>MTQE01001798.1:6046032-6067202 GCA_014337955.1 Aspidoscelis marmoratus | reverse complement strand
TATATATATATATGTGTGTGTGTGTGTCTGTGTGTGTGTCTATATATATTTATATATATTGCATATAACTTTGTTGCTTTCATCCACCCCTTTGAATCTTGGCAATTTAGCATCCAGGTAGCAAGTTGAATGACCAGAACCATTTTAGGTTGCTGGGGTGTGGACAAAGGGTGAGCGCACAGGGGCGCAGCTCTGCGATTCCCAAAGGTCTGAAAAAAGTCTCTAACAAAAGTGGAGTCAAAGGTCTTGAAATGATTAAGGATGGTTCAACAAGGCAATTCAATATTATTTTTCTTTCTTTTGTATTTTTTTCATTTTTAATATTTTTCGAGCATGTTATCTGTTTGCTTCATTGTGAAAAAAATAGAATATATAAAACTAGGCAACCTCTGGAAGATCCAGATGCGGACAGCGAAAAGAGGTTTTGGTCCATAAGGAAATACTATTTTTCTTTTTTTTTATCTCTTTACATGATTTTGAGTAACAAAAGTTTTGGTCCATTTTAAAAAGGCGATAAAATTATAGTATAAATGTGTTTATTTGATTTTGTTTGTTTTTATTTTTTTGCTTTCTGTTCTGTTGTGAGTTGCTTTCAAGAGGGCTTTGTGGCCAGTATTGCATGATCATCGTTCTTAGGTTTTGGTGTGAGATTGTTGCTGCTAAAATTAAAAGAAAGGAAGGAAAAAAAGTTTTGTCTTTTTGCATGTACATCTGAAGTTGCATCGCTTGGCAAGTGTGAAGTGCAGAGACGGTGGAGAAGCCCCTTGTAATCCCCCTTGAACGGGGATCGGGGAAGCTTTGATTTGCAAATGGGTTTTTGTTTCTGGGAATACCCTGTTAGTGGTGCCTGATTCTTATCAGATGAATCCCTGCTTGAATAGGAAAAGAAAAAACCAAAGTTCAAAAAACATTGCCGTGACTCAGAAGACTCAAAATGAACATTTAAAAATGGCCAGGAGGATTTTTTCCTAGGGGTTCTTCCAACCCCCATTTCCCCATTTCACTGGCTCTTAATATTATTTTTCATTTTTAACTCTTTTTATCTTAGGAAAAAAATAGAGGAAAAAGAATATAAAGATCTTTAGCTGCTTCTTTTTCTTTTTAAATGTTTGAGGTAATACAGTTGTGCCCTCGTTTAATCAGATTCCCAGAGGTCGATGGTTTCTCTCGTCGTCTTTTATCGGTTCCTTTCTTTTCTCTGAGTTCTTCTTCTCTGCTAGGCAAGCTGGATTTCAGGCCTAGGAACTTGTTCAGTCCCTTTGCACAGCAGGACCCAGCCAGGGTTTGCAGCAGGGTGAGGAGAAAAGAGCCCCGCCGGCCAGCCTAATACTCTAAGGACTCCCTTTTTGCAGCTACGGCCTCCGCCCAAATGCCATCACACCATGCCCGCCCCCCCACCCACCCCCAGGCTGCTTGAGTTGAGAATCTCTTGGCATCCTTGTAACGCGGAGTTCTCCTTCTGGAACGACACTACAGGCTATGGTGTAGCCATTACCTTCCCAAATATTCCTGGCTTCTCCATTTTAATCTTATCATTATTTTCTTTAAAAATAACATACATTGCTCCTAAAATAATTTCTTTTTCTTCTCCTTTAAATTATTTTTTCTGGTCTTTTTTTTTTTTCCTTTTTCTCGTCACTTGTTTGAGCATACTTCCAATTATTTCACTCTCTGCTTCCTCCTCCTCCTCCTCCTCCTCCTCCTCTTCCTCCGCTGACCCCTCCCTCCCTTCCTCTCCCTCGCTCCGGCTCCCAGAGGCTCCTTTTAAGAAAATATTCTAATGGCCTGAGTGGCAGCGGCGTGGCACACGGGGCACTCCGGGTCGGTCCGCTCACAGATCCGCACGGCGCACTCCATGCAGAAGAGGTTGTGGCCGCACGGGACCAGCGCCGCCGTCACCTCGCTTTCAAAGCATACCATGCACTCGCGGCTGCTGGAAAGGGATGTCCGGGTGGCGGCAGAAGCCCCCAGCTTGGAGAAGCCTTGCAATGGCTCCCCTTGGGACCTGCGAGGAAGCCCGGAGAGGGTAGGCTCTTGGATCGACGAGGACGGGGACCGGTGCGTGTTGGGATGGATGGAGCCCGTATTGCTAGACCGCTGCTGCTTGGAAAACAGCATGGAGACAGGGTTGGTGTTTTCCTGCCCGGCCCACAAAGGGGTGCCGGACTCTGGCACCCCGTAGTACAGATCTTGCTTGCTGACACCGTAGTTTGGAAAGAGGTAACTGTAACTGAAGTCGTTTTGGTCGTTCAGCCGCGGCGTCTCGTAAGCGGGGTCCACGGAGCAGTCTCCAATGCACCCAAGGCTGTTCTGACGGAAGGTGGAGAGGGGCTTGCAGCCCGGTGCCGGGGTGTGGACACGCCAGGCTTCGGAGTAGCGGTTCTCCATGCCCGAGTCGGGGCTGCTGGACAGGAAGTCATTCTCGTTGTTGTACTCAAGGATCTTGCCCGTCCGGACGGCAATGTGAGTTTCGATCTCCTCCCGGGCTCGCTCCACGTTGCCCGGCGCACCCGTGATCTCAAAGACGGGGTCCCGGTCCCGGCTGGGCGTGATGATGTAGGTGTTGGTTTGCTGCTGGATCCGCTTGATGGTGGCCCCTTTGGGACCCACCACCAGACCCACGACACGGTAAGGCACCCGGACCCGGATGGTGACTTGCCCCGGCAAGGTTGGGGCACTGCCGAAAGCGGCGCCCGCCTTGTTGCGAGAGGCCCGGATCATGGAGAAGTGTTCCGCGGCAGAAATGATCTCCCGCCGAGCCATGGCAACGTCTTCTCTCCTCCCGGTGACCATGAAGACGGGCTCCTCACCGCGGACCGGCGTCTTGATGTAAGTGTTGGTCTTAGCTCTCAGAGCTTTGATTTTGCAACCTTTAGAGACAGAGAAGAGACAAAGGAGTTCAGTGGTCAGGCCAGTTTCAGGAAAAAACAGGGAAGAGTCTGAGGCCGTTGCAGTCTTATAAAGCGCATTTTGATCTCACCAAAGGCCCCCCAATGTCCATCATCACCCCACCCTAGCTCCAGTTGTCTCATAAGGTGACGGCGTTTATAGGATTTTAATGCCCTGCAAACTCCCTGGCAAGATTATGGGACATAGGGCAAGATAATGCATTTGAGAGACAAACCAGCAAACATTTTCCCTGTCATTATTGTGAGATTTTATGATCACTCTAAGGCCATGGTCCCACCTTCTCTTTAAACCTTCTCCATTCCATCTTCATGTTTGACTCAGGTGTATCAATGGCTACTAGAGTAGACGCCCAGGTCCATCCTTGAGGCTGGGTAGACAGGCAAGATGCCGACAAAGGCTATTTGTTGGGAGAGCAGACGGAAGTTCTGCCTTTGTCTCCTGTTTGAGATGCCTGGAAGCAATTGCTGGGCCATCTTCTGAGAAAGGATGCTGGACTAGATGGCCTGATTCAGCACGGATCCTCTTAGGTTCTTATGCTCTTATGACTGCTCACAGCTTTCATTTCTATCTATTTGTGGACTGTCCACCCTCCCTTTGGACAGAAATGAAAAAGTGTGAGCAGTCAGATCTGAAGACCGACTGAAGAAGGTTTCAAGTGAAGGTGTGACCATGGCCTGAGAACCATCCCGCTAGACCTTTCTTGTTCATTTGTTTTTAAGGAGAGATTCTTTTGATGGAGATATTTTAAGACAACCCATTTGGTGATGCAAGACGTGTCTGGAAGGCATGTGGGGCATGCCTCTACCCTGCTGATGCCCCAAGAGGGAGGGAGGGAGGGAGGTGGGAGGGAGGGAGGAAGGAAGGGAGGAAGGGAGGGAGGGAGGGAGGAGACTAGGAGGGAGGGAAAGAAGGAAGGAAGTTGACCTAGTGAGAAGGAAGGTAGGGAGACTAGGAGGGATGGAAGGATTTGGCAGAGTTAGACACTACCAGGCTCCTGCTTGAGAAGAACAAAGAAGCTGTTTCCGTGTCCATTGATTTTCTTGATCATTACAGCAAGGCAGGAAATGGACATGACTGGAGAATTGGGGGGAAAAGCAGAGAAAGATGGAAGCAGGGAGGCCCAGTGAGGACAGCTTGATAGCAGCTCAAACAGCATCCAAGGAAGCCCAGTGGTGCCCACCACCCTCATACAAGGTCATTATATTCTGCCTGACCATGACTACCTGGGTAAGGTTAGGCAAATGACCCCAATGCAGGAGTCAGAACAATTGCAGTCCTTTCTGTGACTATACTGGAAGTTATATATTTAGCCCAGTGCTTTGCTGTCTTTCCAAGTGAGTTTTATTGGCAAAGCCATACTGGGAGCAGGCGCAGCATTCTCTCTGACATACGGCCCCCTGGGCAATGTGAAATCCTGTGCCACCGGAGTGTGAGACAGGCTCCTGGGCCTGGGGATTTGAGCACAGGAACACACAGGGCATGCAGAAGGCGCCTGATGGTGGAGAGCAGCCACGCACTTTTTGCTCTCAGTTCTGAAGACGCAGCCCAAGACGGCAATGCACCTGAGCGATCCCCACGTGGCTCAGGTCCACAATCCATGGGCAGTGCTTGGCCGCCGTAGTCATTACTGGAAGACTTACAGGACCGAGTGCATGGAGGATGCAGCCTCTCCATATGATGCTCCTAGTTCATTACACCAGAGGCCTATTTGCACAAGGGCCTCTGGAACACGAGTAGGACACCCTGTGAGGGTGCATTCGCTCTGCTGGGCCGGCACTTCCGTTCGGAACTGCCCCAGCCTGTTCCAGGGCACCCACTTGCATTCCAGGTATAGAGCATGAAATTGTGCTCCACACCCGGCCCAGGGCGTTCCCGACCACGCCGGGCGTCCCACAGCTGTTCGGGAGGGAGAGCATTTGCATGTTCCCTCAGGAACAGCTGCAGGCCCCACCGCTGCCTGTCCCCATTGGGTCAGGTTCAACCTAGGGGCAGGCAAGCCTGTCTCGTCCCTTCCCTGGTTCCTGTGTGCTCAAGGGGATGTGATCGTGTCCCCTAAAGCCCACAGGAACCCCACCACCACCCAGGAACACTTACCTCTGGCTAATCAGAGCTGGCAGCATGCACAGACACACAACACCACTGGCCAGGTCTGCCATTTTGAACTGGGTGACACAGAGGTAAGAGGTGTGCGCGTGGGTTCCCGCTAGGCCCTAGCCCAGGGTGGATCCCTGTGGACTCTAGGGGACCCAATCAGGCCAGCTCAAGCCCACAGGAAGATGGGGAAGGGAAGGGACCGGTCTGCCTGCCCCTGGGTTGAATTCAATCCAATGGCAGCAGGCCGGGGAGGAGTGTTCCGCCCCTGTGCTGGCCTTTTTGGGCTAGGCCACACGGGAATGGATTCTCCTTTCTCACCTAGGGAGGTAGGAATGCATCCCCGTGGGTTCCTTACCTGCCTAGGTGTGAATGGGGAATCCGTTCCCATGTGGCCTAGCCTTCGGGCACTACAGCCGTGGTTTCTGTTACATGAAAATGTTCCTAAATGGTGCAACTTCCTCATCTTACAAAACACCCAGCTGGAAGAAAGTAGCACCGAGGTGGGCCATGGGTCTGATCCACTGAGCACTTCTTAGGTTCTTCTGTTGCTGAGGGTAAGATCCAGGCAACCATGGACCAGTATACCTATGTACATTTGGGTTCTCCACCTCTGGAGGCCTCTGGGCAGCCACATCTGAATAATATTTTAATTCTCTTCCTCCACCATGAGGCTAAATGCTCCCTGTGGCCACTTCCAACCCCCAAGTCCTATGATGATCCGATTTATTATTCCAGGGGCAGTCCGGCATAATAGAAACCCATCCTCATGCCACACTGCAAGTTGCTCACTGTTGACTATTCTAATATGCTTTGTAGGGTTGTTGTGGAGAGGAGAATAAAATTCTCATAAATGGTAAGGTTGTCAGAAAAAGTAACAGATTGTAGGCTGTTGGGACAAAAATCCCCTTGTCAGCATTCCCCCCCTAGAGCCCAGGGCAATTCTAAAGACAATTTTTCACATAAACCTGAGCATATTATTAGCCGGGCTTTTTGGCCAGTTGGCTTGCCATCATGTCTGTGGATTGCTTGCAGGCAGAAAACTGCCTCCTTAACATCGTCTCTTCCTGATCACCTGGATGTATCCTTAAATTTGCTCTAGGTGAGCCCCCATTTATGGAAACATTCTGACAAACACTGGTGAAACAGGTAGGAAGACATTTGCTGGCTGACCTTTCAACATGGAGCCCCTTAGAAACACTACGGATGCTTAGATTTCCTCCTCCTGTTAATCTCACGGAACTGGGATAAATCGCCAAGGCAGCATTTAGGGGTGTTTTTGGAAATTTCAGGCTAGGTGGCAATTGGAGACAAAAGCTGATTTGCACTATTGGAGGATACAGATGCAGTATAGAAAGCAGGGTGCGTGTGGCCCTAATGCACCCATCTCTCTCAAAAGGAATCAGTTGTGTTGCAGGGGAAGAACCTGCTTTTGGAACTCCGGCACTGTCCAGGGTGCTCTCTGCCTTCTTCTCCTGCCCTCATCCAGCCTGTGATGCTCAGCCTAGACAGGTGGGAAGACCCCCACTCCCCCCAATTTGAATGGACAGTAGTGGTACCCTGGAAGGCAGAGCTGGGGGAGGAGACAAGCGTAAGAGGAGGAAAGGTGAAACAAAAGGGTCACAGAGGCGCGGAGACAAAGGAAGGCGGAAGCCCATGCTGGGCGCAGATGGGAAGGAAACCCAGGCAAGTCAAAGGCATAATTGGGGACAAATGCTGGACCAGGCCTCCCCTGGGAGGGGCCGGGAGAGAGAGAAGGGCAGAACAAAATGGGGGTGGGGAGGCAAGATGAGGCTGAAAGGCAAAAGGGCTGGTGAGAAAGGAGAGAAGGGAAGGGGGAGGGAGGGAGGGAGGGAGGGGGAGCCAGAGGCGCACAAAGGAGGAGCCCGCCAGCGCTGGGGCGGCTGGGAGGGAGGCTCTGCGGCTGTCCCAGAAAGAGGACAAAGGGCTCAGACGCAGCAGATGGAGGCCACTTGCCGCTAGCTGGGCCCAGGGTGGGGGAGAGACACCCACGGGTTCAGAAGAGAAAAGCCAGGGCTCTCGGCAGCATCCTCGCCAGTGGCTCATCCCAGGCAGAAATGTCACTGGAAATGGCTGCTGCAGCTGGACTTGGCCAATGGGCCTGGTCACCACCGTGCCATCAATGGGAACGGCAGCGTGCCAGAAATGGCCTCTGAAAGGGACACTGCGGGACCTCTTGGCACAATGGCAGGGGGTTTTCCCATCAAGAAGAGGTAGAAATCCTTCCTTCCTAAGCTCTGCTCTGCCACAGCTGCGGCAGCAGCATAACTAGATTTCTTGGAGAGCTGGCTGCACATTCTGGAATGAAAGGCTAAGGGTTGCTGTCCACTGCAAATACGGTCATCAAAACCGGTCTGCGGACCAAGAAAGGGCAGGGGGTGGGATTTGGAACAGATTCCTCCACTCTCTTAGCAAACCACAACCCCCAGGATCCTTTGAAGGAGCCGAAGGGGAAAGAAACCTCCACAGGTTGGCTGGGGAAATCTGGGATGCCAAAGGGAAGCCGATTCCAGAGTCGTGGATCTCAAGCCAATGGCTGAATTCAGACGGCAGTTCCTGATTCTGCTCTATTGGGAATAAGCCGCCAAACATCTCGGCCGCAGCCATGGCGGCCCTTCTTGGGATTGCTCCGGGTGCAACAGTGAGCAGGAGGCGTCACCCGCGGCGTGGGTAAATTTAAATGGCGAATGCAGCCCGAGGGGGGCTGAGCTCCCATGCTTGCCTCCTTGCGAACTCTCCTCCCAGGCCCTCTGCTGCCAGCCGGGCCACAGATTTTGGAAGGGAGCCCAAAGAGAGGGAAGTGGTTGGGAAGGAGGCTGCAGGGAAGCAGGCTGCAGGAGGGGGAGGCTTTCGCTCATCTTACATGTGTGTGCCCCACTGTTTTTAAGGCCAGGCTCGCTCTCCTCCTGAATGGCTGGAAGGGGGCCAAGTCTGGGCACCAGCAGGCTTGCCTGGGCTGCCTCAGACTGCAATCCAGATAAACACTACAAAGCAAACCCCCACCAAGGCTGGGGGATTCTAGGTGGACGCTTCCCTGCTCAGGCCAGCCATGTCTGTGCGGCTGGCTGGCTGGCTGGCTGGGAGGAGCCTGAAGGCTGGTGGGAAGCCGCTGAAGAGCCCATTCTCCTGGATTCAGGAGAGGCCAGACTTCTCATGACCCCCAAACATGTGGCTTCCTCCACGGGCCTGTGGCTTTGCCACCTCTGCGCAAGCTCCTAGCATAGGGGAAAGTGCTGGCCGGCACGTTGTCCCATCAGCGCCCTACGAAGGCCGCCGCAGCTGTGAAAACTGGGATGTCAAACAACCAGCTGTTCTGCAAGACCAATTGTGCTCCAGACCAAGAGCCACAGTGTGAACCGAAAGCGGCAACAGCGGATTTTACCTGTGTGCTACTTTTCTCTAGTCTGTCCCTCTTAAAGCAATCTCTGTACCAGAAGCACAGGGCGGCCAGATATTCTCAGGGCTGATAATGAATTCTACTGATCAGGGTTGGAATTTGGGGACTCGAAGGTGCTGACAAACATTCTGTCCTTCTCCCCACAACAGACACCCTGTGAGGTAGGTGGGGCTGTGAGAGCTTGAAAGAGAGCTGTGACTAGCCCAAAGTCACCCAGATGGCTTTGTGGAGGAAGAAGAGTTGGCTTTTATACCCTGCTTGTCTTACCCTTAAGGGAACTCAATATAGTTGACAAACCTTCTGTTCTTCTCCCCACAACAGACACCCTATAACGTCCGTGGGGCTGTGAGAGCTCAGAAAGAGTGACTTGCCCAAGGCCACCCAGCTGGCTTCATGGAGGCGTGTGGAATCAAACCCAGGGATTCCCAGGTAACAGTCCCGCACCCTAACCACAAGACCAGAAGTCCTCTTGGAGGTGACTGATGTGACAGCTGCCACAATGGTTCAGAGTTTGAAATAGGTGGTGGTGGTGGTCAAGGTAGAGGTCTGTATTATGGCTCCTAGGACCCTTTGTCAATGGCCTTAGCTAATGTTTATATCCATAAAAAAGGGAAGCCTTGTAAACCCTGGAATATACGTCAGCCCACCCCTACTGTCTCCTGTGACATGCTAGTGGAGGTGTAATCCATGCAAAAGATATGATTAAAGATTATTTTAAAAACAAAGATTATAAATCCAGTTTTAAGAAGAAAAAGCTTATATGGTTGGTACAAAGCAATACAGTATTTATTTTCCCAAATAGTGAATCTCAAAAGATGGATGCCAAAGTTCTACATCAGGGAAGGAAGGAAGGAAGGAAGGAAGGAAGGAAGGAAGGAAGGAAGGAAGGAAGGAAGGAAGGAAGGAAGGAAGGAAGGAAGGAAGGAAGGAAGGAAGGAAGGAAGGAAGGAAGGAAGGAAGGATTCTTTAAAGTAGAAAGAAGGGAACTGGCAAAGAAAGAGAAAAGAACCAGAGAAGGAATTAACAGCAGCTAGTGAGAGGAATGTCCTAACCTCAGTCCCTGGATAAACTTCTCTTTCCAGGACCTGAAGGAGGAGGGAAAGAAAAGAAAAGAATAGAAAAGAAACGGGCAGAAAGATACTGGATAGCAAGTGTAGAGGTACCAGCGGCATCCAAGTCTGAAAAGGTTGAAGAGCTGGCCATCAGTGGGTTTAATGCTAATTAATTACAATCCTGCCTGTCCTCTTTTGTTCAGGGCACAAATGTTTCCTTAACACACTATTTCCCACTGAGTCCACAGAGAGTCCCAGACAATCCCATTGTTCTGGAGAGAGATATCTTTGTTATCAGAGTATCTTCAAACACTTATTTGTCGAATTCATGCTGGCAATTTGTGGGGAAGGAAGGGAACTCGCACAGGAATCTTCGAACTGTAATCAAGAGATTCCCCGTCCCAGCGATGCTGGCCCCCTTGAAAATCTTAACCTGGCCTGCGGCACATACTGCACGCTAATTAAAACAGCTGCATCCTCCAACAAGCAGGTATCTATGCAGAAGTGACAGTAGGGTCAGGGTCCCTGCTTCCATGGATGCAGGCACTGTGGAAACTGGAATTGCAAAGAGGCGGCAATGAGCAGGAGGAAGGCAATCCACCTGCTCTAATGTTCACCGAGATCCAAAAGAGGACCAGCCAGCCAGGCAAAGCAAAACCATTACCTGTGGCTGACTGCACTGCCAGCACAGGCTGTTAGTGTATTAAACGCGGTGCCTGGCAGGCGTGCAAAAGCAAGGCGCGGAGCTTGAACAGCAGCAGATTGCCATCCATCCAGCATAAAGTGGGTGTGCCCGCTGTTCCTCGCCTTGGGCACAGGCTTGATCTGCACTATCAGGAGCGGGAGGGGAAGAGAAGGGGGAGGGGCTCCCCTGGCCCCATGGCATCAGGTTCATTGGAGAAAGAGGAGGATGACAAAGTAGAAAATTAAATTAAGATGAGCCTTACGACACAATTTCCCAGTGCCCTACATTCCCGGCCGGCTGACTTCCAGCAAGGAAGTCTGTTTGGATAGAGGTGCCATTGAGACACTGGATTTCTTAGAAATTTTCAGTGGCTTCTCTCCCCCCCTCCCCCCCAATACCAACCCCATTCTCGCTTGCTCTGTGGCTCTGGCTTGCCTTGCTAAGAGCCACTGAGACGAGCCATCTCTTTTGCTACCTGCTGAATTGCATTGGAAAGCTCTGCTCTTCAGTTTCCTGCCATGGTGGGCTGAACTGGAATTTTATATCATTCTATTTTTGGACAAGATTTCAAGAATAATAGCCACGGTATACGGTACTGATATTTCGTCTAGCTGTGCTACAGGGTGTTTTGTTTTTTGCACCACCAGTCACCTTAAGCAGGGGTGCGGAAAAGTGCTAAGCAAATCACCAATAAAGCAACGTGAGCGCAAACATCCTGACCCCGATGGCTATAGGATTCATAGTAGGTGGCAGTGAAAACTCAGGATCCAGAGCAATTGCTGAGATTTCCAGTGGTCAGAGCTCCGGGGAAGCCACTCCCTGTTGCCCCCACCCCCTTTTTGCAACAGGAAATTGTGAGATAAATTAAGATTAATCACACTATAGTCACAGTTCTATCAAGTTGCAAAAAGTTCTATCAGCTTTCTCTAGGAAATCAAGCTATAAAATAAATCCTGCAACTGTGGCCAAGCTGATTGTTTGCGGAAATCAGACTCGTCCGTGTCTTGAACCTCCAACAAGACTTGCTAGGTTGACCTCCAAACCAGCTGAGGACCCCTGGCTACCTGGTGGGAATACCTGGAAGGTAGCACTGGCAGAGGTCGTCTACCTGAAGCAGCCTGTGATTACCCAATTCAGATGTACAAGAGGACAAATCCATTCACAGGACAGACTACCTTGGACCTCCACAGTTCATTTCCCCCAGAGTACCAGTTCCTCGAGAATTTGACACCTCCACTTGGAGTTACCAGCTGCAATAGCTTGCACTCTCTAGAAAAGCACAGGAGCTGGCTGGTTTCCTTCTGGCTCTTCTTGTTAAATAGTTTCCTCTAAAGATACTAAATGAGTCAACAACTTTTCTTTCTGTTTTGTTCATTATTCTGTCCCCCCTCCATCAAACATGTGACTTTTGCTCAATAACTCCATCCCCCAGGCCTCCTTGGGACTCCTGTGCTCAATTCTCACCCTTGTTTCATTTAAGATGCTAACAATTTGACCCTAATTTTGAAAAAAAAAAGTTTGCTACTTATTATTCTTGTTTGGCTTGCAACAGCCATGAACTCAAGGAAGATGCTTCGAGTAAGAATCATGGGAGCTGTAGTCCAACACTGATTTTTTAAAAAGAGGTTTAGATTATTTTTGTTTTGTGTTTCGTAACACATGCATGCTTTATAATCCCCCCTCCCAAAATTTTAGTTCCAGGGCAGCTATACAATACTGTAAATAAATCAATTTTTGGAAAGGACTTGGGTGTGGGCATAAATTCCTCTAATTCTAACACTGTCTGCTCTTAATAATTTATAGTGGAGTTTCCCATACTGTGGTTTGTGGGAACATGGCAAGAACATTTAAGAACCACCATCTTTGGTCCTGCCTTTACTATGCCTTTCCTGACACAGGAGAAGATGGAGGCCATTTTGATGGAGGAGGATTTGATATCTCAACTTCATATCTTGCCTCTGGCTACGATTTTCATAATATGCTAGTGGTCCACTCTACTTTATCACTATTTTCCTGAAAAAATTATGTTTTACTATTCTATATTGGTTTTTTTTTTTGTTGTTGTTGTTGTTACCTACCCTGGGACCATGTGGTGAATGAATGAATGAATGAATGAATGAATGAATGAATGAATGAATGAATGAATGAATGAATGAATGAATGAATATGGCTGCCAACATGGGTTCCTTTAAAAACATACTTTTTAATGCTGAAGAAAAAGGTTGAGGGTCCTCCAACAGCTGCATTTTTTTCAGATAGTTAGGATTTAAAAAAAAAGACTTAATTTTTTGAAACTGGTGTTTTACAGGTGAAGTTTTCATCTGGTAGGTGACTGACAAGTGGGTTTATCATACCTTAGGCTGTGTGCATACATAACAAAAGAAATGCCTCAAAAAAGCCTCAGAAACAGCAGTGTGTGGCCCCTGTGTTCTCATTCCACTTCTAATCCACATTTATAGCCCAGAATGTTCATGAAAGCAGGGAAGGACAGATTGGTGGTGTGTGGACAATCTCACCTCCAGAGAATCTTAAAACTTCCTCAGAGGGACCTTTAAAAAAAAAAACAGTGTGATGGCAAATTTAGTTTTGGGTAGGCCCACATTTTGTTCACTCTCATTTTGGGAAAGGGACATTTTAAGGGAAGAAAGACAAAGCACAAAGAGGCACGGAAATAAAGGCACACACAAAGAGAAGGGCAGAAGATGATGGTTGCCATCTTCTCTGCGTTTCTCTTGAAGGAAATTCCCCAGTCTCCTCAAGCTGAAAGACCTGAGACCATACATAGCAGAATAAGAACTGGATGAATAAAACTGGAGGGGGGCAGAGAAGTATAGTCTGAAAACATAATGAGTAGAGATCATAAAATGGAAAAGGGATCTCAAGTTGCAGGTTGGAGTTAAGGGTGAGAATGTGGAAGATGGCTGCTGTGGAGCACATGGTAGCCATGACAGCAAGAGAAGGAGAGAGGCTGGCGCTGTGGCGTCCACCAGCCACTTGGCCTCCCTACCTACACAAAGGAAGCCATTTGAATACTGTGGGCCAGCTACCCCAGCTAATAAGGCCCTAATAAGGCCGAAATTGCCCATCTTCTGGGCCCCAGTTAGTACTTTGGGGGCCAGCTAAGGGAGGCGGCTCAGGAACTGTGGGGGCTCAGGGGGAAAAGCTCTTGGACCACCATGCTGACATCTTCTGCAGTAAGATCAGGCTCCTTTGCCCTGTCCGCAGCCCTCTTGAACAACTGCAGCCCCCCTCAGAGCTTTAAGTGTGCCTAGTGCATGCACGCCCATCCAAGAGTACCTCAGCATCCGAGTACATGACCCAGAGACCTCCCCTCTCTGTTTAAGTCACAGAAAGATTTCAGCATTCATGGTCCGCCACCCACAAAGGCCACCTCTGAGGTGCAGGAGGAAGACAGGTCTTGACCCCACCCAATCCCCCATGCCTTCTTTCAGACCATTTGTATTCAGACAAGGGCCAGGCTTCAAGGAGAGCGGGAAAACAGGCCCGTCAAGGGGTCACAGGGAAGCAGGCCCAGTCAGTAAGGCCTCGGTGCTCTGAGGGGAATTGAGCGGTAGGGCTGGCTTCGCCCTTCAGAGAGGGAAGATTTGTAGCTCCATTCCAGATGAATTTGTGTGGTAAAAATGTCAAAATATGAAACAGATCAGGTGAAATGAACTGAGTAAGGTTCAGCTGGGTGACAGAATTCAGCTTTTCTTGATACTTAATTTCTAACAACAAAGTAGCCAGAGTAGTGGATTAAACAAAAACAAGGCCATGGGTAAATGTGTGAGGTAAAATAAATAAACATTAAATGAAGGGAATTCCCTCGTTTCCAAAGCTCTGTCAGGGCACCGGAAGACCAGGGCGAGCATTTCATGCAACAAGGCAGGAGGGAGAAGATGGAAAGAGCAAGACAGGAAGGGAAAAAAACAGGTTTTATGAAACTAAATTAGCCTGGCAACCTTTAGTCTCCCCTGCCCAGAGCAGAAGTTCGGCTGCGGCAGGCAGGCTGGCTGGCTAATCTGCCCTCACAATCCCCTCTTGAGGCCTGCTAACAGGCTGTCTGGTTCAGCTTTGTTCCCCATGGCCTTCTAGCAGGACTTGCTGTCTGTCAGTGAAGGAGGAAAGATGGAGGAACAGGTGGCTCGGAAGTGGTTTGAACGCACTTCGTTCAAGCAGCCTCCATCACAGGGGGAAAGGCCACCACTCTCTTCTTGGGGGTTTCGGCTACCTTTGCCAGAGGGAAATGAGTGCCTCACACAGACCGGCAGGCCCGCATAAGGACAGCCGCCCCTCATATTTTTCTGTACTTTTAAAAACTGCCAGCCCAAAGTGTGCACGCTTTTCACCTCACGTCACACCTGAGGGTGGAGCAAAGGAAATGGCGGAGACATTATACTCACACATGTTGAGTGGGGTTGGGGTATCTCTGTCAAATGAATTTCCACTGCCACCTCACAATAATCTGGAAGAACTTTCAGGAATTCTCCTCAGGATCAGAGAATGGGCCTTAGGTGGTCTCTCTTCCTTTACTAGTAAGACTGACAAAATCTAGGTTTTAGGGCCTGCCCACTCAAAATGCTTGCATTCGTTAAGAAACACTTCATTCAATTAATTTATTTTTATATCAGTCTTCACCTAGGTCCCAGGGTGGCATACAAGCGATGTGTACATGTTATGTACAAACAACATAGAACTAAAAACAGTAATTTCATAAGAATGCAAGAGGAACCCTGCCAGATCAGGCCACAGTCCCTCCGGCCCAGCATCCTGTCTCCCCTAGTGAGTCACCAGTTTGCATCTGGGCATCAAAAGCAGAAGGGAAAGGCAAAACCTTGATCCCCTGCCAATAGCCTTGAGAGCCCTGCTGCTTGCCTCTCCAACCTGGAGGTGGTACCTGGCCATCCATTCTAGTGGCCATTGGTATACCTGTCCTCGTGCAGTTGCCCAGCCCCTTCTTAGAGCTATCCAGGCTAGTTGCTGTCACCACCCCCTCTGATAGCAAATTCCATAGATGATCAAAAAGGAGGGATTAAATTCTACAATAAAGCCACATTTAAAAAAAGAAAAAGGGAGCCTTGTAAGTATATCCCTGTGTGAAGTGCTTGGGATGTCAGATCACACACAATGCTGAAGTAAGATCTGCCTCAATCCTTCTCACCAGCCTGGGCCGTGCTTCTTGAAAAAGAGATCTGAGGTTTCACGTGGGCCTAAAGACACCCCTGTCACTATGGTTGCTTGGGAACACTTTCACCTGTCCTCATCTTGTGCTCTTTAGAGTTACACCTTGGCAATACAAGGAAAGATTTATCTCATGCCAAACACAAAAGACTCTAAGCAACAGTAACCTTCCAGGTGCCTTCATTCAGCATCAAAATAAGATGGCACCAACCTAGAACAGGGCTCTTTGGAGCATGTCCACATGGGTGCCCAGCTGACCCAGGAACAGAGCAGCCAAGCACCTGGGTGTCCTAGGAGAGCTGTGCCCCTGTGCCCAGCCATCTACTGAGACACTCCAGCCACCCCTGGAGTCAACTTACAGGTAAGGCTGGTGGAATTTACTTATTGATTTCTATCTCTATCCCATCCTATACTTGAAGTTCTTGCGTGGAGTAACAATAAGCCCATTATAAAAGCAGGTAAAATAGATTGGCTAAAACAGGTCACAGGGTCTGGATGGGGAAGGGATGCTGTTCCCTCAGCCAAGGGCCAGAATAAAGAAGTGTGTCTCCATCAGTTACCTGAATACATGCACCTTAGAAGGGAGATTATTCCATAAGACTGAGAAGGTCTTCCCACACATTCCTGCCTGCCTAAGCATTGCAGGTGCTGGGGCCACCAAGGGCCACTCATAGGAGGAGTGTTCCTTTAGATATTTGTCCGGGTAGTTGACAGTGCATAAGTTTTGGGAGCTAGAGGGTGCTGCAAGGTGCCTATCATTTGCTCACCTTGGTGTCTGGAAGACTTCTTTTAGACAGGCTGTAAAGCAAGAAACGGGTCTGACTCCTTACAGCCTCCTACCCACTAGCACCCCTGCCTGGTTCCCTTTGGATTTCAAAGTTAAGCTAGTGTGTTGCATGTTCTGGCTTAATTTCTACCTTGGCCAGTAGCCCCCAAGGGCTCTGGCTGGCCCTCTGATCTTCAGCCCTTGCTCCGTTGCCATTGTCATAGGCTGTCTGGCAATAGTGGTAGCACTGGTTTACTGAGAGTGGCTGAGAAAAAGTCCCCCTGTGGGACTAGGGAATGCCAAGCCTGAAAGCCAGGAGGAATGAGAATTTGGCACCCATATGCTGCAAACAGAACTTTCTGTTGATCTGATATTACGTTGCAACCATGAGGCCTTTAACCCTTCTTCCTATTTCCGTTTCAAGTTGATATTTGGGCTTCTCAGCCCTATTTGTGGTTATTCAAAAGCCCTCACAGGGTTTGGTTGGTATTCTCCTTTGCTTTCTGGCAGTCACAGATTATCCGAGGGGTCATTTTAACCAATACAGGTATCCCTTGCATAACATGATGGTTAGGCTCCCGCATCTGACAGGGTAGCGCAAAGTCATGTCAAGCAAGCCGTCCGCACCTATGGAAAAACTGGGGACTGGGGAAACCACAGAGGCCCCAGTGCAAGCAATGTTCTGCTTGGGGAAAAGCCCAGACACTCTGTGGTGACAGAGGTGGCATCCCGCTTACCAGTGGAAGTGAAGGGGGCATGGAGAGGAGGCCAGTCTGCGACTGTCAGCCGATGGCACCTCAGAGGCCAAATGTGCCCTTCACTGAGTACCAGGGTTAGGGTTGTAGGATGGTAGCACAAGCCACGTCTGGTGGAACATCTGACAAAGGCCTAAGGCAAGGACAGGCCAAGGCAGTCTTGACGTGGCCACATCTTGTGTGGAAAAAGAGAAGATTGTGGGGCCTGGACCTTCAGGTCTCTCCTCACTCCGGTCCTCCATTAGAGGCAAGAGGCAAGCCCACTTTCAACATGGACGATACTGAAGACCCCAAGCCTAGTCACAGTACTGTGACAAGGTCTGCTGCAGCATGGCATTTGTCCTCCCAGATGCAACAAGTCCTGGCTTTGAAGGTTCTTCCCGGAGCCATTAAGGGATCAGCCCTGGAAGTGGGCCATGGCCTGCGTGCCTCAAAACAGGACGGGACGGAGGGGTCACCAGCTCAGTCACTCCTGCTGTCTCCACCCTCCACACACAGTGGAAGCAGGGGTGGATCAAGGCTGTGCCCCCCTCCCAAGAGTGACCTGCTGATACCACGTCATCAAGGGGCTTTCCATACGGGCTCCCATGAATTTGCTTGGCCCTCTCTGAAGCTGTTTAGCTAACTATAACCCTGGAGGGGGGGGGGAGCCCCAACCTCATTACTTTCTGCACCTATGCATAATTTCACTTGCCTCCGTTTTCTGCCCAGGGGACATGGCTGGCAGCAGGGGGGCTTCAACCCCCAGCGTCAAGGGTCACAACCAGGGCTGTGGTCACACTGAAGGTTTAATCCAGTTTTAGGCCACTTTCAGAATGAGGGAATATATCAGCAAAGTGACAAGCTGTTTTCTTTCAGAAAATTCTCCTTTGGGATAGATAATGTGGAAAGAAAATTACCGGTCACTTTGCTGATGTGTTCTCTCACTCTGAAGGACTGAAGTTGGACTAAACCTTAGGTGTGACCACAGCCCATGTCCATCATACTAGGGTCTGCCAAAGCAGATAAATGCTCATGATTCCCCTATAACTTTACTTGCCCCTGGTAAACGTGTTATTAATATGGATGTCCAAGTCACTTCCCTGAGGCATTTCTCAGTGGTCACTGTACAGTCAAGATGACCTTCAGCCCCAGAGGAGCTTGTTCCTTCAGGATGCAGGACTAGATCTCTGCACTTGATCTCGGACTAGATCTTTGCACTTTCTTCACTGAAAGGCAGCATTTCAAGGGAGTAAAGAAGGCCAGGCTGTTCTCCACACAGCAGCCATGGGCAGTAGGCCCCCACATCATGCATGACTTCCGCTCCTAGCTTGTCTCCTGATGCTGCAGGGAGATGTCCTTTTCTTTTCCTTTTTTTTTTCTTGCTCCTACCTTTAAAAAAAAATCCAAACAGTCTGGGGGGAGACATTCATGGTTCACAATTTTTGCTATTATTATTTTTTAAAACCTCTTCCCAGCCCCCACCGTCTTCTTCAATCAAGACTAGAAGCGGTAGGAGCAGGTGGACACTAAGGAACAAGACCCCTCCAAATGCCTACTGGTCCACAGGGCTCAGGAGCAGGGCCTTGCAAGGCCATGGGTCAGGGGCTTGGAGCTCCCACAGGCCACTAGTCCTCTAGTTCCTCCACCTGCCTTCTCCCTCCGGCTTCCCTGCACAGCTGGAGTTCAGGCCAATGTGCCTTTTGTCCTGTCCCAGAGACACAGGGAGGGCTGTTCCTTTTCTTTGCAGGGCCCATCAGAGTCTGGGCCCAAGCGCAGCTCCAAGAGCAACCCCAAACCTTAATCAGAGTGATTAGCCAGGACTCCCAGTTGATTGAACACGTCTGCCCATCCTGCAGAATCTTGAATATACATCTGGATGCCTTTGTTTTCCTGGTGCTGCATTTTTCTAGTTCCCTGCCCATGAGCTGTTGCGATGTAGCAGGGTGGAGATCAAGACATATAATTAAGGAATTAATAATTAAAGTGCCTTTGGCAGATGCCGGGGCTCGAGATACAAACTTGCATCCTTTAAAAAAAAAAAAAATTCCGTTAACTGCAAGAGCCCAAGTCGTTTTCCTCTAGAACAACGCGAGTAAATGCTCCAAGGGCAACTCTTATCCCTCACGCCATTTCTGGGTCTGCACCGGACCCTTTCTTAGGTCCATGTCCCAAAAGTAGGGGGAAGGACAAAGCTCTTCCACAACAGAAGGCACCACCACCAACCACAATTGCAGATTGGTGGTTCCCTGTGAGAGCTGATACCCCGTGATCTCTCTGCCGTAGCCCCAGAAGGTTGAAGTGGGAATGAACTCCATTGCCAATGTGGTTTGAAGGGTACCTTGGCACGCATTCACGCCTGTGCAGCCCTTGCTGATTAAAAGCTATCCTTTGAAAAGACGGCAGAATAACCCCCTTAAAGCATCCCAGGACTGGATCTTTTAGTAATCTGTGCATTGATGAAGAAAGCTACTTAAACCAGGGGGCTTAAACTGAGGGTGGATTAATAAGGACCTAATGGTTAATTTGAGTGGACAGAATATTTCCATTTATAAGCCCTCCCCAGAGTATTTAAAAATCACAATAATAATAATCTTCTGCTCAACTCAGTCACACCTAAATTTAACTTTCCCTCTCCAATTCTTTCTTTTTGAAAAAATAATAAGTTTAAAAAAAAAAAGCTATTCTTAAATATTGAAAGCCAGCAAATAGTCTGTTCTGTGTAGAATCCAAAATGGAAGTACAGTACTGGAAGCCTGGAAAATAAGACCTTGCTCCGGGACTCTCTGGGGTCGCCCCATTGACCCACATTTGAGAGGTGGCCGGGTGTGTGTGTTGTTGTCACAGCGCAGGGCAGCAGGGTGCCCAGAGAGGGCCGGGTGGGGGTGGGTGGGGGCGCGCGCAGGGTCTGCACTTGGCAAGAGGGAGCGGTCTGGTGCTCCAAGATCCCCAAAACAGCAGGCCCCATGGAGAACAATGGGGCTGATCAGCCTTCCTTTGTTGGAGGAGACGATGCCTTGGCGTCCCCAGGCGAAGGCACACTCCTTCAGGGACCGGACTTTTTTCTGGAAGGCGCAGGGGCCGCCACCTCGCACCCCACCAGACCCTCAGCGCGCGCACACACACACACACACACACGAGCGCACGGGCACACCCCCTTTTGCGTCCCGGGTTTTCGGTGATGGTGGGAAAGCAACAAAAGAACAAGATTGCTACCGTGTGGCGGCGGTGGCGCGTGCAAGAGCGATGCGGCAGCAGCAGCAGCAGCAGCAGCCCCCACCCCCACCCCACGCATTTTCACTCGCGTCCCGGGAGGAGAAACGACACAAAACTCGGCGCCCCGGTGCAAACGCCGCCGCCGCCGCCGCCGCTTTCGCCATCTCCCGCCCGCGCGTCCTTGCTAAGCGCACTGCCGTTATGTATCCCAGGCTGATGATACAGTTCACACGCCCCCTTTTGCCGATCAGGAGTGGGTCAGGGCTGCCCCAAGCCCACAATAGCCACGCAGCCCTTCCATTTTGGATTCCGCTTTTTAAAATGCGAAATAAATAAATAAAACCACCCACGGAAACAACCCCCCCTCCTCCTCCTCCTTCCCCACCCCCTAAACCCCCAACATAATTAAACAAAGAGGCCCGTCTGTCTTTCGCTGCAATGCACCTCCGGAGCGCTTCGCCCGCCCTCGTGGTGGAGCCCCGGGGGGTGGGGGCAGATTAGGACCCGTGTTCGCGTGTGGAGAGAGAGAGGGATTACCCCCCCCCTTCATGGAACACATCCCCCCTTCTCTCCTCCTCTTCTCTCCCCCCCCCACCCCCGGCGCCCCTTTTGCAGGGGTCGCGAATGAACTCTAAGTGACTTTGAAGCAGCGAGGCAGCGACCAGGGGAGGCTTTGTAACCAGGTCAGCGCGTCGGAGGCAGAGTCTCAGCCGAGGGTCCCCTGGGTGGGGGGCGGCGGCGGCGGGGGCGCCCAGCTCTGCCGCTACTGCGGGAGCACAGCTGGTGGGCCTTCGCGGCGCCAGCTTGGGCGACTACCCGTCGCCCTTGTTTCCCTGGCAGGACCGAAGGCTGCCGCCGCTCGCCGCCCGCCCGGGAGGACCCATTGTTCTTGGGAAGGGCGCTCCGGAGAGCCCAGCCGTGGACCGTGGTGGCCTCCTCCCTCTCGACCCCCACCCCCACCCCGCGGCCCGGGGAGGCTTCCTTTCCTCCCACCTGCCTCCGACGGGCGAAACAAAAAGCCCTCGCGGACACACGGAGCGGAACGACGACGGCTGGGCAACGGCTACACACACACACACCCATTGTGCGTCGAGGCAGAATAGTTTCAAGGCGCACG
>MTQE01001798.1:6018195-6037292 GCA_014337955.1 Aspidoscelis marmoratus | reverse complement strand
AAGAAATACTTCCCCCTGTCAGACCTGACTCTCCTACCCATCAGCTTCACTGATGCCCCCTGCTTCTAGTACTGTGTGATAGAGAAAAGAAATTTTCTCTATCCACCTTTTCTATACCAGAGGCTTCTGCATGGACCAGATTCTGAGTGAGTGGACAGGAACTTGTGTGTTGGGTCTCCTAATCCCCCAGGGGCCACAGAGCAGCTGGGCCTGGAACTGGCTCTCAAGATAGGGGGTATCCAAACTTCCCGGACTGGAACAGGGAGTAGCGAGCAGGTTCTGGGAGGTGATGCATGTTTCTGTTCCAAAGTACATCAGCAGGTCTTGAAGGCGTGTTGGCCATAGAAAAGCTCATCCAAGCAAGCGCCTCCGGAAGGCCCTGGTCACCCACTCTTTCGGAAGCCTTCCGATTGTTCTGCCCATGGCCTGTGGTCCTGGTTCTTCACAGGGTTGGAGGGAGGCTGGAGGAGGTGGTTTCTATCATGTCCAGGAGAAGGGGCAGAGCAGGCCACGTTTCCCATCCCAGAGGGGCTAAGTGCCCTTCTATTCATCTGATACTCCCCAGCATTTCAGACCCAGCTGTGAGGACAGTGAAGAGGATGAAGGCAGGCCGGAGCTGGAATGGGCTTCTGGCCAGGACCACTCTATGGATGCTGATGTGGAGTAGAGTTGGGACATCCATCAGCAGGGGCATTGGATACAGGGGGCAGGGTTTGGCACCTTTCCCTTTCTCAACTACAGCTCCCATGGTCCTTACCTGCCATTGGCTCTCACCCCAAAAGAAATGTATGCTCTTCACTCTCTTTCTCCCCAGCCCCCTTCTACAGCTCAGGCCCTCTCTCCTCCTCTCCTTTCCCCTTCCTTCCCAGATGTCCAGTCACAAAAGACATGGATCCCATAGTGGGAAAGGACAGACTGACCCAGGTGGACCTGAGCTGCTGCCTTCCACACCTGCCTTCCTCGTGGCCATGTGGACCTGTACCTCTGGGGAGAGGGCACCCAAGGTGAGGCCTTGTCAGGTTTCCCTGGGCCATCTGCTCCTCATGGTCCTTTGCCTTCCAGGGCATCTCCCCCCTTGACAGCACAAAGCCATATGGTGGCCTTGGGTGAGCTCATCTGGCCCTGGGGAGGAAGCAGGGGTGGGGAGCGAGGGGGGTGCCGTCGCAGGTCAACCCTCCTGGGCCCCTCCAGCTGGAAGGTGACTCAGCCCTGAGCGGCCCAGAGGAAGGGAGAACACAAGTGCCAGGCACCCCCCACCCCACCCAGGCCCACCTTGGCTGCATGATCCTCTAGACGCCACTTACCAGGGCAGCACCAGGGCAGGTAGAAACTAGAAGAGTCCTGCCAGTGCTAGGTGCCCCTCCCCTCCCCACATGGGACCCCCTCTGAGGATGCTGGGCAGGGTGGGGCTCCTACCTGGGGGTAGAGCAGATGGCAGACAAAGGGCCACTTTGCTCAAGTGGGGGGGGAGAGGTTGTCCTCCCCTCTTGCAACAGCACCTCTGTTGACAAACCATGAGCTCACTGAGTAGAATTCCCCCCCCCTTTGAACCCCAAATTTCTTTTGTCTGCCCTCATCTCCCTGCTTGCCTTTATTAACGATTGTGTCAGCAAAAGGTCAATAATGATAGAAAGAATAGGTTTTTCTTTAAAACAACTGCAGAGTATCAACGGTCAGGCATGGAGTCGGGTCTGCCAGGAATCCTGGCAGGAGTCAGCCTTCCAGGCTTCCTCTTGGAGCTTCCTTAATCCGTTTGGCATCTCAGTTTCAGGTGCCCGGCAGGCAAGGGATGGCAGCCCTGGCTCGGGAAATGCAACCAAACTCCTGGGAGTCGCAGGAGAACCAGGTGGGTGAGGAGTGGAGCAGGTGACAGTTCCCTCCATCAGAGGAAGAGAGACTAGGTGGCCTTTGGAGGCCCCTTCTCAGACAGCATCACCGGGCTGTGCCCTGTGCAATCCAGGGACCTTTCTGCACTTGGCTTTATTCTGGATTATGTCTCTGGATAGCAGTGTGCTGGCCACAAGCTAATGCAGCCTATGGCAGACCTCCCTTGGGGCTTCCTATAACATACACTAGCATGCAGATAGCAGGTCCCTATGCTGGGATATAATCCAGAATAAGGCCAAGTGCAGAAAGACCCTAGGTCAGGGTTCCTGTATCTTCTTTAGCAGCGAGGAAGAGGTGCCCTGCTAGACAGGTGACTCTGGCAGAAATCTCCCCGGCTGTCAACTATTCAAGGAGTAGGAGCCCTCACTAGGGATGCTGATTCAATGCTGGGAATAATTAGGAAGGGAATAGAAAATAAGTCAGCAAGTGTCATTTTGCCCCTTTATAAATCTATGGTGAGGCCACATTTGTGTACAATTCTGTTCACCACACCTCAAAAAGGATTTTGTGGAGCTAGAGAAGGTGCAGAAAAGGGCAGCCAGAATGATTAAGGGACTAGAACAAAATCCCTCACGAAACCAGGCTGCAATGTCTAGGCCTCTTCAGTCTGGACAGACAGCGTTTAAGACGGGACCTGACTGAAGTATATAAAATTATGCATGATATAGAAAAGGTGGATAGAGAACATTTATTTTCTCTATCGCACAACACTAGAACCAGGGGGCATCTATGAAGCTGATGGGTAGGAGAGTCAGGTCTGACAGAGGGAAGGATTTCTTCACCCAGAGGGTCATCGGCTTATGGAATGGGCTGCCGGAAGAGGTGGTGACAGCTACCAGTCTAGATGGCTCTAAGGTAGGGTTAGACAAATTTATGGACGACAGATGTATCAATGGCTACTCGAACGAATGCCTAGGTGCATCCTTCAGGCTGAGGGGGGGGAGGAACTGGGACGCTTCTAAGGCCATCTGCTGGGACTCAAGAGCAGGAGAAGGTTTGTCCTTGTCTCTGCTTGAGATGCCCATGAGCATTTGGTGGGCCACTGTGTGCGACAGGATGCTGGACTAGATGGGCTGTGGCCTGATCCAGCAGGGCTTCTCTTATGTTCTTATGTTCTTATGATGTGTGCAAGAATATTCAAAATATGCATTATTTGATTGAATTTGGCCGAATCCGGACATTCAAATTTGAATCAAATGTCCAGACGTTCATTTTTTAAAAAACATTTGAACGAATACAAATATTTCAAATCATTCATACAGATAATTCGGACATTTGTGTGTGTACGGATACGTATGTATTACATACATATCCGGACGTATCCGGGATGCTTACGAATGTTGTCCACATTTGTATCAGATACATCTTGGACATTCATACGAAGAGATACGAATGTATTTGAATCGGTTGGAATTTTAATACATTCGCTTTTTCTCTATTCGTGCAAATTCAGACATCTGAATATTCGAATCAAATGGTTGTTTTTAAAAATGAGAGCACTGGAGAGAGACTCTGTGGCCCTAAATTAATTAAATAAAGCAATCAAGAGCCCCCTTCCCTCTCTATAGCAGCAACCCTCTTGGGGTCAGAGGAGCATTGGATCCCTGAAGCTTATGCTGCAAGCTTGCCAGAACTCTTATTCACTTGGGGTGGCTGGTGCCCTGTGCCTCTTTTCCTGCCTTCCAGCCTTCATATGCCACCCTCACCCCGGACAAAGGAGGCAGGATGAAGCCCGGCTGGGTCTGGGCAAGTGAGCTGGGTCCGCTCAAATTCCGCTCCCTGCTGCAACACCCTCCTTGCCCACTAGATGGCGGCATTGTTCTCCATTGCGCCTAAGGGAGGGGTAGGACCGCCAAAGGTCACGCAGGGCAGGAGAGTCCTCAGGGCAGCAGGACTTTAGGAAGGCTCTCTGCTTATGAGCCGAGCCCCCCCCCCCGCTGACCCTGAGCTCAGAACATAGAGCGGACAGGGGTCCTTTGGCCTGGATATGCGATCTTCTCTGCAGGAGCGTTGCGAGAGCAAGGAGAGCCCCATCAGGGCAGGACTGATGGCCTTAGGGGGGGGCCCTCTCAAAGCCCATCGCCCTAGCCATCGGGGAGGGGTCCCATGCAGGCCCCCGCCTTTCCTCTCCCCCCCCCTTTGAAAAGGGCCTGCTGGGATGGCTCCCAAGGACACAACAGGCAATTTGGCGGAGTCTCTGGGAAGATCTTACACTGTTGTGACCTTTTCCCTGCCAAAATGGGGCTGGGGGGGGGGGATCCCAAGTCAGGAGCCAGGTGTTGCTCCTTAGGGCAAGATCCCTGGTCTTCCCCCCTCCCCCCTCCGGCAAATCCTGAGAAAGGCAACGTGGTTGCCCTCCCCCCCCCCCAACAAGTTGCAAGGATGTGTGTGTGAACAATGTACCTCCTGCCCTGGGGGATCCCACCACTATCAAAGGTCTTGGGGAAAGGTCCCATCACCTCAGTCACCAAACAGCAGCTCTGGGGTTTCCCTGCCATCTCTGGGCGACTTCCCTGAACCCTCTGGTGGGCTGAACCTTCAAGCCAGGCGGAGAGGAGAATCCCAGCCCAGGCAGCCCCCACCCCCACCCCCCGCCATGGGTGGCCTCTGCGTCCTTAGGGCTTGGCCTGGGAGAATGTCCTCAGCTGGCTGGCTGGCTGGCTGGCTTGTAGGAAACTGGGCGGAAGGCAGCAGGGGCTGGGTGGTCCGTACCCTTCCCGTGCCCTTAGTTTACTTGCAGCATACTCCCCCTGGGCCAGTGCTCTGAAGAGTTGCCTCTGAGCATGGACAGAGTGCCACTCCCCGCTCGGAATGGACCGAGGGGGCAGGGGCGTGGGGTTCCTGGAGGGCTGCGGACGTCAGATGGCACAGTGTGCTATTGCTTGTGTAGATTCTTCCCCCTAAAATGGGCCGAGCAGGTTGCAACAAAATAAAAGAATGCCTACGAAACTATAGATGTTCTGCAAGCCTGCAAGGGAGGACCCAGTACATACAGGTGGGAGGGCCCTTAGTTGGAAGAAGAAAGGGCTTTTGTTAAGGAGCCCTGGCCCTCTGTGGGCCGCCCTGTTTTCCTCGGTTTAATTCTCCTTTTATCTGACGAAAACGGTTGTAACCTGCCCAGAGACTCCAGGATAAAATGCAAATAACATAAGCAAACGAGCACAGGCCAGCGGCCTGCAGAGCTCCGCTCCGTTTTCAACCCATCCAGCATTTTCAGATGAAACATTTACGCCTCACAAGCGCAGCCAAGCTGCCCTGGGAATGGTAGGTAGCAAGGGGGGAGGGCACCTTCCTAAGGCCCCCAGGGCCCCCCCTGGGAGATTAGATCACACCAGAGGCATATCATGATCTCTGTGTCAGTTTGGTCCACTTGGAGCTGGGATGGCTACCTCACAGGGCAGGTGGATGTGGGCGGGGTCTTCAGGCCCAATGACTCCCCCCCCCATGCAAGACTTGGTGGCTCACAGCCCAATTTTGGCCTGCAGCCTTCTTTAAAGCGCAAGGCGCCCGCTGCAACCTCCCTCCACCACCACCCCCATCCATCCGTCCTGGACCTGCTTAGCAAGGGCAGCCAGAGGAGACTTTGCTAGCAGCCAGAGGAGACTTTGCTAGTGTGCCTACGGCGTGTTTGCTTTCCTCCAGCACTGCTGCGATTCAAGGCAGAACCCAATGTTGCACCAGTAAAGGTCTGTGAGGGCCACCCTTGGCGTCCCAGGACTGCTTGCTACAAATTGGCACAGCAACCCTGCAAGGTCCTGATGAAGCTGATGCAGCAGGCAGCCAGCAGGTGCAGGGGGAAAGAGCGGCCCTTGGGACAGCCCCATCTCTCACACACGCCCCCCCCACCCACTGCCCCTGTCCCCCACTGTCCCCTCAGCACCTCGCCCTGACAACCCCCCTGACCTCCACCACTCTGACCCCCTGCCCCAAATTGCGGCTTGTTGCCTAAACAGCAGAGGGCTGGGCTGTTGTTGCGCGGCGTAGTGACTCCACATCTGGGTACTTTGACGGTATGAAAAAGCACAGTTGCCATCACTGGGCACAGCCATCCTCCAGCCTCTGTACATGCTCAGTGACCACATTCAAGGTGCCAGTTCCCAGTGAAAGCATCCAGACAAACAGGATACGGTGCTGTTTCAGGAAAATCCATGTTCAGAATCAAGTTTTCCCGGAACAGAATATAGCGGGATATGTGTGGCCATCGTAATTGTGCTTATTTGTTCTCTGTCTGAAAAATGAGGTAATCCGTTTTTCTGTGTGGTTCAGGAATGTAGGGAAGGTGGGAGCACCCCTAGCAACGCAAGCAAGATGAGCTAAGAACAAGGGCATGTGCAGAGTGCAACAAAGCTCAGCAGCCAGCCCTACTGGAGGCACCTGAGCTGGTCATACACTGAAGAGGCCTCAGGATGTCTGATGGTTACTGAGCTGAGCCCCTGGCAAGCAGTGGCCCTTGCAAGGGGTGGGGGTGGGGGGGAGCCCAAACGGTCCCAACTTCAGCCCAAAGGGAAGCTGAGATGCTCCCCTTGGCTCAGACAATCTCAGCTGGCTGCTTCTGGTCCACCTAGCTCCGCTTCCAGAAGTCCACCTGTATCTGTGGCCGCTTTCAAACCTTGGGGCCAGCGGTCATGAATGGAGCACAGCAAGTCTTGCTGTCCCGTCCCCCCCCCGTCCCCCCTCTTTTGTTCTCCCCCAATACAAGCCCCAGCTCTGTGCCAGCAAACTTCCCACGGAGACCGGCTGCATCCTGGCTTGGCCTACCCTTGTGGCTTTCTTGGCCTCCTTCCAGCTCCCTCTTCCAGATGTTTATGAAGGTGTTGGATGGGGCACGGAGGGGGGCGGGGCGGTGTTGGCCTCAAGTGAGCCTGGCTTTTGCAGGGAGGTGGCCGAAACAAAATGGGAATGTTTGCTCCGTCCCTGAGCTTGGAGCTCATCATGCTCTCCTTTGCACGTTTCTGGCCTCCTCTTTTCTGCTGCGAGGGGCTGATTCCACGCTAGCTGGGATTCTCTTTTCTTTCCTGGCGTTCCGGTGACTTTGGAGCAAGCAATGGCAAGAAACCTTCCGGGGTGGGGGTGGGGCCCCATGCAGAATGGAGCCAGTTGCCGTCTGTGTTTCGGCTTGCATGCCTCCCCCCCCCCCCCAGCAAAGGGTGTGTTTAGTTCTGCAGCCAGCGGGTAAAGAGGTTTTGCCAAGGGAAGCTTTCTGTGCCTGCCAGCTTGCAGATTTTCTTGCCTTCTCCGGCAATTAGAGAAACTTGTGGTTGGGCCAACTGAAGAAGAAGCAGACCGGGAAGGGGATCTGGTTATCATGTGCGAGTGATTAACGTGTCTCCTTGATCCAAGAGGCATCTCAAGATGGGGAGAGAGATGCCCCGGAAATGGGCAAGATGGCAGAGTGAGGGGAGAACAGAACGCTTGTCAGCGGCCTTGAGTGCCCTTAAGTGAGTGAGAAAGGGGTGTAGAATGGCCAACTCTTACTCCCCCTTCTTTCCCCCCATGCTGGGCACAGGCATCACTGCCCAGAGAAGGCAACAATTGTATAGGTGCAGCGTGTTTCAGGGCCCTGTTGGCCATGCGGGAGTGGGGTGGGGTGGGTAGAAAGCACTTCAGTGGCAGCAGCTGGGGCAGAACAAGGGGGGGGCATTCAGACCCTCTGGGACCCAATGAAGCATCCCTTGCAAAGAGAAGGATGCCTGCAGGTGCATATCTCTGCTGGCAATGGAATGCTGGGAAATGTATTTCATGGGCACCCGATGCCACCTTGGGGCCTTTTCTGACTGGCGTGGGGTCCTCTGTGTGGAGGTTCCCCAGCTTTTCCTTGGCAGGAGCCTGCTGTGCTGAGGTTAACTGTGAAGGCCAAGGTTGGATTCTTTCTGACAGGCACTCTGTGCCCCGGAAGTGCCTCTCTTGCTGCTCCTCTCGCCCAGGTTAGTTGGTGACTGTGCCAGGAGCCTTGCGACCGCTGGAACTTGGGCTGGGCAGGGCTGATTGTGCCTGGGTCCCCACCTGGATGTGTTTGCACTGGCCTACTATCAAAAAGCTGTGCCAAGGTCTGCTGCAAAATGTATTTTCTCACTCTGTCGGAAAATAGTAACCTGACAGGGGCTTCCTGCCCGTTAGTTGCTGGCCCCCTGGGCAGGGGGGGCCCTTTCCCTCCTTGCAGGGCATCACGGACACTGGGTGTGAGCCCAAGAGATTTGGGTGGGTTGGCAGAGCTCGGTCGCTGGGCGTGCTTCTGCCTGCATTGTGCAGGGGGCAGGGGGTTCCATCTTGTTTTCTTTATCAAGATCCCCTCCCCAGCCTGGCTAGACCAAAGTTTCCTCCTCTTCTCTCTTCTCTTTCCACTGGCACAGGTGTCTCCCTCACCTCCATCTCCTCCTCTTCTCTCTCTGTCGTCTGTCCTGCTTCGACAGGTCTTGCTTTCCTGCTCTGCCATCTTGGCTGGCCGGGCAACAACACCCCTTGGTCTCCATTTCGCCTGCAGAGCTGCGGTTTGCTTGCACGGGCAGCCAAGCCGGGTTTTCGGAGCGGAAGGCAGCAGCCGCGGCAGCATCCTGGCGGCAGGAGACGCAGCTGGGCCTCACGGCCTGTGGCTCCTCTTCTTGCCTCCCTCCTAAGTTGGCTTGGCATTTTTGGTAGGAATGAGTCACATCCCTCCGTTGGCTGTGTGCATTGGTGCCGGGACATTCACCACCAAGAAGGGTGGGGGGGATGGGGAGGGGAGGGGAGGGGAGGGGAGGGGAGGGGCCACTGTGTGGAGGAGCAGAGCCTCTTGCAGGAGGGGTGGGGGCTCCTACTTTGTCTTCAGTTTCAAAATGCCCCCTCCACCCTCGTGGAAAGCAATGGTGGCGAGAGTGCCTGTTTCCCGTTAGGCAGCTGGAACACTCTGTCTTCCTGCGGGATTGGCAGCCTGGGTCCCAGGGCTGTTCTTCTCCCCACTTCTTTTTTGGAAAACAGTCTGTGTGGACAGCATGTCCTTGTTCTTCTCCGTCTTGTCCCGGTGGGCAGCATCACTTCTGCCATCTGCACAGCCTGGTTTGGGGAGGGTCTCTTGCAGGGTGCTGGGATGGTGCTGAGGGGCGTTTGAGACCGTCCAGACGCGCTGAACTGTGCTGAAGGCGCACCGAATGGGCCTCCCAGGCTGGATCACCCAAAATACCCCATCCCTCTTCGGTCACACTGCCATTCGTAGGGCACACCACCAAGAAGCCCCCGCTGGGAAAGCAACACTTGTGCAGGCCAGAAAAGAGGAGGGAGGGAGGGAGGGAGGGTTTGGAGACACCAAACCAAACTTTTCTCTTATGAACTTCATAGAAGAAGAGCTGGCTTTCCTACCCCACTTTTCTCACCCATTTAAGGGGACTCAAAGCAGCTGACAAAGCTTTTCTATTCTTCTCCCCACAACAGACACCCTGTGAGGTAGGTGGGGCTGTGAGAGCTCAGAAGAGAGCTGTGACTAGCCCAAGGTCACCCAGCTGCCTTCGTGGAGGAAGAAGAGGAATTGGCTTTTCTACCCCTCTTTTCTCACCCATTTCAGAGGACTCAAAGCAGCTGACAAACCTTCTGTTCTTCTCCCCACAACAGAGCACCCTGTGAGATAGGTAGGGTTGTGGGAGCTCAGAAAGAGAGCTGTGACTAGCCCAAGGCCACTCAGTTGGCTTTGTGGGAGAACGTGGAATCAAACCCGGTAATCCCAGATAAGAGGCCAGCTCCCTATCCACTAGATCAAACTTATAGAGTACTTGTGTCATAAAACTGGGAGGAGGAAGGGACCACAGGGATCATCTAGTCCAACCCTATGACATAAAGGGTACCCCTGAGGAGATAGAAACCTTCAGAGATGGTGAAGCCACAGCACCCATAGGAAGACTGATCTCCCCTCCCTTCCCACCCACCAGTTTTGCCAAGGCCAGCAATTCAAAAACTTCAAAACTCCTGCATGGGGACAGATGGTTTTTCTCAGTAGCTTCCTCTTTCCCCAAGTAGTTCTGAGCTCTTAGAGTTGTTACTGGGTACCAACCAAGGCAAAGCTGAATCCTGGTTGAGTGCGTGAGCATCTGGTACGGGCGTGGTTTGCCATTGCCTCCTTCTGTGGAGAGACACCGGGGATTTGAACTGCCGACCCTCCGCTGTCCAGGCTGATTGCTTTCCCACAGAGCTACAGGCACTGCCAAGCTCCTAGACTGCCTCCCTACAGAGGGAGCCAGAACCACAGAACCTCACAGCACCCAGCCCATCCTAGGCAGGGATCCCCTAGAGAGCCAAGCAGGCGTGTCGTTGTGGGCTGGAGAATGCAGGAACCACATACTGGCTGCTCCCCCTGGATTTACAACTCCCAGCTGTCTTAGGCCTGCCCAGCAAGGTTGTTGTGGGACTCTGGGAACGGAATGCTGTGTGTGCAATTGTAGCCTGGAACCCTGGAGGGATGCAGGAAGGGCCCCTTCTTTCAGATGTATGGGTCTCTCCTGGCCCCAGCTGCGGGATTCAAACAACAGCCCACAGGGTCTGAGGCTTCCCAGTCCCCATTGGATGATGTTCGGATGGGCGCCGCAGCGCGGGCAAGATCCTCTTGGCCCTGCACAGAGACCCATGCAGCGCTGGTTCTCTAAGGGGCGGCAATTGTTTTGATTAAGGTTGATGGTTACAAAGTATGGAGCTGAGGCTGCTGGACAGGGAAAGAAGGAAGGAAAGAAGGAAGGAAGGAAGGAAGAGAAACTTCTCTTCTCCTCACTTGTAATTGGTGACTCATTCCTGCCACGACTGGGAGATATTAGATTACTTGTTCATAAAAGGCCATGTGTGTGTCTGTGTGTGCGGGTAGGTTGCCATGGCGTTGCAGTGAGTCACTCCTCCGCTGCTGGGAAACCAGCTGTGGGTTTTTCCTTCATTTTTAATTACAGCTGGGAGGAGGGTGTTTGGTCTCCTTGTTAGCAGAGAGTCAAACAGCAATAGATATAGGGTGGGCCGGCCCCGTCTGAAGGGGAAGGCAGTGGCGGCACGTGGTCCGACCGTCCGCGTTGTGTCAGGCACTCGTGGGAGGGAGGGACATACTATGAACACTCCCCCATGCAGAAGCAGAAGGCCGTGGGCCTTTGTGGCAAGCCAAAGGGATGGAGGATTAATCTTGCTCTGCTAGGTTGCTCTGGCAGAGATCGTTGAAAGACAATAGGACCCCTCATCATATGTGCCCTGGATTCCACTCTTTCCACCCCAAGATGCTGCGGGGTAGGTGCTTATCTGCAGGCCTTCTCAGTGGTGGCACCAACCCAGTGGAGTAACATACTTCTAAAAGTGGGAGTTCAGGGTATGTTTGTAACCTCTGGAGAGCAGGACGGCCACTTACTCTCACCTCCAAAGTGAGGGTGCCAACTTGCATTAAATACATAATCCATAACAAAGAAACTCCCTTTGAAAAGAAATCGCCAGAGGCCCAGCTGGTCTCACCTTAGGCTGCATCCAGCCATTGCTCACTTATTCCACTACATTTCGATATTCTTGAATAAAGCGTGGTTATTCTGCAGTGCCCAAATGAAGCAGAACAAGGAAACAACATCTGGACACAGCCGGAATCTTAAAACTGGACTGGGCAGTCCCCCAATAGAGGAGTGCCCACTATAAAAAATGGGCACCTGTGCCCCTTACGTGGAGTTTGGTCTCAGTATCTCCATCCAGCTAGAGTGGCTCTCTCTGTTTGCCCCATGAGGGACACTTTCCAGTGGCCCATCCTTGAATTTAAGCCCCGATATTGGCGCGACTGTTTTAAAGGCTGTTTTGAACTTAGTTGGAATGGAGGCCCTTCGAGTTCAAGAGTCTGGCATAAGGGCACTTGCTAAGGAATAAATCCTGCTGAGCCCCACTGGATTTACTTCTGAGTATACAAGCTGAGACTTGCACTGTGACATCTTCCAACCCCACAGCCTGAATTGACTTCAATCACGTTCTGCTCAGCCAGCTGGTATAGTTAAGGCAGTTTGCCAGCACAAATTCCGTGTGACACTGTGCAGACAGAATCCCATTCCAGATCCCTCTGACCCTGAGTTTTGTCCCAGAATCCTCCAGGCAGTTTTGGGGAGCAAAGGGTGCCTGGACAGGTGAAGGCAGCAGAGAGGAGTGGCAGGGACCAAACAGGGATTTCTCTCATCAGCTCTGCACAAACAGGGTGAGGCACGAATACTGCAACAATAGAGGGAAGGAATTTGCTTAGAAATTGCCAATGGAAGTAGTTATTAGCACAATTCTTAGATTTGCAGCTATAGCTAATAATTTAACTAGATACTTCACACAACGCACCCCGATGTGACCAGCTGTTTCCAAACTGTGGCTGTGGGCATGCCACACCTCTCCTGGGACCCCCTGGCACTTGTCCCGCCTTGTCCTGCCCTGTTCGTGGGTCCTTGTCCTGGCCTGCTTTTGGGACAGAGAGCTTCTGGTACTCATGGGTGAGATGGGACGCAGATGAGGGAAAGGTTAAGAAACCTTTACTAGCTCAGATGGCTAACGAGACTGTAGCCCGAGTGGCCCCCAAAGACCCACTTCTTTCTCTGAAGCCATGACAAAACCATAATACGCTGACAGGCAATGCTGCCTTTGAGGCACATGGGATAGTTGGCATTTATTAGCTGGCATAAAGCTGGATGCAATGAGTATGTAATATAATTCCAAGCAAGGCTTATCAGAATAGAAATAATGCCTCTCATATACAGTATGCTGTCAGGGCAGAGCTCCCTGGAAATGCTGAAGACCACTTCTTTGGTTTACTAGTGCAGATCTGATCAATAGTCCCTGAGCAGCTGTGATTGCAAAAGATGCAGCCTTTTTAAGATGCACCGTTGGAAAGCGTCAAGTGGACGCTATTGTAAAAGACAAGCAATGGCCCACCAAATAACCAGGCAAGTCAGAAGTTCAGTAGTTGGGACTCCTTGCAACAATCTAGCCTTGCCCCTCCACAGATTCAGATTTCCCCTTTGAATCTGATCGGTCCACTGAGAGTATAAAGGTAGCTCACTTGGCCCGTGGATTTTACGGTCCTCTTTCCTGAGGTCCGTCACTTCAACTCTGCTGCCATGGCTGAATGGCTCCTTGCTGAAGTCACTACACTAACGCTAGAACCAGGTGGCACTCTATGATTAAGGGTCTGGAACACCTTCCTTACGAAATCAGGCTGCAGTCTAGGCTCTTCAGTCTGGAGAGACGGCATTTAAGAAGGGACCTGATTGAAGTATATAAAATTATGCATGGTATAGAAAAGATGAATAGAGAACAGAAGCTGATGGGTAGGAGAGTCGGATCCAACAAGGGGAAGTATTTCTTCACCCAGAGGGTCATCGGCTTATGGAATGGGCTGCCGGAAGAGGTGGTGACAGCTACCAGTCTAGATGGCTCTAAGGTAGGGTTAGACAAATTTATGGATGACAGATGTATCAATGCCTACTAGAATGAACGCCTAGGTGCATCTTTCAGGCTGGGGTGGGGGGAAGCGAGGTGCTTTTAAGGCCATTTGCTGGGATTCGAGAGCAGGCAAAGGTTTGTCCTTGTCTCTGCTTGAGATGCCTATGAGCATTTGGTGGGCCACTGCGTGTGACTAGATGGGCTGTGGCCTGATCCAGCAGGGCTCCTCTTATGTTCTTAATCGTGCGGATGCTTCTTAGCAGGCTGCAATCCGTCCGCTCCCCCCCCCCGCCAGCCTTCCTCAGGAGCAAGAGCCTAGCAGTTCTCAAGCCGGGCCTCCCTGAAAGCGAAGGCGCCCCCACGGCCGGGACCCTCTCCTCCATCCATCCCCGGGAAAGATGCTCGCGACCGGTGATTGGCCAGCTGGCAGCCAATGGAAGCGCTCCCGGGAGGATGCGGGCCAGGGCGGCAGCTCATTGGCCGCGGCGCCCCAGGTGAGGCTAAGGAGCTTCACCTGGCAGTCCGAGACGGCGGCGCGGCGGCGGCGGCGTGGGGGTGAGTAGAGCGGAAAGGCGGGCCAGGCCCGAGACAGGGCCGCTGCCGCTGCTGGGGACCCCGGTTTTTCCTGCTCCGGTCAGCCCTTCCGCAAAACTGAGTCGCGGGTCCCCTTTGGTACCTGGGGAACTGCGGGGACGCCTGGTCCGTAGGCTTTTTCCATGGGCAGCATCCCTGGCTATGAGGAGGAGGAGGAGGAGGAGGAGGAGGAGAGGTCGGTGCATTCTTCCACGGGTGTGCGGGGGAAACCGAGTTGGCCCTTTCCCTTTCCTCCCCCCAAAAAGGGAGCTAATTGGGGTAGGAGCAAGAATACCATCAGCACACGTGTGCAGACACCACTATGATGCGTTTTGTTTGCACAGTAAAAACGGGCGAGACCCCATCCATTGCCCCCCTCTACACACATACATATACACACTTTCTGCATTTGGGTTATCTTATTTTTTAACCTTCAAACTCGTTCCTGTTGCTGACGCTGAGAACACAAACAAAGACTTTTGAAGAAGAAGAAGAGAGACAAGGAGCTCAGACTGGAATAGCAGAGCAGCTGCTTTAGAAGAACACAAATGGAGCTGGGAGCATTTTTCAACTTTATAGTTGGTCTGGCAGTTAGCCAAGAAAATGCAGATCGTTTTATTCTGGCGGCCGGAAGCTGCTATTCCATGTTCTGATTTTCTCCCCACAATGCTACTTGGGTTTGTTTCCCCCTTAGTTTGGCAAGGGGAGGCTATTGGGCAGGGAATTTTTATTTTTTTTTAAATCTTGCTCCTCTGTTCTATAGCAATCCCCCAATTTGCCCCTGAGCAGATGCGGCTGAGATTGCTGTTTCTAAATGTCTCCGGTTCTGAGTGGATCTGGGGCAGGCACAGCCAGGACTTGGTTCTAGCCGGAGCTGGGGAGCTGGGGCCCATGCTGAGTGAAGATCAAATGAGCTCTGACACCAGGGGCCGGCCTTCCTTCCTTCCTTCCTTCCTTCCTTGCTTCCTTGCTTCCTTGCTTCCTTCCTTCCTGCCTGCCTGCCTGCCTGCCTGCTGCCTTCCTCATCTATCTAGTGAGCCAGTTTGGTCTAGTGGTTAAGGAACTGGACTCTTATCTGGAAATACCGGGTTCGATTCCGCCCTCCCCCATGAAGCCAGCTGGGTGACCTTGGGCGAGTCACAGCTCTCTTCTGAGCTCTCATAGCCCCACCCACCTCGCAGGGTGTCTGTTGTGGGGAGAAGAATAGAAAAGCTTTGTCAGCCGCTTTGAGTCCCCTTAAGTGGGTGAGAAAAGTGGGGTAGAAAAGCCTTCCATCCATCCATCCATCCATCCACTGACTGCCCTATTCCCTTAGGTCTCAGGGCAGGTTGCAAGTTTTAAAACAACAGATTAAAACAATGATATCCGTAAAAACACTTTTTAAAAAAATCCCTTAAAAAAAAAAGATTTTGTGTTCCTTTCTCAGCTTGGTAGCTGCAGTCAAATCCCTTCCCTTACAGTTAAGAGAGGACTTCTGGTTCACGGTACCCTTGACTTTTCAAAAAGATTTAAACTTCCCTGATTTTTAAAATACTCCAGCGAGCATTTCCCTTAAGGGCGCAACAGCTGCCTTCCAAGTGGACCATCATGGTCCCTCTAGTTCCTCATCCTGGTCCCAGAGGGGCAGCCAGTTGCATAGGGAAGCCCACAGGGCAGGAGGCAATCCAATAGTCCGGCAGCTGGGCTGGAGAAGAATGAAAGCTGGAGGCATGCTAGAGGGAGAGAGGAGGAAAGGAGGTGGGCAGTGAATTCCTCACCCACCCTGGATGTCCTGTGAAAAATCTCCTCCTTTTGTCTGCCCTGGTCCTGGCCAGAACTCAGCTTTGGCGTATGAAGTCATCTCCAGCCCTTTAGGAACAAAATAAAATGTTCCTTATTCGCTTTTAGCACACTGTGTGTGATCTTCTACCGCCCTGTTGTCTACCCTTCACCTCGCATGCCAAGGAGTTTGAAATTCTCAAAAGCAAAGGGCAAAGACACCCCAGGGCTTGAAACACCCCAGGGCTTAAAATGCAGGATATTTGGAAGCGTCAGTCCCCAATCCTGGGCCTTGCGGTTGGGCGATTCTGCGCACTGTGCCTTTAAAGCAAGCCAGGCAGGAGTGGTTTCTGTTTTCCTAGGCCCTCCCTTCGCCACCCCCTTTTCCCAACGATATATGAGCTGCTCTCCAGCCTGTGACTCAGAGAGCGCGCCTGTCATTTGCTGGGAAGGGAGAGGCGAGCAGAAGGGAGGTTGCCAGACGCTGCTGCTGTCCTTGTCATTCCCAGGGCCTGAACGCCTCCTCCTCCACCACCACCAACGCCACCATGGAGACTCCCGGGCAGAAGAGGACCACCCGGAGCGGGGCAGGCTCGACCCCTCTTTCCCCGGCCCGCATCACCCGCCTGCAGGAGAAAGAGGAGCTGCAGGAGCTGAATGACCGGCTGGCCATCTACATTGACAAGGTCCGCTCGCTGGAGTCGGAGAACGCCGGCCTACGGCTGCGCATCACCGAGTCGGAGGAGGAGGTGAGCCGCGAGGTCACCGGCATCAAGGCGGCCTATGAGGCGGAGCTGGGCGACGCCCGCAAGACGCTGGACTCGGTGGCCAAGGAGCGGGCCCGCCTGCAGCTGGAGCTCAGCAAAGTCCGGGAGGAATTCAAGGAGCTGAAAGCCAGGTAAAGCCCATCGGGAGGTGTTGATTGGGAAGGGGGCAAGAGTGCCATTCCGTGTCTTCCGTGCGGGCGAAGGAGCTGCCAGGCAAGCGTCCTTCTCTCTGTACTGCACGCTTTCAGAAGTAGCCAGGGTGGCACCGCAAAGCTGCCGGCAATGTCCCCGGCGTTGGCGCTGGACAGACGGAGCTGGCGAGGATCTCTGGCAGAGGGCGGAGAGGCCTGGGAGTTGGCGGCAGGGAGGAGGCAAAGCGTGGCATTCTTGAGCTGGGAAACCGGAGGCTCTTTCTGGTCGGAGAGCGTAGGAGAAACATTCCTCCCGCCCCTGCGCCCTGCTTAGGAAAACAAAGCAGAAACTCGGCGCTTCTCTCTCTCCAAGGGGCTGCTGGCAAAGTCAGCTTTGTGCTCCTTGGAAGGTGGCCTGAAGGAACGTGGCCTGCCCCGGAGGGCTGTCGGCTGGGTAGGGGCTAGAGGGGGGCATTGAGGGACGGGGAAAGGAGAAGCGGCTGCCCCAGTTTGTGCTTTTGTGCCTTGACCCCCAGCCTGCCAGAGAATCCTTCCCCTGAGCTGTCAAAAGCACATTTTATAACTGTCCTGGGGAAACCCCAAGGCGCTGGGCTTCCATCTCAACCTGGAGACCTGCTGCCCACTCTCTTTGGGCGGGTCAGAGAGGGCGACCCTGGCCTCTTAAGGCCCTGCTGGAGAAGCAGGATTGTCCCCCCCCCCAACTGGCCAAAGGGGCAAGTTAGGATCGACGCGGTCCGTCTGCCTAGCATGTCCCTTCCAAGTCCTTTCTCCCTGTTTCTGTCCGCTTGCCCTCTGCAGGGTCAAGCCTTCCTGGAGGGTTTGGTGGTGAAACAAGCTTGACTTTTGCTCCCCTTATCTTCTGTTTTTGCGACTGGAATAAATGGAGCAGGTCAGGCAGACTACAGCATGCGCTGAATTGCTGCTTGCGCTCTGTGACGGTGTCCGGGCGCTGCCTCCACCTGGGTCTCTTTGGGCATGAATTGGAGAACAAGTTTTGCGGGGTGGTAGGATGCACAGAGGTGGAGAAGCAGAACAGATTTCCTCGGTAATATGGAATCGGAATTATGCCACACAGCACCTTCCCATCCCGTCCCTCCCAGTTTTAAAGCAGAGGCTTTTATTTTGCTCCTCCACCATAAGGACTAGAAACTTTAAAACCCGGTGTTCCAGCAGATCAGGACATACGGGGCGCTGTGTGGGGCGGAATAGGTGGCAGCGGCATGGTCAGAGGGGCTGTCTGTTCAGCCGCAGCCTTCTGTTTCTGAGACACAACTGGAGAGAGATAAGCGCCAGGAGCTTGGGAGGATGGGCAGTTTTGTGCCAGGGTCTGAAAGGTGGTGGCTCCGCATTTCTGAATGTCTGAGCCTCTTGGTCGAGAATTGAAACCAAGATGGTGAGATGAAGCTTTCGGTTCTTTCCAAAAAATCTTTTGCCGAGCTATTGGCTGGTTTCTGGGGGCCTTTATACTCTTCCTGGGAGGGCGGTGGTGGTGGTCTGGACAATGGGGTTGTTGAAATCTGCCTGGCAGGCCATGCTCATAATCCAGTTTCTGGCTGAAGCGGAGAAGATTGCAACACCCTTGCAGTGGACTTCAGGTTCCATAGCTGCTGGGCGGTCGGAGCCCAGAAATAATGCATGTTGCAGCTGCCGCCGAGAGCAGCTCAGTGTTTTATATTTAACTTGCGTTGCCCATTGCAGATCCCTCTTTAGATAACTGTTCTCATCTTGATAGCAGTGTAAGCGTCCACATTTAGATCCCGGCTCTCACTACTGCTGCGGGCTTGGTCCTGGGGCCAGCACTGTGGCACTCAGGGGCAGGGCTGCAGAGTCTTTGCTTTGCCCTGCTAGATCTACGCTCTCTCTCTCTCTCTCTCTCTCTGTGTGTGTGTGTGTGTGTGTGTGGAGATGTTCCCTCTCCAAAGAGGAGCAAACTTACGTTCCATGTCTGTGTCCTTGCGCAACGCACCTTCTTAGTGTTGAGAACATTAGGACCACGCCGGGGCCCCTCAACGTTTTGCAGCTCAGTTGTAGGTGCGTCGCATTGATGGCCTGGGCCAGGGCGTGTTGCGTCTGGCTGAGTTCTCTGTCTGGGCAATAAAGCTTTCCAAGTATTTGCGAAAGATCCCGGAGGCTGGAAATGCAGTGCAAAAATAATCCCTGGAACCGTCTTGGCTGCGGTGATCTCCAACCTCAGCTTCGGTCCCACAGACATTTCGCGTGCCCCGTTGTCGTCCCACGGAAGGTTTGGACAAGGGCCCTGTGTGGCTACTTGGAGCCAGTTTTGACTCGCCACAGGTGCGTGGCAGTGGTCAGTGGTCAGTGACTGTGCAGTCGATTGCCCCGGGCTGTCTGTGTTTGGGACACGGGAGCCAGCAGCAGCGGGGGTCCCCTGTTTCTCTCCTCTCCTCTCTTCCCCTGAGAGCTGAAGATGCTTGTAAGATGGTTTTTACCTTCCCACGTGTGAACGGGGAAACCCTGAGCTGTGGTGAGTGTTTTTCCCCTTTGCCTTTGATGGCGGGAAGCTCTGGTACCTTCCTCTGCTGCATGTGCCGCAAAGACTACCCCCCCACACACA
>MTQE01001798.1:5997879-6011746 GCA_014337955.1 Aspidoscelis marmoratus | reverse complement strand
GGGGGGGGGGGAGAGAGAAGACGGATAGGTCCGGCGGGCGGGCAGGCGGGCGGGGTGGTGGTGGTGTGTGATTCAGGAGTGTTTGCGGGGAAATGAGCCATAGGTGCCATGTGCAAACAACGGTTCCAGGATGTGAGCCCAAGCGCTCCTTGTGCAAACACCAGGTGCTTCCCACGGCAGGTGTTGGGGTACAGAACTCGCACCGTGTATGTGTGGAGCTCCCCTCTGGGCTCAGCATCCATTGTCCCAGTGGGTACTCGGAACCTCTGCTTTGGGTGGGTGGGTGGGTGGGTGGGTGTCACAATTCCATCTTTAACGTAGAACTGGAATGCTCTTTCACTTAACCCCCACCTTTTAAGAGCAAAAAAGTCAACCTGGTGCCCATTTGAGCAGCTCTCAGCAAGGTGGGGGGCCAGGCACCTGGCAGAGATCTCTTTCTGCACCGTGGAGGTGAACGCCGTGCAAAAAAAATTAAAATCCTAGAGACGGGTTGCACAAACGTGAAAGGATTTGTCCCGGTCAGTGGTTTTTCTGTGCTCCAGCAAAGTGCAAACTCTGCAATGCTGCTCAGTATTTTCCATCAGGCTGGGTGGGGCCTGATGACCTCTGGCTGTCCCTCTAAGCCACAGGCTCTTTGCTAAAGGCTCTCTGGCTGGCTGGCTGCCTCTGGGCAAAGAGCGGCACCGCTCTGCCTTCCCTGGGCCTGCCAAACCACGCTGCCCGCTTTAGGCTTTGCAGTGGGCAAAACCTCTCCGTCTTGTACCTGAGATGGGATCAGCGTGCCAGCAGAATATCAGACTAGTGGCTTTTGTGTCTGTGCATCGCAGAAAGTACTTAAAAGGGCCCTCTCCGTAGGATGGTTTGGGTCCCCAGGAGTTGGGGAGCGCTCCCTGTGAGGCCCCAAGAGAGATTTCTCCTGGCCCTGTGGCACAGCTTGGAAGGGCAAGTGGCTGTGGAACAGTCCGGGGAGCTCGAGCAGGCTAGCCCGTCTCCTCTGCCTCCCCCCAAGAGCCACATGTTGGCAGCCAGCTTTGTGCCAGCCGACGAGAATAGCCTGCTTTGTTTACCGTCCCTGGGCCTGCATTCCTGAAGCGAGGCGGCAGCAGCAAAGCGCCCACTGCCACTCCCTGCGCCCCACCCTGCTGGAGGCAAGAGGCCCCACGCGGCATGGGGGGGGGGCTGGGGGGGGCAGGGCGGGTGGCAGGAGAGCAAAAGCAGACACGGAGAATCTGCCCTGCCTTTCTGTGCTCCATGAAGGCTCCCTTTGCCCCTGAGTGGTTTGCATTTCTTTGCAGGAGAGAGAAAGAGACAGAGAGACAGAGAGATGTGTGTGTTGAAGTATTTGCATGATCCATTGTGAAGAGCGCATACCTGAGTCACAGGTTCAGCCTTTAAGCCCGTAAGGAGCACTTCCTGAAGGTCGCCAGGCTCTGTTCTTTCCAAAATATTCAGATAAAAGGCAGTGCATTCCCCCCACCCCACCCACCCACCCGGATTCACCTTAGAAAACAAGAGCAACTCTGGTTCTGCGGCAAGTGACCGGGCTTTTTCATTTCTGGACCGCACAGGCTCTGCCTTTCTGTACGCTCTCAGCAGCTGCTTGTCGTGGAAAAACTGCCCCAAGTTTGGAGACTCTTGGTTTCCTTCTGGTTGTTTTCACCTCTACCATTTCTGGCCAGCAGCCAGAGGCTCTTCTGGATGGGACCTGCGCCTTTCCTTCCTGCAGGATCTGTCGTGCCAAGACCCAGTCCCTGCCAACCCCTGCCACCCCCCGCCGCCCCCTGGTGCAGCAGCTGCCAAACTTGCCTTCTCTCTGGCCCCTTTCTTCTCTGCCTTAGCTTGGTAAATGCTCCCAGGTTCCCCTTCACGGTGCCAAACACGGCCAGCCCTCCTGGGACGCCTCTCTCTCCTTCCCTCTCTGCCCCAGCCTCCACGTTCGAGTCATCCGAAGTTGCCCTTTGTTGTGCCCACAGGGGCAGAGGGTGTCCAGACCCAATTCCAGCTGGGGGAGCAGGAAGGAAAAGAGTCTTGCCCCATGGCAGAAGGGCAGACAGAACCTACAGGCAGGTGACTCTCCCCTGGGGTTGCACCACTACCCACTCCAGGGTTTTCCACCATCTGCGAAGGATATGCCCCTCCTTAGCATAACCCATGCGCTTGCCAAGGATGTGTCTGCCCCCCCCCAAAAAAAAACAATGGTTGCTTCAGGCAGGGAACCCCATCCAGGCCTTCTTCAACACACACACGGGTTGCAAAGCTTTGGGCAGGCTGGAATCCAGGGCAGAGGTTGGCATGCTGGCCAGCGGTGAGAGGAGCATGGCCCGGAAGCAAGGAAGGTCCAGATCTGCCAAGAAGCTCAACGAAGTTCCTAGCCACAGGTGTCTAATCCTGGGCCTTCAGCTTAACTCTCTGGCCCTGTCTGTGACTCCGGGACAGAATAAGGCCCGGGGCCCCTTTTGGAAACAGCAGGACGGCTGGTTCCTCCCAGCGGGCAAGCAGCCGGCGAGCGCCGCTTGGCAAGGCTTGTGAGGAGCATGTGTGCGTGGGCCAGCAGCCATGTGACCTGTGGGCCGGCGGGCAAAGCCCTGCTGCCTCCCTGGGCAGGCCTGGGTGTCGTGTTCAAAGGGAAAGCTTCCGGTTCCCAGGCAGCGGCGAACCCGGCCTGCGTGCCAAGGGGGGGAGGAGGCGTCACCGCCTGGGTGGCATACGGCTGGGTCTGCTGATCTACATTAATTTCCTTTGAAGGCTGCTGATGGGGGGAGCGGAGTGCCCACAGATCACAAGGCATCCTGGAGGCATTACCAGGTCTGGGCCTTGGGTGGGTGGGGCAGGGGGGCCTCAGACCCCAGTCAGCTGGAAGGCACGCAGGCAGGCATGGCGTGAAAGATTTCTGTGTGGTTAGCCACGGACGGAGGCACCTCTGGCAATCTGTTGGAAGATCTTGGCTTGGGGGGGGGGGCTGGGAGGGAGCGTCTTTCTTCTCCCAGCTGAGGAGTCAACCCCCACCCCCACCCCACATTCCATGCAGTGGTCTTCCGCTGTTGGGCCGCACGTGCTCCTAGTCGTATTTGGTCTCCGCCTCTTGTCCTGTGGCTTCCCTGGCCTGGGCTGCAGAGGTCTGGTTTTCAGGCTCAGGCTGCCATCTTCTGTCCCTCACTTGGGTCCGCGTGAGCCTGAGGGACTACCTGGTGCCTGGTGGCCACTTTTTGCGGGCCCTGCCAAGCCCAGTTCTCAGGGCCCGCAAGAGCCCATCAACTCTCCTCTGCCAGCCCTGTTCCCCTGCACCCAGTGGATGAACGTGAGGCCCAGCAGCCTTGTCCCCAAAGGCCGCTTGGACCTCACTGGTGCCTCTGTGTGGACTGGGGTGTGGCCCATAGGATGACGTGGTCCATGGTCCATGCAGCGTGTCCCTCTGGCCCTGGGAATCCCTTGCTCCATTTATGAGGCCAGGCACAGAGCCCTTGGGGAGGGAGGTCCTCTGGAAGAGGTAAAAGCCCAACCTCACATGCTCCGGCCTCCTCTCTCACACCTGGGCAAAGGGAGCAGAGGAAGGAAAGGGGGGGGGACAACCACCAGCCATATAAGGGATGGCAGGAGCCATGGTGCCCCCAGTTCCTCTGCTTTTTTGCTTCCCTCCCTGGTCCACAGGCAAAAGCGCACCTGGAGGCACCTTAAGGTCAGGAGGATAGATGCCATGCCTGAGCTCCATCCTGCTCCTCAGCCCAGTGGTTTCCCCCTCCCTCCCTGTCCTTGGACTGTGGAAGTTTCCTTCCTCTAGGTCAGTGATGGCCAACCTATGACACACGTGTCACAGGTGACACGCCAAGCCCTTTTGGGCGACACACCTGGTCACCCTGGCACCTGGGCGTGTAGCGCTTGCTTGTTCTTGAAGTGTATGAAGTACCAACTTTCAACTGAAGATTTAGCAACAAAAGTCACTCATGTTAAGAATTATTTGTTTTTGCTTTTAATAAAACACATATACTGGTATCCAATATATAACTTTTTTACTAGAGCTACAAATATCACAAAATTATGGATATTTCTAGAGGTGACACAGCACCCGAGTCGGTGTGGGGGCGTGGGGCTTTGGTTGTCGGGAAGGCAGTTTTTCAAAAATGTATTTCAGTATAACAAAATTAAACAATAACATCCAGTGTACAAATGAGAACAATATTATAACAACACAAAAAAAAAGGTAACAGGTGTGATGATTGCATACATACAGGTTACAAGCAGTTGTTAATCCCGACAAAGAGATAGTTTCCAGTTTCTAGCTATGATATTTCTCCCTGCCAGCAACAGGAAGTGTAAAAGACCTTTTGTGTTTTTAGACAATTTTTTATCCGGTAAAATATGGGGAACATATCACTCTGGTGTGAACTTAAAGCTCAGTATCTATTATTGTTCTGACTTCCGTTCCCAAATAGTTGCCAGGACTTTGCAGTTGAGGGACAGTACCACCATAGGTGGATGTAAGTACGTATAGTTCCAAACCCATGCCGGCAGTATTGCAGTGATCACGGGGAGAAATGGCTTAGCCACATCTGAGTGGCACACTGTTCAGTAAGAATTTTCAGGTAAAACTCTCTAATGTAAAAGTGTGTGATTGGGAGGAAGGCGCTTGCCTGCCGCTCTAGGGACTGGAGTTTCTGTGGCTGCCTGCCTGGGGTTTGGTGGCTTCTGTGGTTGGAGGGCCCAGCTTTGCATTTGACTCTGCATCCCCAAGTGGCTCTCACCCATGGGGCTTGAGGTGTGGGGGGAGCAGCGGCCCTGGGGCGAAGGGGAGCAGTGGTTTCCCTCCGTTGCAGGGGGGGCTATTGGGGCCGGGGTTGCGCTGGCCGGCGCAGCACCGTCCCGCTGCAGCACTTTGGTCTCAAAACTGAAAAAGGAAGAGGGCCTGAACCACATGCGCAGGCATAGAGCAACTCCTGCTGTCAGCTGGGGTTTTGGCAGGGGGGTTCCCCTACCAGAAAAGCAATCCAGCCGCTCGCACACACACACACACACACACTCACTCACACACACACACACACACACACACACACACACACACACGCCTGTGGTTTCCTGGCATTTCTTTCGGATGAGTCACGGCTGCTCTCGCCTGGCTGCCAAGCCGTGACATTTGGGGTGGGCGAAGCAAGGCTAGACGGCTTCAGCCGCGGCAGGACTTGCCCAGGGAAGGGGGCCTTCAGGCTTTGTTCCTCTGCCCCCCCCCCACTCCCCAGTGTCACCTTGGGCTTCCTGCTGCGAGGGGTGGAGCCAGAAAGGCCAACTGTACCCCCCTTTGGAGAGACCACAGGGTGGGGAGCTGTTTCAGGTTCTTGGAACTCCAAGGGTATCTCCCATCACTGGGTGGGTGGGTGGTTGGGTGGGGGTGTCGGGTACTCCCCCTCTCTTTCCCTAGTAGCAGTAGCAGCAATGCCAGAGTCATCTGCGCCCCCACGTGTCGATTTGGTGTAACCAGCAAGTTTCCACCCTGGGGATTTTGTGGTTTGGGGGAGCTGGGTGGGGGGAGCAGGAAAACTTTCCTTCATTCCGTCTCTTCACAGATGTAGTGATGGAAAGAATGAGGCGGGTGGCAAATTGGGGCCTGAACACTTCTTATGAGCTGAGATTGTATTGGGGGGGGGAGTTCCTTCACCATCCCCCCCCCCCTGCCCAGTCTGGAGGGCACTTGAAGGCATCAGGAGCTCCCCAAAGGGGTCCCCAGGGTCTGTGCTGACTCAGATAATACAGAAAGAAACATTTTGCTGGAGGTGGACATACAGGGGGCGCAAATGACTCTGGCGTTGGTTGTGTTCTCTAGTTCTGAAGGTGGACTGAAGCTGGATTAAACCTTAGGTGTGACCACAGCATCAAGTGCAGGGATGGAGGCTCCTTCTCCCTGCAGTTGAGTGGGAAAAGGGGGCATTTGGGGCCCTTGGAAATTCAGTTTCCTCCCTCCAGACCCTTGGAGGTTCCTCTCTTCCCAGCCTCTTTCTTTGGGCTTCTTCCTCCAGAGGAAGAATCTCTTCGCCTCTTTCTTCCTCTGCTTTGAGAGGCTCAGCTACTCTCTGCCTTTGGGTGTGGCCCCTACACCACCACCCCATCCCAGTGGCAGCCAAACTACTTTCCCGCCTCCGGAGAAACACTCCCTGGCGATTGAACGCCCTCCAGCTGGCTCCGCGTCAGGAGATGGCGGTGTTTGTGCACGTTGTTCAGCGCATGGTGCGTCCCTGGTGATTTGGCAACCGCCCCCCTGATACCAGACGAGAAGGGATGATTCAGAAGGGCTCGGCGTGTCCCCATTGTCCTCCACTGTGGCTGGAAACGCGGCAGGATTTCTTGTGCCCGTCCTTTTCCTGCTTTTGGGGCTGGCTTTACCCAGGGGCCCAATTCCATGGTCCAGGCCAGAAGCCTCTTCCCCGTGGCTCTTGGGGGCACGTGAGGGCAGCTCCGCCACCAGGAGAAGCATGGAAATGGTGCCCGCCACCTCTGGCACAGGGAGACATAAAGGCTCACAAGTGCGATGCTCAGGTGGGGGGCTGCCACAGTTCTCCTTCCACCAGGTTGCCACCAGTGCCCCTTTTTTGCCCCAGGGCTGGAGCGTGGGCAGAAGATGGCCAGTTGGGCACCTGCTGGCCTGCCCAGGGAGTCTCCTGGAGGTGCTTTTGCCCCAATGGGCAGGAGCCCCAGAGGGGAAAGCCAAAGGGGGCAGGGAAGGGGAAAGCCACTCTTCTGGGTGGGCAGGGGTGGTTGGGCTGCCCGTCTCCAGCCGCGCCTCGCTCTCTGCTGGCCTCTTTACAACTGGCTCCCCAGGAAGGTGTCGCCAATGTGAGATGCAGCTGCTGGAAGCCTTGCAGGGGAGTGGTGGCAACCCAAGAAATGTAAGCAGCTTAAGGCAGTGGTCAGTCATGAGGGACTGATTTCTGCTCCTTTCTGCCGCCCCCTTGTATGCCCCCAGGCACAGTCCACTCACTTCCTGAGGTCTTCCAAGGGGTTTCCTGTCGTCGGCAGAGAAACCCCTCCCGGCTTGGAAGTGGAGGGCCTTTCATGTGGTGTCCCCTTCAGTGTGGAAGGAGCAGCTCTCTGAACTGTCCCCTGGGATAGGGGAGATGTGGCAAACGAGGGTGTTTGCCTTGGCCTTAAATCTGCAGGGCTCCTGTACTGGCTACTGGGGGAAATTCCCATGGCAAAAATGTGCTCCCTTGGCAGGTTGGCTCTGGGAAAGGCGCCCCATGGGCCTGGACCCTGGGTGACGTGCTGGTGTTCTCCTGCCCTTCATCCATCTTCTGCTGGGGCGCTGGGGGTTGCTCTAACTCGATTCCAACCAGATCCTTGGTCCTGGCCAAGGAGCTGCGGCTCCAGCCAGGGCCTTTGCCGTGCTCTTTCCCCAGCCATGGGGTTCTTCTGGCTCCAGGGGCCCTCCCTGGGGTTTTCTTAGCAACAGGGAGGAAATGCTTTTGTTTGAGACAAACATTGGACTGTCTGTATTTCTTTTGCCAAGTTTTCAGACCTGAGCAAGCAGGGGAAATCCTCCCCAATCGAGACTGAAATAGAAACAGTATCTTTCCCGCTCCTTTGCAATTAGAAAGCAAAAGATTGCCGTCTGCGTGGCTCTTTCGGGAGGCGCCCACTTCCTCTCCTCGTGCGGAGTGGGGAATCCCTAGACGGGCACGGCCCAGGCGGAGGAAAGCTGCTGACGTGGCTGCCAATCCTTTTGAAGAATCAAGCTTCCTTGGGGCAGGCAGGGCGGCTTCACTTTCACTGGCGGCACCAAGGGGCCTTCCCCAGCTGAGCGCCTGGCCAGCGGTCTCTTGGGGAGGGAGGCATAAGGGGGACTGAGCACTGGCACACTAGTAAAATGCAAACGATAGTATTCCATTCTGGCATCAAACTGCCACCTTGTTGGTGCTGAAAGACAGCAAGGGTTTCCTTGGTAAAGAGTGACCAAACCCCTTGATTTTCTCCAATGCCAGAGAGGATTTTGCAGTTAGGATTCTCCTTCCTTCCTTCCTTCCTTCCTTCCTTCCTTCCTTCCCATGCGACAACTGCAGCCTGGGTTGCGATCAGCCACAATTAGGATCCTTCCTTCCTTCCTTCCTTCCTTCCTTCCTTCCTTCCTTCCTTCCTTCCTTCCTTCCTTCCTTCCTTCCTTCCTTCCCATGCGACAACTGCAGCCTGGGTTGCGATCATCCACCCGGAGAGAGGTGTCAGCTTAATGGTCTTGGGCGGCTCCACTTACGCTCTGACCTGCCTTCCTGGTCATTTCCCTGCTTGTCCTTTGCTCTCGGCCAAGGCTCGTAGAAGCCAGTGGAAAAGCCAAACCACGTTCCTGTTGGAGCCCCAAGATGCCTCTGAGAACAAACTGTGGTGTGCCCAGATACCCACACTTGGGCGTCTGTTGGTTTTAGCATACGTCCTCCTGAGGAGTTGCGCTTTCCTGCTTGGCTCCCTTTGAAATGCTTCCGAGACCAGCTTGGGTCCCGTCCATTGGCTGCCCACTCAGGCCAAGGCCGCCTGTCTGTGACATGCCAGCCCTCCAAGCTGGCCCCGTCTGAAGTCCCTGCCATAGCATTTTGTCTTTGGCACCTGCCCTCAGTGTGGCGGGTGGTGCTTTTAACGGCAGCTGTGTCTTTACTCTGCTTGCTTGCTTGCATCTGCCTTGGCAGGATAATTTTTTTAAAAAAAAAAATAAGTCAAAAGGAATGTAACCAAGTAATGGAAACTTGGATTGGAGCTGATGATAAATGTTTGGATTTTTCTCTTGCGTTTGCCGTATTTATAGCTGTGCCTCCCCCTCCGTTTCCCTTCTTCTACATCCAAATGGAAAGATCTGCTTTGAGGCCCCCTTTCCCCTCTCTTTTTGGAGTGGGATTTTCCTCATTATTTGCCTGAAGTTTAAAACCTGGATCTTGCTTCTTTCAGCATAGATTTTCCTTCTACTCACGGTTTTCCTTGAGGAACAAAATCCTCCTTTCCTTCTCCTTGACCCTTGTCCTCTTCCCCAAGGGATGTTTAGCAGCCGTTTCTCCAACAACAACCTTGCAAGTTAGGTCCAGCCCTGAGAGCCAGGCTCCAGCTACATTCCCTCACTTGGCAACTCTCAGCTAAGCTAGGATGCTGTTTTTTTTTCCCAACCCTGGGACGGTGGGGTTGCTACCTATTCTGTTGATTTTGAGGGGCTTTGGTTTTGGGGTTCTCCATCAGCATTTCATGGAGAGCTTCAGTAGATGGAGGACAGGATCCCTGCCTTTTAGCCTCATGGTAGATGCAACAGGTTTGCTCTTTAAAGTTTCAGGATATGTGGTTGTTCGTTCCGTCATGTTGGTTCTGCTGCTCCGCCACAAGAACCGGGTTGCGCCTCAGCTCACTGCCGCGTCTGTTCTCTACCTGCTTTTTAGGAACACCAAAAAGGAGGCCGACCTGTTGAATGCTCAGGCCCGCCTGAAGGATGTGGAAGCCCTGCTGAACTCCAAGGAAGCCGCCCTCAGCACCGCCCTCAGCGAGAAGCGCAACTTGGAGAATGAGCTCCGCGACCTCCGGGGCCAGTTGGCCAAGGTAAGGTCAAGGTGGCCTTCTGGGAATCCCACGGCTTACCTCCTTGGTGAGCTTGTGGCTCTGCGGTGAAGACATCACGTGGTAGGATTTCAAACTTTGCTTGACGTTCCTGGGCAGGGTTCAGCAATAGAAAGAGAGAAAACCATTCCAGTATCCTAAAACTGCAAGGAGTGCCCCATGGATCAACCCCGTGGCCCACCTGGCCCGGCATCCTGTTCTCCTGGTGGCCAGCTAGCTACTCTGGGAAGCCCCAGCAGGACCAGGTAGCACCCAGAGTGCTCTGCTTGCATTTCCCAGGAGCTGGACTTCAGAGGCAGACCATGGCCTCCGACAACCAGAGGCAGGCAGCTGTGGATAGCTGTGACTTCCATAATTGGGCCTAACCCTGACTGGGACCATCTGGGTCTGCAAAACTAGAAAACACAGAATGTGAAAAAGAACAAGGCAGTCCATGGTCGCGTGCCTGGCTGCAGAGCGTAGTCCCACTCAGAGCAGGCAGCCTGCTCCATTCCAGGATGTAGGATCCAGCCACCTGGGGCCCTCATCTCGCTGGATGGGGAGCCTCAGCTTTGAAGCCTGGTCCAGGCACCATCCCATCTGATCCAGGGACCAGGTGATGCGTCCGGCATGGATCAGCAGCCAGTTGCCCTTGGCAAGACTCCTTTCCCAGCTTCCAAAGGGAGCAGAGTGAAGGTGAAAGGTTGGGGTGATGGCGCACACGTGGGATCTGGCTGAGCAGAGGTCCGTATCTAGACGTCACCAGCTGGATGCAACATCTGGTGGTCGACAGCAGTGCAGCAGAGTGTTTCCATAAGGGCCAGGGAGAAAGGCAAAAGCCCACAGCGTGGCTGTTCAGGCTTCAGCCTGACACCCAAAAGCAGAAGGCCCTCCAGAGAGCCCCTAATTGCCAGCCTTTACCTTCTTTCTGCCCAAAGGATCTCTACAGTAACTCGCCTTTGGGGGAGCTTAGGGCTTTGAAATCTAGTTGCATGAAGAGTTAATGGCCAGCAGGCGGCAGGAATACGCTCTCAGAGCAAGGCAAAGCTCCAGGGCAGCAGCCTTTGTAGGTTGTTCCAAAGATGCAGGGGAAATTTGCACACTCAGTTGCCTTCTGGTGCCGCTCCAACTCCTAGAGCTCAAAGGCAAGCCTGCTGTAAACAAAATTCCTTTTCCTGCACACTGAGGCCTAGCGGATTGCAGAGACGACCACCGGGCTAGCACTCTGCCCCCTAAAGCGCTTCACTCTGTGCACACCATCTGTGCACACACAGCTTCCTGGGTCCAGAGGTGGACAGCTGGGGACATGAGGGCAGCTCCTCCTATTGAGGACCCCCCCCCCCGTCGCAAGGGCAGAACGCTTTCCAGGCCCTGGCTGTAGCCCGGGCACCCAGTGGGGTGCACACCTGGGAAGGTCCACAGGGCTGCGGGCAAGGGTACCAACCCGGTGCTTCCCTGCCTTCCCTTGCCACGACCACCACCACCCCTCTTTTTCTCGCCCTCCAGCTGGAAGCCGCCCTGGCCGAGGTGAAGAAGCAACTCCAGGACGAAATGTTGCGCCGTGTGGATGCCGAGAACCGCCTCCAGACGCTGAAGGAGGAGCTGGAGTTCCAGAAGAACATCTACAGTGAGGTGAGTGGGCGGAGGGAGGGAGGGAGGGAGGGAGGGAGGGATGCCAGGGGCACAGGTGGTTTGCCTGGACGTGGGGCTGGGCTCTGACCCAGGTGTGTGTGTGTGTGGGGGGGGTGTTAGGCACTCTGTGCTTGATGAGAAACCCTTCTGCTGAGAGAATGTCCCTCCCTTTGGCAGAAAGAGTAGCTGGGGGGCGGGGGGGAGGGCAAATGGAGACACTGGCTGTGCCTCCACCCTTGCTCTGGGCAGCCCTTGGCAGGTCGGATGCTTTCTGCCCCTTGAGGTGCCTGATTGTAGGGCGAAGCCCCCCACCAAAGGACTGGGAGGGGAACCACTGCTATCCCTGCGAGACTAAGGCACCTGAGGGCACCTGCGGGTCAGCCCTGTTAGACAGCACACCAGAACCCCTGGTCCTAATCCGACCAGACCGGCGCCATCATTATCATTTCTGAAATGGTGGCTGCCTTGGACACACATCGAGCCGAGCCTGGGCGGTTGTGGACGCGCAGGTGCCTGGCCACTGCGTGTCCGGGACCCTGCGCCCCCCATCTCCTTCCTGCGTGCGTCAGGCCCTTTCCTCCCCTTGGCAGGAGCTCCGTGAGACCCGGCGCCGCCACGAGACCCGTCTGGTGGAAATCGACAACGGGCGCCAGCGGGAGTTTGAGAGCAAGCTGGCCGACGCCCTGCAGGACCTCCGGAGCCAGCATGAAGCCCAGGTCAAGCTGTACAAGGAGGAGCTGGAGAAGACCTACAGTGCCAAGGTAGGACGTCGGCCTCAAAAGGGTCTCGTGCTGCTCCAAGGCCCCGCAGGGCCCCTGGGTCGGGGTCCAGCTTGGTGCCTGCCAGCAAGCATCCTGCTCTGGCACCATCTCCAGGGAGATGCTGCCAATGGCTGCTGCTCCTCTGAAGCACACGGCTACAGCCGGGATCCCCAGAGGGTAGCGGAGCATGGAGCGTGGCGCTCATCACAACCTTGCAATGTATTGGCTCTGGACCATTCTCAGCTGCACAGAAGGCCTCACAGTTATTCACTTATCTCAAGGCCATTTGCAGGGAATGGGGAACAGGTGAAGGTGTCACCGTCGTCTTCTGCTTCAGGTGCCCAGAAGCAATTGGTGGGTCACTGTGTGGGGCAGGATGCTGGGCTAGATGGGCTGTGACCTGACCCAGCAGGGATCCCCTTAATTCGAGGACAGCCGTATCAATGGCTACTAGAATGGCTGCCTGGGTAACACCTCCAGATCGGAGGGGCAGGGAGAGGCCTCTGAAGGCCATTTGCAGGTTGTGGAGAGCAGGTGAAGGTTTTGCCGCCTTCTGTTTGAGATGCCCAGAAGTATCCGGAAAATCACTCTGCGAGAAGGGATGCTGGGCTAGATGGGCTGTGGCCTGATCCAGCGGGGCTCCTCTTAGGTTCTCATATGGTGCCCAGTGACTAAAGTCCGGCGGGTGTCCTAAACATCAGCCAGGCCCACGTGAAGAGACGTGTGACTCACCCGGAGGCTACCCAGGGCTTAGCATTGGCACCACCATTCCTCTGGGCAGGCATTGTCCTGCAGAGATCGGGTGGAAGGGCTGTAGCTGCCCAGGAGGTGCCCTGGCTAGGACCTGTGAGTGCTCAGAGGCAGGAGGAGAGGAAGCAGGGATGTTGGGGTGGGTGGGGGTGAATGGCACCCGGCCCCTGGCATCTACCCGTGAGCAACGGAGGGAGAGGCCCAGGCTGCCGTGGCCCAGTGCCCACCGTTCTGCTCAACCCCTCGGGCCGCCCTTGTCTGCCTCCCACCTGAGCAACCACCCTGATGGACTCCCTCGCCTCCTTCCCTTTTTGCAGCTGGAAAATGCCAAGCAGTCGGCCGAGAGGAACAGCAGCATGGCGGGGGCTGCCCACGAGGAGCTGCAGCAGACGCGGATCCGCATTGACAGCCTTTCAGCCCAGCTGAGCCAGCTACAGAAGCAGGTAGGGCGCCGCGACTCCACTTCAGTGCCTGCTGGCCTTCTCGGCCCTACGGCAGGCTGAGCCAGAAAAAGCAAAGCTGGGCATCCCCTTAAGGGCCATCCATTTAACTCCAAGGCCCTTTCTGTCTGCCCGCCGCAGCAGTTGCAATAAGGGGCTGCAACAGGGGCCCGGATCTCTGCTTTTCCCCAGTGCAACCAAGGGGAAAGCGTGTGCCAACTGGGAAGGAGCCTGGGAGAGCCGCTCTGTTCACCGTCCACCTTGTGTTTTCTGCCCCTTCCCAGCTGGCCGCCAAGGAGGCGAAGGTCCGTGACCTGGAAGACGCGCTGACCCGGGAGCGGGAGACCAGCCGCCGCATCCTGGCTGATAAGGAGCGGGAGATGGCGGAGATGCGGGCGCGCATGCAGCAGCAGCTGGATGAGTACCAGGAGCTGCTGGACATCAAGCTGGCCCTAGACATGGAGATCCACGCCTACCGGAAGCTCCTGGAGGGCGAGGAGGAGAGGTGGGTGCTGGGGCGGAGGGGGGAGGGTGAGGGGGCGCCCCTTGAGGATGGGCACCTTGTTTCTTCCACCATGCTTAGGGGGCAGCTGTGGGCCTGGTGTGGATCGGAGCCTTCTTCACTCCATGCCATGACCATCCTGCTTCTGGTGGCTGCTGGAAAGTCAGTTGGGCCTCATGCCAGTCGCAGAGTTGCCCCTTCCTTCCTTCCTTCCTTCCTTCCTTCCTTCCTTCCTTCCT
>MTQE01001798.1:5981044-5996612 GCA_014337955.1 Aspidoscelis marmoratus | reverse complement strand
CTTCCTTCCTTCCTTCCTTCCTTCCTTCCTTCCTTCCTTCCTATCCAGAGCCATTCGGCAAGTGTGGCTTTTCCCAAAGCCCAAGGCATGCCAAAAAGCCGCTGGTTGTAGGAAGCCAAAAGCCAGGCCCATGCCAGCAGCCATGCCACAGACACAGGGAGAAAAGGTGGGCAAGGCGAGGAGGTCTGCCCTCGCGCCGGTCACCGAAGGCAATGACCTTTCTCTTCCCCTCAGGTTGCGCCTCTCGCCAAGCCCCTCTTCCCAGAAGGGGGGCACCAGGACCCGGATCTCCCACTCTTCCTCCCTGCAGAGTTCTTCCAAGAAGAGGAAACTGGAGGACGGAGAAAGCCGTACCAGCTTCTCACACCATGCCCGGACCAGCGGCCGCGTGGCTGTGGAGGAGGTGGACCTGGAGGGGAAGTTTGTCCGCCTCCGGAACAAATCCAATGAGGTGTGTGCAGCAAAGGATTCTGGGAGTTGCTGGGAGGGCTGCTGCTTGCCTGGGGGGTGGGTGGCGGGGGGGGGCTGCACTCAGGGTCCCTGGGGTGAAGGGGGCTTTGAGCGGCTGCAGGAGTCTTCCTGGATTCAGCTAACAGAAGAGGAACCGGCCCTTGGGCAGTCTCTTGCTTGTGGCCCGTCCGAGGGGCCTCCCTGGGTCAGGCCCTGCCCTGGCAAAGGAGACCTGGAGGCTAAACCCAGCTTTGTGCTCCTGTGTTTCAGGACCAGTCCCTGGGAAACTGGCAGATCAAGCGCCAGAATGGAGACGAGGCCCCCATCTGCTACAGGTTCCCCCCCAAGTTCACCCTGAAGGCTGGCCAGCTGGTGACGGTGAGAGGCTCTACTCTGGGCTGGCTGGGGATGCCTGGGTCTCCAGGGTGGGGTGGGTCCAGCTGGATCCGATTCCGTGACCACCCCCCCACCGCCACCCCTTTTCTCTCTCCTCTGCCATTCAGATCTGGGCTTCTGGAGCCGGCGTGAGCCACAACCCCCCCACAGACATGGTGTGGAAGAATCAAACCTCCTGGGGGACTGGGGACAGCCTGCGCACTGCCCTTCTCACCTCCAGTGGAGAGGTAGGGCGGCTCCCGGAGGGAGGGGGGCCATTTGGGACGCTAGTCCTCAGTGAGGCTGGGGGCGGGGGACAACCTGTAGGGGCCATTCCAACTGTGCGGGCTTCTTTCCTGTCCTGTGAACCCAGGTCAGGCCTTTCCCCACAATTTGCGGGCCTCCCCTGGGCTGAGGCTGATGGCCCTGTGTCACAGCAGTGGGCAGGGCAGGGGCAGAGCGATGGATGCAGCATTTGCCCAAGAGTCGTCTGAGCATGGTCCAGTCGATTTTAGTCTCTCCCACTGGCATCCCTGGTGATGGACTTTACTTCTTGGCCTGTGCAAAGGTGGAGTTACCTTTGGCCCCTCCCAGGTGCAAGGTCTGGACTCCATCAGCTTCAGAGCAACCCCGAAACCGGCCAGTGCCCCCCCACTTAATGCCCGTTTCTCTCCTGCCCTGCACAGGAAGTGGCCATGAGGAAACTGGTCCGCACCGTAGTTATCAATGATGATGATGACGACGCAGAAGATGAGGATGGGATTCACCACCGCCATCACCATGTGAGTCCCGTGGGGAGGGAGGGGGGGACAGCAAGCCATGTGAGGTCACTTGGCCATTTCTGTCCCTGTCTACTTGGGCTCCGGGAGCGGAGGACGTTGGCCAGGGGCTGGCGAAGGCGGGAAACACCGGCGCCCAGGCAGCGCCCGGCTTTTGGGTGGCAGGAGGGCATCAGAGGGCATCTCCCTGTGGGACTTTGCAAAACCAGGGGAGGTGGCCAGGGTGCCCATAGGCCTCAGCACCAGCAGAGGGGAATCTGCCTCGGGCAGAGTCAGCACCTGGGACCCCCGATCCCAACCGGATGGCTCTGTGAGGCTCACATGGGGGGGGGGGCTTTGGTTGCCCCAGTAGCCGAGCCAAGGGGGGGGGGCGGGGCTGAGCCAAGGCCCTTTGCATGTCAGTCCAGTCTGCCCAGCCCTTAACATCTGCACCAACCTCGTAAGAATCTGTTGGCATCCTTTGCCATCCCAGGGGGGCGGTTATGGGACAAGGGGAGGTGATGAGGCACCTGGGAGTTGGTTTCCACCAAGAGACCCAGGGAGCGTGGGAGAAGGGGACCCGGCCCAGCAACGCTCCCCTCCAGTCGGCAGAGGCCCACGTTGAGCCCTGGAGACGTGGTGACAGGCAGGCGGGCGGGCAGGCAGGCAGGCTAGCTGGCTTTGGGGGTCCCAAGTCCAGCTTCTGACCCTCTTGCCTTCTCCTCCAGAGCCACTGCAGCGGCTCAGGTGACCCAGGCGAGTACAACCTGCGCTCCCGCACCGTGCTGTGCGGCTCCTGCGGCCAGCCGGCAGACAAGGCGGCCGGGGCCACCAACGCCGCCGCCAGCACCATGTCCTCTGGTTCTTCTTCTTCCAGCCTGACCATCACCCGCAGCTACCGCAGCGGAGGCGCTGGCCTCGGGGAGAGCCTGCTGCCCCGGTCCTACATCCTGGGCAATTCTAGCCCACGCCAGCAGGTCAGTTGTGCCACAGGCCCTGGAGGGGGGGGGGCGCCGGACAGTGCACACCTCAGGCCACCGGGGGGGGGCGGCGGCACTGGGGGAGCTCTGTGTTGCTTCCTGTCCAAGCGCCCAACACTGGGGATGCTTCTAAGTGAGAGAAGCTCCATGTCCCACCCAGGAAGGGCAGGGTCCTGGCAGGGCACTAGTGACCCCGTTTCTTTCTCTCCCTGCAGGGACCCCAGAACTGCAGCATCATGTAAGCGGCCGATGGTGGCTGCAAAAAGGAAACCCTTTGTTCTTTACATGCACAGGAAAGAAAACTTAGAAACATTTTTAAAGAAGTTATTTTCTACAGCAGGAATTTATACTTTATGATTGTTATTATATATATATATATATAAAAAAAATGCTAAAGATGCTTCAGGGTTTTTTAAGGAAAAAAAAAGTCCTTTTTTTTCTATAATAGAAAAGCTTTAAAGAAAGAAAAAAGCCAAAGAGATTGAGTTATTGTTGCCAAAAAGAAGAGAGAAAGTTGTTATAGTTTAATATCTCTTGACACAGACGTGTTATATGCCTGTATATATATATATTTTTTCCTTGTTATGTCAAAGCTTTCTTGCCGCAGAGTTGAGCCCCCATTGGAGCAAACTCTGCGGGCTTTTTGCACTTAAATGTCTCCCTGTGGGATGCAATAGATCCGGCAGATGGCCCTGCGGCCCCCCAGGTGTTCACCAGCTACAAATCCCAGCACACTCTGCTGGTCCCAGGGCTGTAGGTGGAATGCTGGGAAGGATAGTTCAGGTGCACCGGGGGGGGGGGAGGGCTGCGGTCAAGCCCCCCCCTGCAACAAATCCACCCAGCTGCCCCACCCCCACCCCCACCCCCACACCTGTCCTGCCTAACAGCAGCTGCAACCCACACCCCCGAGATGAAACCACCGGGCCCCTGAGCAGAGTTTTGGATGGGGCCGGAAGACAATTTTTTTTCGTTTTCATTTTAGTAGTTCAAAACCCTCGAGGGGGGGGTGCACAGGTTCGGTCTCTCACAGGTCACCCTGGTCCCTTTATGACCCCTTGTGGGAATGGTGGCTGGTGTGGAACTCAAAATGTTCTTCAGTTAACTGGGATGATGAACCCAGTAAGATTCCCGCGGCAGATTCCGGACCCCAGTGAACTTGCCCGATTGGGACTGACACTGTTGGCACACCTGTATATGTGTGTGATTCTTTTTTTTTTTCCAGCCCCAAGAAAAGCACATTTTTGTCCTTCTGGACCGTTGCTATAGAGAAGCCCTGTTTGCCTCCTGATTTTGTCCAAGGAACGTTTAGCTCAGTTCTGACCTGGTTAGGAAGTTATTTTGGCCCCAAAGCAATATTCTCTTTCTCTCTCTTTCTGCTTCACGCTCTGCCTTGCTTTGCTTGAGTTGCACCTGCTGCCTCCCTTCCCTCCCCTCCCCTCCCCTCCCCTATCCCCCCACCACCACCAACCTCACCAGCTGCTTGGATAGTAGCAAATATAAATGCTGTTGGATTGATTCTTATGTACTGTATTGTCCTTCTGGGGCCCTGAAATTGTGCCTGGATCTAGGGAGGCTTTTTGCTGGACTGCTGCTCAGGGCAGAGCAGCCCGGTTGCCTTGGAGGGCTGCAGGAAGAGGAGCCGAGGAAATGTGCCCTGGTTTCAGGTTGGGGAGGGGACCAGTTTGCTGTGGCCCCTGCAGTGGGATTTTGCAGCCACAGCCCCTGGTCTGGTGGGGCCGTGGCTGAGCAGGTAGAGGCCCCTTGGCGGCATTCCTAGCTGGGCCTTTCCCACAATGCTGAAGCAAGTGGGAGCCCCGAGTGAAGCCTCCCCCTTGCTGCATTTCCTGAGGCTGGGGTGGGGGTGGGGGTGGAGGGGGGCGTTTGTAGCTCCTTCAGCATTCCCAGTGGGGGCTTGGTTGCCTGGATTAGCCCAGCAGAAGGGCTCAGGCTTTGGCTTTTCCAGAAGAATTCCTGTCTGTCCCATCCTGCCAGCAGAGGAGGGGGCTGGTGTGTGTGTGTGGGGGGGGGCTTTGGTATTTTACACCAGGCGTGGGAGCCGAGGGGTGCTGGTAGGGGAAAGGGCCACCAAAGCCAAGCAGCCAGGTCCATTTCCTGGGCCCCTCAAGAGCACAGAGGGTCCGAATCGCCGCCTGGGCCTCTGGAGCAGGAGCAGGCTACAAGGCGCTTGTGATGAGGAGCTGAGCCCTGGAGAAAGCAGCAGTTCAGGCCTGGGGCCTTTTGTTGACGAAGGGTAAGGAGCAGGTTCTGGGAACTAAAATGCCCCTCAGTGTGGCTGTGATGGGACAGCAAGGTGGGGGACCTGGATTTCAGAGGAGCCCTTTCACTCAGGGGTCCTGGGCAGCCTTCTGGCCAATTGCCTGCAGTGTGCCTTCCATAACCACTGGTCCAGCCTGGACCGGCTACTGCCTTGCGTCTGCTCTGTAGCCTTTGGGGGGGGGGGGGTTGTTGTTGTGCAAAATCAGCCTAACTCTAGGATGCATCTGCTGCTTTCCTTCCTGCCTCCTTTCCCTCTGGCTAGGTTGCTGCCACAGCAGGACCACCACACCATTGCCCGCTGGCAAGGGAGGGGCTTCTCTCTCCAAACCACTGCCTCTCTCCCTCCCCTCCCTGGCAAGGGAGCTTTCCAGGAGAGGCCACCAACCCCGCTGTCGGTCTATGCGTCACAGGCGCTCCCGGCTGGCTCGCCCGGGTCCTGCTTTGTCAATAACAGGGCAATGTTTCTGTATTTTCTTAAACCAATACACTTAAGAAAATCCACCCAACCGTCTCCTGTGCTGCTTTCTTGCGCCCTTTGTCGCTGTGCGGCGCCTCCTTGTGCCAAGTGTCTGGGGGGTGGGGGTGGGCACAGTCTCTCCCGGGAACAGAGGAGTCCTGCCCACTTGACCTCAAGGGCAGGGAGACACCTGACGGCTGCATGTGGCTACGTTTTACCTGGAAAAACTGCCCGGCTTCCCGTGATGGGAAGCAGTTGGCTGGCGAGGGAGGGCAGCTCACCCTTCAGCCGAAGGCCCCTCGGTTGGGGGTGAAAAGGGGGGTTGGCGTGTCCCCAGGTGAGCTGGTTTTGCATGGCAATGCCCTGTTTAAAGGGAGGAACTGGCCACTGGAGTGGATGAAAAGATTCACACAGCTTTGAGCATCAGCTGCAGGGACTTCTTCCTCTACGGGAAGAAGCTGGACCCAGAACATCTGCAGCCTCTGGACATGACTGGATGTGTCCGTCCCCCCCCCCAAGCCCCCAGTGTCACCAGGGGGGTGGGGGGAGTTGGAGCAAGAAGCAGCTGTGGCCGTCAGCCAGGGCCCCACCTTCCTATTGGGGAGCAGAGACGGGTCTTCCCTGCCTTCCAGGTACCTTCTGAGCACTGGCTCTCTCCGAAGGGTTCCCAGGAGCGTGCCGGCTGCCTTCCTGGAGCCCAGTGTCACCTTTTGCACATGGGCCACCTGAGCCCCAGGCGGGACAGCAGGGCAAGGTACTCTCAATGCTTGGCTGGGCTGGACGGTAGAGCCCCTCCGAATGCTGACCACCCACCTCTGCCAGCTGCTCTTGCCCTCGCTTCTCATCATCCGAAGTGCTGGCCATGGCTCCATCACCTGGTGGCAAACGTCCATTGAAAGTTGCGTGTAGTGTGGGAAAATATCTCCTTTCCCTGTCTGGATGATCTTTTAGAAACTGAGAGGCTTCGTTTCTTCCAGACATGAGCTCAGCTCCCATGGGCAGCAGAGACAACCATCCCACCCACCCCCCACCCTTTCCTTAGGAGCAATACTTCCCACCTCTTCTTTCCCAGTCCAGTCTACAGCCCTGGGATTTCCTTGTGGTCCCCCATCCAAGCTCTTAGCAGGCCTGATATCCGCATCTCTGTCATTCCGGTCGCCCCTCCTTGTCGTGCATCCTTTGCTGCCGTATCTTTTCTGGTGGTGCAGGATCCCTCCATTTTGTTGCGCCACAGATTCATTCACGGATGTTACAGAAGTGGAGCTTTATTTTCAGTGCTGTTTCCAACGATCTGCAACCCAGAGCAGTCCTTTGCGCAGCTGCCGCACGCGGCTGCCTCAATATGCGCTCCAAAGTAGCCATCAGTGCGCCGGGATCCCCTTCCTGGTGGGCCATAGCAGCTCCGGTCCCATCCATCTGTTGGCACGGTTTTGCACCACATCTGTCCGCACCTCCTGACACCGAAGGGCACTTTGCTTCTCTGTGGGTCAGTATTTGGTCTCCTTCATAAGCGTCCCAAGGCAGCTAACAGCAATTAGAAAACACAGTAAGTAAGACCAAAAGGATAGCCCCACCAAGTGGAAGGCCAGTGAAATAATAACCCAACTTAAAAGCGACCCAAAGCGTCAACGAAATGGTGACTGGCAAAGATCTTGCATTTGGCACGGGCGCTTGGCATGGTGCTGCCCATTCATTTGTTTTCGCTTTCACCAGCTCGGTCAAGGTCCTCGCAGCAGAACTCCTAATTCTTATGCTTGTGGGAAAGGCTCTTCCAATGCAGAACCGGCCAGGAACCTTCCCCTGTTGGAGTTCAGCCTACAGAAGGGACTCCGGTACAATTTCTGCCAGGGAGCAGCTTGACTTTGGGGTTGCCGGGGGTGGGTGGGTTGTGGACAGATGCCCGGGTTCAGTCAAATTCTGCTCTGTTTCAACAAGCGGGGTGGATAGGTTCTGTTGGACTCTGCTAAGCACGCAAGCGGACTCTGTTTTCTGTGATCTCTTCGGAACATGGCATCATCACAAATCGGGGTCAGGATGGATTTAGGTGGTGGTGGTGGTGGGAAACGCTTGGGTGGCCGGAAGGACAGCAGGGTGGGGGCCTGTAATGCAGCAGCTTTGTTTTAGGGCAGAGGAAGCAGCCCAGAAAGTGCAAACGGACCACCCAAGCCTCGTGTTTTGAGCTGGACATTGCTGCTTTCAGAGTAAAAAAGCAAATGATGCCAGAAGGCAACCAGGAAGCACCTTTGGCCTTTTACTGAGGGAGGAGGACAGGGCCCAGTGCTGCTCTTGTAGGGCCAGAATTCCCTCTGGAGACAGGGCTTTGCTTCCTTCAGCATCAGTGCCCTGGAAGGAAAAGGGACAGTTAGGGAGAGGGGAGCTTTCCCTATGCAAAGCAAGTTCCTTGCAAGAGAAGCCGGAGAAAGGGACGAGTCCCTCTCACCTCAGCCCTGACCCCTGAGCCATACAGGTTGTGCAAACCCTTGCGGCGTTCCTGGCGAGCCCAGGCTTTTCCGGGCGCCTCCTCGAGGAAAACTCAAAGGTCCCCGGTGTTCTTACCCATTGTGGCAACTAGAGGACGCACCTCCCCAAGACTTCAGTCTGCAAAAGGCGAAAGGGAAGATCATTGATCCTGCCCAGGAAGCTGGTGAAAGGATTTTGTCTTTTGCCTTGAGCCTCTCCCGGGTCCTGCGGGCCAAGGCGGTGTTCGCCTTTTGTGCACCTGTGGCGTGACTAGCATCCTGATATTCCAGCGGGTGGCTCTCCGCAAGAAGCTAGACCTCAGTGAGGCTTTTGCCCTTCGCTAACACTGATGGAGGGGAAGGCAGGATGCTTCTAGTCCAAGGGGGGGGGGCTTGCAATGCTCTAGTACCTGCAGACATCTTCCTCACCCCTGGCAAATTGCCCTTTGGCATCCCACAGTTGGAGACAAGGGCAAAACCTTCACCTGCTCTTCTTTTTTTGGAAATTTTATTATAAGCACATTTTGCAATAATAATAATAATAATAATAATAATAGAATGCAAACAAAACTGTGTCTCCACCAGATGAAATAGTCTTGTTATTTCTTCTCTCAAGATTTCTGATGCCTGGGGTTTCCTTGAGTAGTAGTAGTAGTAGTAGTAGTAGTAGTAGTAGTAGTAGTAGTAGTAGTAGTAGTAGTAGTAGAAGAAGAAGAAGAAGAAGAAGAAGAGTTGGCTTTTCTACCCTGCTTTTCTCACCCATTTAAGGGGACTCAAAGCGGCTGACAATAAATCCTTCCAATTGTCCTCCCCCTACCTTGGCTTTTAAGTCTCATTTCCCATATTTTTCAAACCTATATTGGTATAAAAATTCTATCCTTCCATCGCAGTACAACCTTCACCTATTGGAAGGTGGACACTGGGAACACCTTTCCTCCAGGAATTTCTCTATAAAGATCTGCGTGTCCCCCCCTCCAATTGAATTTTCTACTCTGTTCCTCCAGGGTCTGGCTCAGGTCACAATCCCAGGAGCAAATCCTACCCCTGTGGGGCCAATGCAAATGAGCCCCTGCTGCCAAGAGCCTGGCAGGTGATGCGTTCGCAGGCGCCACAGAAGGGCGTCTGAGGGCGGGGGTGCTGGGCAGAGGTCGGTTCCCTTCCCTTCCCTTCCCGGTCCCAGGAACCTGCCAGACTGGGCTGCATTATACAAGCCGAAAAAGAAAGGCAGGCTCGATTATGCTGAAGCCGGAGGAAGGAGACCTCGGCCTTCCTGTCTACGGGATTCGAACGGGAGGCTCGAGCTAGGCTCCGAGGTGCCCCCTGGACAGGGTTCGTGCCGTGCCCTCTGCGCCCAGGGCAGACTCCGCGCCCCTGCCCTGCGCCTGGCGCGGATCTAAGGCTGCGTGCGCCTTTGTGTCTCTGGGCAGCAGGGCTGGAGTCATATGATGCGTTACAGGGCGGGCAAACCTCTGGGGGGTGGGTGGGAGCAGCGCTGCCCTCTCTGAGCCCCACAAAACTCCCCGGAGAGCCCCCCCCTCCTCGTGCCTCTCCCGAGTCCTTCCCTGGGCTTGGCAACCTCCGAAGGGGGATCACGTGTGGCAGAGAGGGGAGGAGGAGGAGGAAGAGGGAAGGAGGGAGGGAACTCCCAGGATTGGGTAGTAGGTAAACGACCAGGCTGAAGAAGAAGCTGCGCTGCTTGGGCGCTCCGGCTCCCTCTCTCTGGGGTTGCCCGTGCCAGGCTGTGGCGCCCCACTGGCAGGCAGCTTGGCATCAACACAGAGCCGCCGCCGCCGCCCTAGGAGCTTCCCAGGGTGGCCAAGAAGAGGAGCGCGAAGGGGAGCCAGCTGAAAGCCCGCCTGCCCTGGAGCTCTTCTTTGGAGAAGGCAAGGAAGCCTGCGCGTCCTTTCCATGCCGGGAGGGAGGCGCACCGGGGGCTGAACACCAGCCTGTGGCGATGCCCGGCGAGCTGCCCGCGCCCAGGGGGCCCCTGGAGAGAGCCACCGCAGCGCCGGAGCTCAGGTGCAAACTTTTCCTTTGGCTTTCCCTGGCGCGCAGGCAAAGGCGCGTCTGGGCGGCGCAGGTGGCGACAGGCGACGCGCGCGCTTTCGGCGGGTGGGTGGAGGGCGTCGCGCGTGGGGAGATGCAGGGCGCCACTCCTGGGAGGCGGGGAGGGCGGAGGTGCCAAGGACCCACCGTCCCCGCGGAGAGGCCCGTGGGAAAACGGGGAGCCCCTCGGCACCCGGCCCTGCCCCGAGTGGGATTGCTTCCTCCTCGTGGGTTTCGGTCCCCTGCCCCGTGGCAGAAGCGTGGGCGTGCGCGGGGCTAGCGGCACTTCTGAGAGGTGCCAGGGTGGCAACCCCCTTCCCTAAAAGCCTTGGGCTCGCTGCCGGGGGCGCCTGCCCCCTCTGCGCCCTGCTGCTGCGTAAGGCTCCAAGAGGGAAACTGCATACTAGAGGCTTACAATAAAAAGCAGTACAATGGTAGTAGTAGAAGAAGAAAATGCTGGCAAGGTTGTTGGCAATTAGTGCAATTAACTATAATTAATATAGAAAAGCAGTAAACGGTGTGGAGTCAAAGCCAAGGCAGCGATGAGATGGAAAGCCGTATTTTAGTAAATCCAGGTCTTCCCAGGAGGGTGAAACTGGCATCTTACAGCTGGGTGCCCATCTTTCCCCCATCCTTCAGGAGCCTGGAAGTGGGCAGAGGATCCAGCCAGGAAGGAAAGGGCCACAGCCCAGCCGGGTTTCAAGGGGGCTCTTTGCAGAAACCCCTCTCCTTCGTCTGGGACTGGCATGGCTCTGGCATTTCTTCATCGCCCCTTGGACCACTGGGTGCCAGGCCTTTGAGTCCTCTGCTGCCTAGAGTTGAGTCCTAGTCTGCCCAGCTTGCATTCCTGGCTTCCGTGAGACAGTCCATCTCACCCTTTGACATCTCCTCCTCTTCTTGCCTCCCCTTCTTCCAGCATCAGGGCCTTTCCCAGTGAGTCCTCACATGGTGTAGCCAACGGGTTTGAGATTCTGGATTCATTTGTCCTTCCAAGCGCCCTCACACGTCTTCTCCAGCACCCTGGTTCACAGGGATCGGTTCTTCAGCAGCCAGCCTTCCTTCCTTACAGTGCCCCTCGCATGGGCAAAGGTGGCTGCTGGAAAAAACCAGAGCTTTGGCCAAATAGACCTCTGTCCTACAAGGCAATGCCTCTGCTTTTTAATGCGCTGCCCAGGTTTGCCACAGCTTTCCTCCCAAGGAACGAGCCTCTTTTAATTTCAGGGCTGTGATTTTCATTTGTCAGCCAGTTTGGTCTTGCGGTGAACATGTTGGACTCTTTTTGATTCTGCACTCCTCCACAAAGCCAGCTGGGTGACCTTGGGCTAGTCACAGCTCTCTCTTTGAGCTGTTACAGCCCACCTACCTCACAGGGTGTCTTGTGGGAAGAAGAACAAGAAGGTTTGTCAGCAGCTTTGAGGCCCCTTAAATGGGTCAGAAAAAAGTGGGGTATAAATGCCAACTCTTCTTCATTTGCAGTGATCTTTGAGCCCAAGGAACCAAAACCCAATGCAGCTTCCATTCCCTGCCCCTCTGCCTGGCAACCACCCACTCAGAACCTGCAGCCCCTCTCTGTGTGTTGCCAGTGCCTGCAAGAGCACCCTGCTTGGAGTAGGGGCAGGGGAGGTGGCCCAGCGGCTTTTGGCTGAGGGCGCAAGAGATGAGATGAGCCAGCAGTTCATGTTCAGCAAAGGTTTTCTCATTCCCCTCGCTGCTCAGCTCCCTTAGCCCAGGGTAGATCCCAGATGGAATGCCTGAAGGGGCTGGCAAGGGGGTGTAGCTTTCTGGCAAGGCTTTGGGATGGGGTGCTTTGGAAAAGCCAGCAGATTCCTGAAACGAGAGTCCCTTTCATAGCCCAAAGTCCAAGCTCCTTAGTGCACAAGGTATGTTAAGTCCTCTAGAGAACTGTGGGAAGGAAAAGCCGCCTGTCCCAGAATCCCAGGAACTTGGGAAGCTGGGCCCGAGGGGAGCCACTCTTAGAAGGGCCCCCACCCACGATGTGCCAAGGCAGGCAAAGCTCCCTCTTCAGATACGTGGCCAGGCGAGCGTTCCACAGGTGCAGTTACTTCTCCCAGTGGAGGACCAAGGAGACCCAGGCGGGGCCGTAGGGGGCAAAGGAGGGCAGAGGGAGCCCCATGGATTCAGAGGGGCCCCTGGAAGAGGAACAGGCAGAATTCCCAGCATTCTGCTTGACCTCTGCAAACTCTTGACACTTCCCTCTTGAGGCTGATGGATTCTTGGCCCCTTCCAGAGGTCACCGCTGTCATCTTTGGTCTCCTGTGCCTTTTGCAGAAGGGGCTTCGCCCAGAAACTTCTGAACGCTTAGGAGAGGACAACAGAGAGTGGCCATTCCCACTCTGGCTCCCTCCCCCCCCCCCGCCACCACCCACATAAGGGACTTATGGATGTTAGTTTTCCCCATAAAATATCTGATTTGGGTAGAACTTTTGCATCAGGTCCTCAGAGTGTCCTGCTGCCTTGGGCCTGGGATCCGGACAAGCTGTGGGACACAGCTGACCCTGAAGGTGGGAGACGTCGGGTCCTCAGGGAAGCCAAAATTGAGCTCCCAATCCAGCCTGGAACAGCTGCTGGGCTGATCTGGTCCACCTCTCACCCTCCCCTGACTTAGAGTGCTAGCAGGTCACAGGAGGCTAAGCTAGGGCCATTCCCACAGACTCTTGGGGCTCTTCTGCTGGAGGAATGGGCCTTTCCATCCCTAACCCTCAATCTCTTCCTGGAGGTCTGACTGGCACCAGCTTTGACCTCTTCCCTTGGGCCTTTGAGGCTTTGTCCTGGAATCAATTCTCCTCCTTAAACCCTGGGGATTTGACCTGACTAGTGGTGATTTTACTGATTTTGAATTTGACAATAGCCCTTGGATTCTTCCAACACTTTATGAGACCCGGTAAAATAATGGAATAACGTTGAATATACGCGTGGAGCCTTTAGCCTCAGACCTTTCTCCATCTCTGCCCAGTTTGATTTGTAGCAGGGAAACTGGAGCGTGGCCTTTCTTTGCATAAAGACTTCTATTGCAGCTTTGGCTGGTTTTTGGATCGCTAAGCTACCGGTCAAGCCACTATCCGGTGCGTGAAATTGGTCAGCTCCTGTGCACTGTCTGCCCAGCTCCGGTGTGAGGGCTTGCAGTTTGACCTGTGCGTGGGATGCAGGGCGTATAACCTGGGGAGGGGGTGGGGGGAAGATGAGCCGTACGGCGCTCTTATTCCGCAGCTGGTGGCTCTCGGTGAAAGGAAGCCGCCGAGATCTGGTAATTTGCCTTGTCCTGGGCGTGCCTGGCAGCTGGAGTGGCCTTTGTGTGCATCTCAGAGGCCTTCTTGGCAGCTGCGGGGAAACATCTGGCCGGCCGCCTCCGACTCTCTTGGAGGGAAAAGGGAGCACTGACGTTTCCGCCTGCCTGTGTATCTCCTTCGCAGCGGCTGCCGCACCATGAGCCCTTTGTGGGAGCCGAGCGGGCGTCTCCCCCCGGCTGCCTGACCTCTTCCCACCCCCACCCCCACCCCGCTCATCTGGCCCTGGAACTGGGAGCCGCTCAGTCATCCCCGGGTTATTTTGCACAGCTGACCCTGGAGATCTACAGAGCAGGAACCTGGACCACTGGCGGAGGTAAGCTCTGGTCGCTATGGCAACGCCAGGATGTTCGCCAAGTTGAGCTCGCCGGCTGCTGTGCACAGGGCTGGGCTTTGATGGAGTGGTTTTCCTTGCAGGCGGCGGAGGCAGCGACGTTGGGAAGAGCAGGCTGCTGCCTCCCCGGCAGCCACGGCCACGCCGGCTGAACCACGATAGCTTGAGATAACCTCCGGGCTTAATGCCAAGCCTACCCAGGTACGATGTTCCCTGTCAGATGCTGTGTTTGCTTCTTCTTTTGTGGACGGAGGGGCAGGCATGGCGGGGGGAGCAGGTGCTTCAGTTCTGTGTTGCCTTGAGGACCAGGGTTTTGCTTGACGCTTTCTGCCCTGAAAGGATTCCCAGCCTGGAAAGCCTTCCAGCCCCTGGACGCCGCCGGGAGCAGCGGTGCCTCAGCTTTGCCGCCTTTGTGCGGGCTTCCTCAATGAATGAGCCAATTCCACGCCGTCTCGTTTACTCTGATGGGGAGAATTTAAAGGCACACGTGCTCTGGGCACTAGGGAGCTCCGTGCATGTTATGTCGGGCTGGATCGGCGTCTGTATTCCCTGGTCAGAGCCCCCTTCCCAGGGCACAGCCCCCCTCCCGGATCTCAGAAGGGGTGGGGGCTTCCTGAAGGACTTAGTCTCGCCAGGGCTGGGTGACTGGCACACACAGTGGAAGCAGGCAGGGAGCAAGATGAATCTGTGGGGTGAAAATGGGGGCTTCTCAGCTTCCTGGGAAGAAAGCGCCAATCTTCTTAGGCCAAGGGGTCAAGGCTGGGCGGCTTAACATCTGGGCAGGAGGATGCAGAGATCAACCGCTGGCACATCTGGCTCCGGAGCACCAGAAAGGCCGGCATGAGCCAGCTGGCGGGCGAAATGCAGGAACAGTCCTAGAAGTGCAGTCTGTGAGACGCAAAGGTTTTGTTATGATTTTAAATGAATGGTTCTCCCTATTGCCAACAAGCCTGGAGAGCCAGGGAAGAGGCGAGGGTGACAGAGGTGGCATTCCCCTGCCCGCTAACTCTGCGGAGAACCCCTGGTGTGTCTGCCCGGTAGCGGTGTGGGGGGGAAGCCGTCAGACAGCGGTTGCAGAGGAGTGAAGCGCTCCAAGGCAGGATACAACTACCCTGTTCCACAGCCTGGGAGAAAAGAGCACCGGGAAGTCTCAGCAAGCTCCTAGATTTCCCCCACTAGCTCAGCAGCTTTGAGTGGCCCTCGCAGAGCCTTACTGCTGGTAGCCCCCTGAGCGCAGGGGCTTTGGGTCGATTCAGGCTACTTACCGAGAAGGAGAACCCAAAGTCTTTGAGTGGCCGTTGTGCCAGCTTCCTGGAGCAGCCCTTGTTGACCATGGCAGAGGCCTGCTGGCACTGCCATCTCTCTCTGGCAGGCGGAGAAAGGCCTTGCTTTGGGAGGGTGGGCTGCCAGTGTGGTGCCAGAGCTGGGGAAATGCCTCTCTGCAGTGGGACAGAGCAGGCTTCTGGCTGCCAGCCAGTTCAGCCACCTAGCAGCTTCCGTTTAGTGTTTCAGGGCACCAGGACTGCGGCCCTAAAAAGACCCCTTTCTCTAAGCACTGCCAAACTAAGGCTTTGGGGGGGGGGGTTGATTCAGTGTCACTGTTTTCGTGCGTGAACCATCCAGAACTTCCCATTTTCAGCCCTTGCACCAAATGTCACCATTTTTTGGAAGACCAGGGAACCCCAATTGTGTTCCAACCCACACTGTGGTCATAGCACCGGAGCGATCCACTAGGGCAGTAATATCGCAGACCATGTTGCTCCTCTGCCAAGGATTTCTGTCTCCAGAGCCTCTTTTCTTAATCCAAAGGATCATGAAGGAAGCATAGATCCCCCTATCTGCAAGAGAATATCCTATTTATCCCCCTATTTATCCTTCTACGTACTGCATAAATATTCTTCTGCGTTAACACGTATGAGCCTTCATCCGCTCCCATACTTTAGGGGTTTCTTTGGTATTATTTCTTCTTTCTTCCATGGAGCTCAGGACAACAAACATTATTTCCTTCCCTTCAGCCTTCTCCTAAAACACTCTTGTGCATGGGGGTGGGGTGAGGAGGGGACAAGCAGGATGCTTTTAAGGCCATTTGCTGGGATTCTAGATCAGGAAAAGGTTTGTCCTTGTCTC
>MTQE01001798.1:5939669-5950094 GCA_014337955.1 Aspidoscelis marmoratus | reverse complement strand
AGCTGCTTTGAGTCCCCTTAAATGGGTGAGAAAAGTGGGGTAGAAAAGTCGAACTCTTTTTCTCATGCAGAAAAAGCACCTGTGTGAGGCTTCTGACCCAGGCTGTAGCCAAAATTGAGGTAGCCTAGGCGAACATCGGCCACCTCAGTGAGAAACAGCCCTTTCTCCCAGCTGATCTTTTTGTCCTTCTTCGGTTCCCCTACCACTTAGACAGGATCCTGCCTTTCCATTTGGCTTACACCTGAGCCGTTGCTTTCCTTCCTGGCTGCCTGGCTGCTGCAGTCCCAGGAAGGTCTGGGTGCCTTGGAGGCAGAAACAGGCAGCCAGCTCTCTGTGGGCACAGGAGGGATGGTTTGGGTTGGTCACGCTGATCTAGAAGGAAGAAGCTATCCCCAAGGAAGTAAGTTTGTACCTGGGCACTCCATACCCGGTCCTAGAGAGGGAAGCAAAGTCTGTATGCCTGAAAACAGAACCGTGGAGGGAAGATGAACCGCCACTGGGGCTTCTCTGGCAGAGACACACATTGTTAAGGTTGGAGTAGCCTTGTTTGCTCTGGGGACTTTGCGCTTGCCTCACGCTTGTGGCTTCCGTGGTCCTTTCTCTCCCCCCCTCCCCCCCCCAGGTGGAAGGCAAGAGTTCCATCATCCTCACGTTCAAGCAGCTAGTGGCAGAAGAGGGCCCCTGGGGACTCACCAAGGGCCTCTCGGCACGCATCATCTCGGCCACACCGTCCACCATCGTCATTGTGGTGGGGTACGAGACCCTGAAGAAACTGAGCCTCCGCCCGGAGCTGGTGGACTCCCGGCACTGGTAGTGGACGGCGGGTGGGAGACTTGGACACTGCTGGATCGTTTGGACCATGGGCGTGGTTGAGGAGTCACCAAAACGCAAGCGCGGTGGAGGGAGACACTTGGAGCAAGGCATTGCCAGCAGAATCCAGGCCAAGTGATGGCGCCGAAGCAGAATGAAAGACCCTCTGCCAGAAAAACGCCCTCGCCTGGCTGCGTGCAGGGCAGGCTCGGCCAGTCTCCCCGCAACCCACCTCCCTCTTCACTTTACATATAAAAATACGGTTGAAAGAAAGTTAACGTCCTCCTCCAGAAATTGATCTGGGGCTTTTCTGCTGCTGCAGTTCCACCCTGGGGGACCACAAGGCCCTTGCTGAAAATTCAGCCGCGTTCAACTGAACACATCAAGAGAATCAAAGTAACTGAGAACAAAACATCCGACTTCTGCAACCGAAGGTTTGAAAAAAAGGGGGGGAATGTACCAAAAGCCAGGAGCTACTCTTAAGAGACCGCAGAGATATGTAGATACACTTTTGTTCTTATTTTGTATTTCCTCTGGAACTGAACTGCCAACTGTCCCACTTTGGAGCTGTAGCGTATTCTTCCCCTGCCTCCTCATGTCTGACCTGTCGAGAGCAGTTTTAGAGGACGCTCCTTTTCCTAGTCTTCGGCATCCATGACGGTGCCTGTTGTACTTCTGTGTGTTTCTTTGTGTCTCCTCTGTGGAGGAGAGTCAAGTCCCCTCCCTTTATTCTGTGGCCTTTGCAAATGTGAGTTTAAAAATAGCTCCCAGTCCCTGGAATCTTCTCCCACCTCTTTCGTTCCTCAGAGCGCAACTGAATATCGTCTCCCGTTTGGATTAACATGCACGGCAGGGCTGAGTTTTGCTGGAAAGATCTGCAACACCACCTTCAGGGTGTTCTCCTAACTTGCAAGGCAGGGAGCTGAGGGCTGGCAGGAAGCGCCCTGGGGCGTGAGAGCAATTTGTGGGGAGCAGATATTCCCTCCATCTGGATTGAGCAGTTGGCTGTGACTAGGGGGCATCCCGCAAGGTATCTGGCTCTTGCCTTGGACATGTTGGTTTGGAGTTCTCCATCTTGGTACAGCAGGAAAGGATAATCCAGGCCTAGTCCTGTGATGTGATGTGTATCTTCCCTCTTACTGCTTCTGAGACACAGGGGCTGAATCTTACTTTTAAAAAGCCTGTGTCTTTATTCCCAGTATGTGGACCTTGGGCCTCCATCTGTGTTAGCAGCAAGGCTGCAAGCGGTCTGGACGGGTGACAGTTCTGTGAATGTAAAGGAAGGCAGTTTACTTGGTTTAGAATGGAGGAGGACAGTGGGGGCATCTTCAAAACAACGCTGGGAAGGTGATATTCTTTGCACTTTACGTCTTTTCTCTGTCTGATGCAGGGATTCTTTTTAGAAGAGTGGATCAGAATTTTCCAAGTGCCATAACTGGGAACTGAGAGACGGGTGTGGATCTTATAGGCGATCTGCAGATTTGTGTTCTGTGGATTCTCTTTGTTTTTTTCTGGGAGTGGCCAGTGGGAAGGGTGGAGGCCTGGTCCTTTCTCAGGCATTTGAGCATCCATTCCAGGAAGGGGAGGAAGAAGACAGTAAGCAAACCATCCAAGCATTTTCCCAGGCCCTTAACAGGCAGGGAAGTAAGACTAGTGGAATATGTTAAGCATGGCCTGGATGTGCTCTGGCTGGAAGCCGCCTTAGATCTTTTACCATGTAGTCCTGCATTCTGTATTTTGGCTTCATTTTCACTGAAATGAGAAACATATCTGGGATGTTCCACGGACAGTGGGGAGTCCCATGATTTTTGCCGGGGGGGGGGGAGCAATAAAGCCCTCCAAAACTTGATAGGTAAGATGCTAGCCTGCTGGCTGAGCCTCTGCCCTGAAATACAGGTGGGATTTCCCCTCATTGCAAAGGAACATTTTATCATGTGACCCCTACACCATCCCACAGTGGGAATGGTACAGCCCAGCTAAGGTTTCCAGTCCTGACAAGCTGTTGGGTGAGTTCTGGGGTTTTATTGAGGAAAGGAAATGCCATGTTCTTCCTGGAGCCGGGACTCCTGGGCCACGTTAGGCTCGCCATGCTGATGACTGTGGATTGACTTATGCATCCCTTGGAGTCGAAATTCTTTAGAACTTCCATGTTGGTCTGTCTTCACACCATAAATTTCCAAAAATTTGCTACTGGGCAGGTTGGAGGCTGGGGTTGCTGGAGGTATCCTGGTGCCATATTAAACACACCTCTGTGGAGTTGGGGATTAGCCCTCCGGAGGGTAAGGAGGCAACGAAGGCCTTTAATAATCTTTTTGGGCATTGGGAGACTGATTCTTTCCCATGAGAAGCTGCTGTGATTTTTCAGTGGTATGCTACTGATGTCTGTCCATCAGCAGTGCCAGCTGCTCTTGGAGAAAAGCTGGTGCCTTATCAGTGGATCTTGTACATAGATTAACTGATCCCTTTTACCCGTTGAATAATGATCAGTTTGTGGCGTTTTCTGTCTCTTTCAGGATAAGGTCCTGTGCGCATTTTCTGCTGTCATAACCCCTTTGATCATTTGACACGTGGTCTAAAATCTCATTCCATACTTCAAGCTTCTTTGCTTTGTTTTTAAGAAGAGCAGTGACCCTCTGGGTGAATGTCTGTTTCCCTCCTCTTGTAGAGGAAGCATCAGTGGGGAACTCCATTGGCCCAACGTGAGGAAGATGTTGCTGCTGGCATAGTGTGAAAAAAAATTGCAAATAAACCCAATGGCAAATATCCTTCGAAGGCGGGGCTTACAGAGTGCATGGGGGCCCCACCAAGAGAACCTCCAGCAGGCGCGCGGAGGGGCCACTGTCCTCCAGCCCCCGTTCTGTAGGCAGGGTAAATCTTAAGGGATCTCCGACATCGGTGCCTGCTGTTTCAATACGGAGTTTGAATGTACTGTATTTGTGTACATTAAAACCGGTTTCAATTTTGCACTGTATTAAGTCCTTGAAGTGTAATTAAAGTTTTTATTATTTATTTGACCTTTTCGCTGCTGGAGCCTGTTTTGCTGACTATGGAGAAATATGCATATATTTTAAGCCAAGCACAGTGAAACGATCTACAGCTGGGGCCGGGGGAGAGGATCCCTGCGAGTGCAGTTCAGGGCCTGGCTGGGCATTGTTCGGTCGTGGCTAAGCAGCAGCGGACGGAGCAATAGCCCAGAAGAAGTCCCCCGGGGATGGGTTCCATAAGCCGCCTGGATGCGGCGATGATGCGGATCGAAGGGAGACGCGGGAGGTTCAAAAACTGCGTTTCCCGGGGAGGCTCATGGGAAATGTAGTTTAATTTGCCCTCGACAAGTTCTGGGCAGAAAGGCGTGGCAAGAGCATACCTAGCCAATCCGCGAGGGCTCCCGAGTTTTCCTTGGTCGCGTCGCAGCCAATGAAAAGAGAGATCCGTCCCGTTACGCACCGCGCGTGCGGCTGGCCAATCGGGTGCCAGAGTCGAGGCGGCGGCGCGCTGGTTGATTGTCCTTGGGTAGTTGGCGGTCCAAGATGGCGGCAGCGGCGGAGGACGGAGCCGCGGGCGGCTGCTCCCCTGGCCCTCCGGCGCCCGCGGGGAACCCCGGCCGGGAGGAGCTCATGGACTTCATCGTGGAGCTTTTCCTCCGGAAGATCACGGAGGCCGCCGGGTGAGCGGGGCCGAGGTGGCGGCGGGTGCGCAGGCAGGCGGTCTCCCTTGAGCGAGGGAAGGGTCCTCGAGCCGGGGAGCCCCCTCGGCGGGTGGGGCGCCCGCCGGCCTGGTCGCGCCCCCCTCCCGCCTGCGAGGTGGGCGGGGAATGCCGGGCCCGGACTGAGCCTCTCTCCCCCCGCCCCCTCCGCCTTCACCCCCCTCCAGGTACCAGAGGTTCGCCAGGTGCTACAGCCGCCTCTACCGGGCGCAGCCCGAGCTGACCAGGTGCATCTACGACCAGTTCATCTGCCACCTGCAGGGAGCCTTCCGGGTGAGCAGCCCCGTCGGCCGGCCCTGCGCCCCTGCTAGCTCGTGGGTGGTGGTGGTGGGCGTGGGCGGTGGTGAGGTCCCTGCCCATGGACCCAACTTGGGGGAAGCATAAGTGCCTCGTCGCCCTGCTGTGTGCGCGTGGATCACCCGCTGGTCGCCCTCTGAGGAATGAAGTGCTTGCTGTCTGCACAAGAGGCGTGAGGGGGCTTCTGTCCAAGGCACCCTGGCCTCAGGCCAGCCACAGGGCTGAAGGCTGAAGGAGAACGGGCTCCACTTCCAGCCTTCCAGGCAATGATCTGGAAGCCGTTCCCGCAAGCTCCCTCCCTCCGTGCTCTGAGAATGGATGGGCAGCAGGCAGGCACCAGAGTGGGGAGCCAGGAATAGCTGTGGCTGCCCGGTTTTTTTCTCCGTCAGTCCCATGGAGGGCAGGTAGGATCATCCCTGCTGCTTCCCTCCCCGCCCCTGCGTGAGTGATGGGTGGCCTTTCCTCTTTCGCAGGAGGAGATCCAGGAGCTGAAGCGAGAAGGGAACCTCACGGAGCTCCTTGGCTCACTGGATAAGCTGGCTGAGGAGGCAAAGCAGAGGGAATCGCCGGCATGGTATGGAGTTTGGTGCCAGAGCGCCTTCCTGGCTTGGCCTTGTGGCCCCTCTAGCACAGCCGCCTACTCCAGGGCAGCCGTTGAGATGCCCCTGGGAAGCTCACAGCCAGCATTGGGGGCAACAGCCCCTCTGGTCTCCTTCAGCTTACCCTGGGTCTGTCTGCACTGGTTCTTCAGTGTCGCCCTCATTTTTGGCAACGCTTTGCCGCTGGCCAGGTGTGCACATTGGCATCCACCATGCTTTTAAAAGAGCCAGGGATGCTCCAGGGGAGGCAGTCTGGATGGGCCCTGGGTATCTGACTCCTGGCTTTGCTTCAGGGGCAGCAGCGGCGGCCTCACGAGCTCGTTGACTGAAGGCGTGTTCTCTGTGTCCTGCCTTCTTCCTGCTCCTGCTCCATTCTGTGGAATTCAGGCGCCCCAGCGGGATCCCGGAGGAAGATGCCCGTAGTGCCCTGGTGCCCTACTTCCTGAAGCAGCGCAGGTACTTGCAAAAGTCCCTGAAAGAAAAGGAGGAGATTAACGCAAAACTGGCGCAGTCTGTGTTGGCAGGCCGGGAGAAGATCGCCCGCCTGCAGGAGGAAATCAGAAAACGCAAAGCAGAGTGGCAGGTTAGTGCACACCTAGAGACTGGAAATCCACTGAGTTTTAGGCTGTAATGCTGGAACTGATCCTTGGCTGCAAATCACCAGCCTGAAGGCCAAAAGGAAGACGTGCAGTCCGGGAAGAAATCTGAAGCTTTGAAGGGCAGGGAGGAACCAGTGGAAACATTGGGCACAACAGGAATGTCTTCTTAGTTTAACGGCAGCAGCCAAAGCCAGCCGGGATCCTTCGGAAGGAGATTTGCAAGGAAGGAGCGATCTTAGAGATATAGGAGTATATTCTATGGAGAACAATGGGAGGAAAGAATGGCCCCCGGGAGCCCCTGTTGAGGATGAGTTCTGGAACTTAGGGGGCTGGAGCTGAAAAGCAGGAGAATCCTCAGGGTTTGCCCTGTGCCCTGTTACTGCTCCGCTGAGTGGACATGAGAAGGGTTGCAGTTGCTCCCATGGGAGCTGCTGAGAGGTGCACCTAAATGTTAATGGGGGAAGGTGGAGGTGTGTGTGTGTGTGTGTGGTGGCCTGTGATGTTCCCTTTGTCAAAGGGTCCCCAGGGGTCCTGGGCACTGCTGTGACCAGTGTGATGCTTTTCCTTCCAGGCAGCTGTTCGGGAAGGCCGAGAAATTGTGAACGCCCTTGATGAGGTTCTGTGAAAGAGAGGAATCCCAGCGCCTCTCCGCGAGCAGAGCCCTTCTGAGTGAGGAAAAGCAGAGCTACTTTGGGCAACCAGGATCGCCTTGCGCAGCTGCTGTGCCGTTTGATAGGCTGAGCCTGGATCCTAGGCAGAGGGCAGCCTGGGCACTGTGGTGGCAGAAGCTTTCAGGAAGTGGGGGCTTTCCCACAGGAGAGTCTTCCCTTCACCCCACACTCTTCTTTTTCCTGGTTGTTTTGTACCTTCTTTCTCTTCTATATATTGGCTCCTTGGACCCTGATGCTTTCTACCTACTTCTCAAAGTGTTTGTCTGGCTGTGATTCCTCCTATCCATTTGCCAAGAGCAGGGCATCCCTGTGTGCTATGGGATTGGGGTGGGTGGGGGGTTCTGCATTACATCAGCCTGCCTTGCCTGCCTGGTGCCCCCATCACCTTGCTGGAGAGGCTGATGGGAGCTGTAGTCCCAAGATTTAGAACACATCAGGCTGTGGGTGGTGTCTTTTTTCAGGGTGGGCCAGAGAGATCTGATAAGGTGCCGAAATATTCCTGGGGTTGCATCAAAGCCATAGATGGAAGGAGGGGAATGGAGACTGTTTTGTAACATTTCATACAAGTAAACAAGGCGCTAGGATCCCTGACGGCCATAGTCTAGCCAACAGCGATAGGTGAAACACTATAGGGACTCAGATGGGGGGGTTTTGGATGGTTTGCTACTTATGAAACAACTGTTTTGAACTTATTATTTTGCATAAAAAGACTTTTGTTATAATCCACATTCTATTTATTTATTTACTTATTTATTTACTTATTTATTTACTTATTTATTTACTTATTTATTTATATTTATATCCCGCCCCATACCCGAGGGTCTCTGGGCGGCTTACAACATTTAAGAACAAGCACACTAAAATTGTATCACACAATAATAAAACCAGCGTAAGATTTAAAAACCAACATGATAATAAGAATAAGAATAAAAACAATACAAAAACAGTTTAAAACAGTGGTGTTTGGAAGGAGGGAAGAATAAAGAGCATTTAGCCAAAGGCCTGAGCGAAGAGGTGTGTCTTTACCGCCTTTCTGAATGTAAACAAAGAAGGGGCCTGACGCACCTCCAAGGGGAGACCATTCCATAGCCTACTGAGAAGGCCCTCTCCCGGGTGCCCACCCGCCTAACCGCTGAAGGCGGTGGGACAACCAGGAGGGCCTCTCCTGCAGATCTTAAGACATGGGCGGGTTGATATGGGAGAAGGCGCTCCTTTAGATATCTGCACACTTATGGTTTCTCTTGCATCCCAGTCATTAAGGGGCTGAAAAGCCTGACCAAGATCCCTTTGTAAACAGCTTTTTTTTTTTTTTGCAAATTAGGACCTTTTTCTTTGGCTTCCTGTCCTGTATTTCTTCCTGGAGCTCAGCGGAGGACAAGCATTTGCGTTCAGGAAGTGGGGTTTGGACACACTCGCCAGTAGCCGCTTTGTCGCCACAGTCACCTCCCTGTGCTGGGCTAAATGCAAGACCCCGAGGCTCTGGGCCCTGGAGGCCTTTGCAGAGGCAAGCTCCAACCCCCCCACAAGAGGCTTGACATTGGGGTGCACTCTGGAATTTCTCTGAAAAGCCCCTGAAGAGCTTCTACATTTGGGCTGAAGATGAAGGCTGTGTTTTTCTCTCACCACGGCAGCATCTGTTTCAAATTAGGGAGTTTTGTGTTTGAATGTAGTGTTGGCCCAGTGACCCATATTTTTCTCGTGTTGATGTTGCTTGACAGCATTATAAATGCCGGGTGGGATGCCAAGAAGCAGGGCTGTCTAGGTTGTGCCACGTTCCTTGTGTCCCTGTGTCTCGCAGGAACTTTGGTGCTTCTGCCCGCTGGGCGCCGTTCCTGGATCTGGGAACTGGAGGAACACGTAGGGACCGAAGAGCAAATGTTGACATCTTGTCCCTGACCCACACAAGTATTCCAGCCCAGAGTCACAAAGCTGGCCACCTTCCTCCTCAAACTGAGTAAATGAGAACATAAGAACATAATCAAAGCCAGGCGCTCCGCTCAGAAACTGAAATTCTGCCCCCAGTTCATTTGACTTTGGCATCAAGAGAGCCCAGAATTTGAGACACGTATCCTGCTAGAATCTTTTGCCTTGCCTGTCAAGTGTCAAACACACACATGTTGCAGGTCAGAGCAAAGAGCAGCAGATGAACCTTCCCAGAACCTGCAAATTATGCTCATTACTTTTCTGGCTCCAGAGATGTCGGCAGACAGCGCGCAGCCACTGCCATGAGATCTGGAAGCTTAATTCCTACTTTTAAGCGAAAGCTGACATTAGCTACTGCCTTTATCTTGCCCTCTGCAGTTCGAGATGGGGCCACATGAATGTCCACGTGTATCGTAGTCCTGAATGCACGCTGTCTGAGGCCTTCTAGGCCAAACACCTTCCAGCAGCTGGAAAGAAGGGCTTGGCTGTGGCCCACTCTCTTGCCCTCTGGGATAGGCTGGGCACTCGCCTAAGAGAGCTGCCCAAAAGATGCCCATCACAGCAGCCGCTGCTTCTGACCCCTCCTAGCCTGTGGATGGCCAGAGGTGAGGGGAAATGGAAGGTGGAGTCCAGCAGCATAACAGCTGAACTGGCAGCCCTGGGCTAGAAGGCCTCCCAATGCCACTCGCCACCTCAGAAGGCCTGCACAAGATCCTAACGTGTGGCTGTGCATGGCCTGAAGGGTCCCGGGCTCTTTCTCCTGGCCTGATGCTCCTGGCCAGACCCCAGCACCGCCGCCTTGTCTGTCCCATGCCTGTAGCTTTCCTGCTGGCAGCTTGTTGAGGCTGTTCTTGGCCTGGGTGCTCTTGCTGCCTCTTCAGCAGTTGCAGCGCAAGGGGGGCTTCCTTCAGTGCCAGCCAGCACGCCTGGAGCGACTCCACATCAGCTTCTGCTAGTAATTTGCACCGGGGGCGAGGGCTCTGTGCTGCTCCCGTTCCTCCAGGCCTGGAAGGCATCCCAGGACTTAGGATCTTGGCAGCCAGTCCTGCAGCAGTGACAGGATGAGGGAAGGAAAGAGGCAAAGTTAAGGTTTGGGTTTTTTTTCTGTGGCTCTCCGCATCCGCAAAGAGAGGAAGGCCAGGAGCGGAAGAATCCCCGAAGCCTGCTGGTAATTATGCTCCTGTGGTCCTCCTCCAATCCAGCTGCTCCTGGCTCAGAAGTGCATTGCTTCGGCCCAGAGTTTCATTTCTTGGAGGGCAGCGCAAAGGCTGCCCGGGGAGCAAAGGAGGCTGCAAGCACAGGTGAGAATGGCACAACCCCAGGGTAGAGCAATGGCTTGAAAAGCCAAGGGTTGTGAGTTTGATCCCCGGCTCCCTCCTGGATAACATAGCAGCTGCTTGGATGAGCCCCCACCCCCATCATCAGCAGATGGGCCTGTACCTCTGCATTCTCCCCATTGTCTTGATGTAGAAGAAGCCCCTTGCCGACCAGTGCCCAAGACCTCCACAGGTGCTGGGACCAGAATCCTGGCCTCCCCCATGCCTTCCTTGCCCCCTCTGGAGATGCACTTGCCTCCCATCCTGAGCAACTAAAATATGGGGTGGGGGCCATGAAATCTATATGCACAACTCCTGCCCCCCCCCCAATATTCCCTTTTCAATTACAAGAAGAGTTGGCTTTTCTACCCTGCTTTCCTCAGCCATTTAAGAGGACTCAAGATTGCTGACAAACCTATTCCCCCCACAACAGAACACCCTGTGAGGTGGGTGGGGATGTGAGAGCTAAGAAGAGAGCTGTGACTTGCCCAAGGTCACCCAGCTGGC
>MTQE01001798.1:5913509-5929929 GCA_014337955.1 Aspidoscelis marmoratus | reverse complement strand
AAATCCTGCATTGAGCAGGGGGCTGGACTAGATGACCCTAGAGGTCCCTTTTAGCTCTATCATTCTGTGATTCTATGAAATGTAGTCAAGAAACTAGTTTTCCCTAGATATATATTTATTTTTTTGACTGAAAATGTAGAGAGTGGCAGGGAATAAAGGGCAAACAACCAGGAGGGTGATAAGCAAAATGTCTCATGGGTGAAGCCCAAACCTCTACCCTTCTGGGTGCCAGTTTTTCACTCTAAATCTCTCACTGCCCTCCAAGTCCTCTGTGTGCTGAGTACGGCTGGCACAGAGGATGCCCCCTCTCCCTGAATTGGCTTCCATTAAAATTTCTTTTTGCCTGCACCAGGCACCTGCCCTGCCCTGAACTGGATGGGCTGCTTGTCAGCAGAATATGACTGTAAGGGTCCAGCCAGGGTCCGGCCAGATGACCGTCAGGGTCCAGCTCAGATTTGTCTGAGAAGCTTTGTGGAAACCATTTTAGAGGGCATATTGTAATTGCTGGGTAATTTTGTATTTTAACTCTGGCCCTTCCAAAGTTAAATAACCATGATGATGAAATAAAGTACTTTAATTATTCCAGTTAATTCTGAAAACAAGAACCTAAACTGTCATGGCATCAGAACTTGCAGTTGGATGTCTACAGAGGTCAAATTTTACATACTACAGTTTTATTTGGTGCAGAAGTTGTTTTAGCAGATAAGTATTCCAGGAGGATTTGATTTTCTTAATACAAAATTTCAAATGCCTCATTGTTCTCTAGAATGAAGCCTTGGGGGTGTTTCTGCAGAAAATGGACAGCTGCCCTGGTCATGAAATTATTTTTTTCTGAGTTCTCACAGCCCCACCTGCTTCACAGGGTGTCTGTAGCAGGGAGAAGAACAGAAAGTTTGTCAGCTGCCTTGAGTCCTTTTAAATGGGGTCATGAAATTATTTGATGACATTTTGGAGGTTTATGGAGGGTGAGACCAGCAGTAAAACACAGCTGCCATTTCCTCCCCCCCCCCAAGATACAGAGGAAGCAGCTCGTTTCCTCTTTCCATTTAGCGGTGCTTCTCCATCTTGAGAAGAGAGAAGAGAAACTAGGGTCGTGCCTCCTTCTTCCCCCAGGGATGCTCTTAATAAGGGGGTCATTGCTGGCTGGGAACCACAGATTTCATGATTACTCCCCTCATTCTCCTGGGGGGCAATAGAGGATCACATGGCGCAGACCCCACAGGGTGGCTGTGGGAGCCCAAAGGCATCTAAGCAATGGCTCCAGGCTAGGAAGATTTAAGAACCCCTAAGGGGAGAGTAGATGAGGACGCACCTGGGGCAGAAACTGGGGGGGGGGGCTGCTCTTGGGTCCTCAGGTGCTGCATCAGGGCACAGAGGCATCTGGGGCTGGAGGAGATGCTAAAGGGCCAGGGGACTCCAGCAGGGACCTCTCTACCTGCTGGGGCCCAGAACACCAATAGGAGGCCTTAGTGGCCCCAACGGAGCCACACCATGCCCAGGCATTGAGGGTGCTGGCAGCCAGACCTTGCTAGTGGACACTTTGCTTTTCTTTGGTATTTGGCCCTTTTCTTTAAGCTCCGGTTTCCCTGGAGGAAGCCCACACCGTCCCTCTCTAGCCCTGATTTGCCCCAGGACTGCCCTGGAAGCAGGTTACCCATGGGGGACATGATGGCCCTGGAAACATCAGGAAGCCCACAGGGGCCCAAGACAGGAGCAGGAATCCAGACCCTTGTGGATTCCTCATTCCTGGGGCCCAGAGCTCCGCCTGCCCACAGTTGCCCACCTGAGGGCTTCTGGGAGGGCCAGGTGTGGATCTTCCAAGATAGGATCACAGGTGCAGGGAAGCTCCTTGGCTCTAGAGATAGAGGCCTCGCTCAGGCATGGCAGTGGAGGACACTGGAGAAGGTCTTCCTCCCTGGGGCTCCCCAAAGGACAACCATCTTGGCCTTCTTGACCTGCCCACTTCACCTGTTCCTGGGGCAAAAGGCTTGTCTGGGGCAAGGGGGGGAAGACAGGACCATCAGTGCAGAGGCGGGGGCCTTCCCCCATCCAAGATGGACTGGCAATGGGGGTGCCAATGAAAAGGGCTACTCCATCTGGGCTGGGCAGGACAAAGAGGGAAGGAGCAGGGGATGCCCTTCACCTTTACCTGGGCAAGAGAAGGTGGGGCTGAAGAGAGGAGATCTGGCCCCCACTCAGTTAAGTGCCCCGGCAGGATCAGCCTCCTTGGCATGCCAGAGTCTAACGCAGGGTTGTTGCGCCACCTTGACCCTGAACTTCTCTCCTGCCTCCTTGTTTCTCACACAGTTTCATCCGGAGAAGAAACACCCGAGCAGCTTGTTGGGGCTCTCGGGGGCTCCGTAACTTTCCAGCTGGAGATTTCTGAAGAAGTTACAAAGATTTATTGGAGTAAAACCAGTGCTGGAGATCTTTTCACAGAAGCAGTACCCACCAAATCTCAAACGAAAGGATGCAATCTCGAATTAACCCGCCCTGACTTTCAGGAGCGGTTGAGTGTTTCTCAGGATTGCAAAAAATTGCAACTCAGTGATCTAAAACCAAATGACTCTACCATTTACAAGGCACAGATCCCACTGCGGAAGGGCAGTCATCGCCTAACAAGGACATTTTTCCTGCGGGTTTATAGTAAGTATTTTCATCACTGACCTTTCCCACAGGGTCCCCTAGGAGGACGAGTTCTGGGTAGGTGGGGCTGAAATGCCTGGTTTTAACACCTGGATACATGCACATGAGCACACACACACTTATTTTTGCAAGACACATCTTTCAAATGAAACCCTTCCTGTTGCCCCACTATGTTTTTGGTCCAAACTCCCAGGGTTTCATGGCAAAAGAGGAAAAAACTCACAAGAACAATGCTGGGAAAAGCGAGATTTGAAACTACAGCCAGTCTGGAGAAATGAGTCCCAAGGAAGAAAAATGACTCAACCCAACTGCATCTGTTCAGAAAACCAAGGGCGTTTCTTCACTTATCTTCCCATTAGACGGGAAAGGTGCAGAAGAGACTAATATGTATTAGTGTTTGCACTAGGGATCACTAGTATTCTATAGCCTAGCCATAACACGACTGGAGATTTACTCGTGTCTGATCACACATGCAATCCTCCACTGGATGCCACCATTTTGATTGCAGTGCCCTGTGCAATTGTGTGCCTGCTGGTACTATGGTACCAATGACACTCTGAGGCGCACTTGCATGGTACCTCAGATGACCCCCCACACCGGAAAAGATTTGAGCGCTCCCCACCTGGACATGCTAGGTAAGCTTTGGGTGGGAATTGGGGAGGGCTAGGTTGTTTTGTGGGGCACGTTTTTGTGCCCCACCTCTAGTTTGTGATAGGTCAACATCTGGGCAGGCATCTGGGCTGTGAACACCTTCTGTAAGTGTAGCTGTAGCTGTCCAGATGTTAACCTACTCAAACTAAGAGGCCAAATGTGAATTGGCTTCTGGAAAATGATTGAATAACTAAGCAGGAGGTTGTCCAGATGCTCACAACCAAGGGCTGTGATAAACAATTTGTACAACTTCTTCTGGGTTACACATATTATTGGGGCTTCAGCCAGAGTCCCCCTGTGAACAAGCCACAAGGTTTACCTCCCTGTTCTTCACCTGAACAGGCCCAGAATGTGCTGCTAGGGCATGATAGTAAGGGAGCGAGGCAATTAGGGCTCAGTCACGCTAGGAACAGCTAGCAGGGCCTTCCTGGTAACATCCCCAGCAGTTGGAGGTGATGAAGGCTTCTTCTTAAAGGCGGTAAGTTTGGAATAATCCAGGCTTCACCTCCACTGAATTGACCCCAGCCCCCTTCCTCAGTCCATGAAGAAGGCTAACAAGTTCTCATGAGACCCTCTATCTCTCTAGACAAGTGTATCTTCTTTTTCCAACTCAGAAAATTTATCGGACAGTGACCTGACTATTCAGTGCAACAGAAATGGTTCAGGAAGCCGGAATGGAAGTTTCTATCTGCTCTGCTCTGTGGCGGAGTGGGAAGATGGAGTGAACTTCACCTGGGCTGCTGTCAACATGAGTGAATCGTCTGGGAAAGCCCTCCGGATCCCCCTCAGCTTGCAAGACAGTGACGTGAACGTCACCTGCACCGCCAAGAACCCTGTCGGCCAAGCGTCTAAGATGGTGCCCATAAGAGCTGTTTGTGCAGAGGGTAAGGGTTATTTTTCCCTCTCGGAAGGTGAAAGTGACTCTTTTTTGCTCTTTCTGCCCCTCCAAATAGTTGGTCTTCTCCTGGAGGATCGCTTATGGTCTCCTCCAACTTTGAGAACTATTTTCATTAAGATTGTGGAAATTCTTCTGCAATTAGCAAACGGTTTGCTTTCCTGTCTTTTCTTTTCTCCTGTTTTTTGGATGAAGTGTTGAGCAGCCTCCTCATGCGTGTTCACATAGGAGTATAACCTCAAAAACATTTTAATAAAGTAGTTGGGCATGTCCCCATGCAGTGGGAGTCCAGAGGATTAAGACAAGGGCCTCCCTTAAGATCTCCCCAGAGGGCAAGGGAATGCTGGCTTCCTTGGGAGGGAAATCTTGAGCAGGTAGAAATCAGCCAGGGGGCTTCCTGTCCCTGGCAGGCAGGAGCTGTGAAATGTTCCCCCCTGGCCCAGGGTGATGCAGAGTGTGTTAGCAGGGACTTTCTTGCAGCGGCACCGCTTTGCCTGATGATTTTTCGATTTGCTCTCTGCCCATCAGTGCAAGCCGGCTCCCCGCAGAATGGGTCTGGGATTGTGCCTGACGAGGAGAGCGGTGAGCTTCGCCCGGGTCTTCGTTGTCTGTCCCCGTGCTGCATTCTATGGCGAACATGGTGCCTTTGCCAGCCATTGGGGGGGGGGGGAATCTCAGGCGCATGTTCCTCCGCCAGCATCCTCAGTCTAGCTGTCCATGATGAGTTTCCTCAGGCCAGGGACACCCCAGGCTTCCCAGTTCTCTGCAGGCTCCCCCGCAGGCTTGATTTTGCGTCCAAGATGCTTCCTTGCTTTCCCTGCAATTGCTTTTGTAGCTTTGTAGTTTGTGCGTTGTGTAGCTGCTTGTTCCTTTGCTCTACATCTTGGGAGACAAGAGTTGCCCCAAAGGGAGAATCTAAGCACAGCTGACGTGAAGTGGGATTCATGGATTCTGTTTTTCTGTTGCATCTGAGTCAGGGGGGCCTGAATGTCCCACATAATCTATCCCAAAGGTGAATTTTCTGAGTTTTCAACACTGAAATGAAACAGCTTGACCCTTTGCTGATGTATCCTCTCACTCTGAAAGTGGACTGAAGCCGGATTAAACCTTAAGTGTGACCACAGCCTTTGTCCCAAGTGATCCAAGAGTGCCTATTACCAGTTTGGACTGGTGTAGTAACTCCACCCAGACCTGGACAGAGAGACAGCCTGGCCACTAAGCACTGGTGACCTCATGTTTAGATTACTGTACTGCACTCTGTGTGGGGCTGCCCTTCCACCTGGTCCAAAAACTGCAACTAGTGCAAAATGCAGCAATGAGTTTGCCGAGTAGTACATTTTGCCACTCACATATCACTCCTGGGCTTAAACACCTGCAATTGACGAATGGGCCAGATTCCAGGTTCTATCGGTGGCATCCAAAGCCCTCAACAGACCTGTGCGATCACTGCAGTCCTCGGGGGAGATCTTACTCCGGGTATCACAAACCACTGCATGCCATCTTACGACTGCCTACAGCTGGGCCTTCTCTGTGGTGGCACCCATCCTCTGGGATAGTTCCCCCTCTTACATTTGTAGGGCCCGAATACTCCTGGTTTATAGACCAGGGCGCAAGTTTGCTTATTTTTCCTATCTTTGATTTTAAGCAGCTTTTAATATAACTAATTTGATTTCAGAGATTTTCGATTTTTATTCTCCGTATTTTGAACACTGCTTTGAGACTACGTTTTATTGGGAAGCAGTAGTTAATACTTTAAATACTTTTTAAAGGCAGGGGAGCCTCTGTGTTTTCGGGCTGCCCCTTGTTTCCTCAAAGGGTCAGGGGCATTGGGCCACATGGGGATCCGAGGCTGCCAGCTGCTCCAATTCTGCCTAGGCAAAGTGGCCAGACTGCAACCGGCGCTTCCCTACTGCTGCTGGCATGCGCAAGGCCAGGGGCAAGTTGGCATGGAGAGATTGGCCTCCAGGGCCGGCCCTCCTCTGGCCAAAGACTGGCACGCACCACCTTAAGGGCTTCACCCCTTGAGTTTCTTCTCGGGGATTCAGACCAGCAGGCTTCTCCTTTGCCAACCACAAGAGCTTTCGGCTTTCCAAGCACCTGGGAACAGGTTTGCTGCCTGTCTTTGCAGGTTGGGTGGAGCTCTGTGCCGCTTCTTGCTTTCTATTCCCTTCACGCTTTCCGTCGTGAATGTGAGGCTGGTGCAGTGAAACCAAAGGCTATAAATATTCTTTCTTTTGGGGAACCTCTGAAAGTTTGGGGAGGGGAAGAGAAGAGGTCCATGAGAAAGACCTGCTGCCACTTTTAGGAGCCCGCATTGTACAATGGTGGAGAGGATTTGGGCCAGAAGCAGGCCACTGCCAAGCTTGAGGCCAGGGCTTTGGTTGCTTGGTGTCGAGAAAGCCACGCTGAAGACGTGAGGCACAGGGCCCAATCCACCGAGGGATTTGCGGTTTTGAAAAGAGGTGGCCTGTCCATAAGGGGACATCACAGAGCCTAGAGTGAGAGTTAGCTCTTCCTTCTCCCCCAAGCATGCCATGTCTACCTGCCTTCCCCTCCCCTGCTCCTTGGAGCCCCCCCCTCACTGCTGCCCCCCCTTGCATTCTTGGGTAGGGTGGAGAAGGCAACAGGCCTCTGTGGCAAGCAGGCAAGTTCTTTGGTGGAGGCGGCCACCATGATGGGTTGCCTGGCACACTGGGGTCAGCCAGCCTTTCAGGGTTCCCACCTCTCACCTGGTTGCCTGGCATGATACTCGGGGGCCACACAGTCCCAGGTGCTGCTCAAGGGAAATATGAGGAAAGGAAACTGCGGGGACAAGGGAGCATGGGAGTGAAGAGGTGTGTGGGAGACAGTTGTCCACTTCCAGATTGCACTGACCACTGCCGGCGCCCCTTGGATGCCACACGGGGCGGAAGGTGGAACGCAGAAGCCCACCCAGCCCCTGTGATCCAGGGGCTGCAGCTGCAGCCCAGAGTCTGAAGCCCAACTAAAAGTGTCACCGTTGCTGTTGTGTTGGCCGTCTTTGGTTTCTCTTCCAGATTCATCCACAGCCGTCGCAATTATCATCCCATTGGTGGTGCTAATTCTTCTCGTGGTAGCTGCGGTGGTTTGCTGGCGGTGGCGGCAGAAGAAGAAGACGACAGGTATGGCGCTTGACCCACGTGCACTTAGCATCTGGAAGCCCCACGGGGCCTTTCCCAGGTTGCCAGGTGGGAAGGCGTGTAGGGAGCTGGATAGTTCAGGGCCCTGGACTGCCCACCAAGGGGGTCCAGACTCTGCCCCACATGAGGCATTCTGGCCACTTTGAAGGCCACTGGCACAACCTGGGTGCACCCAAGGGACCCAGCTGCACCCCTGGTGGGCCTCCAAAGGGTTGGGCAACTTTTGCTGCTTGTCTTCTCCCCACCCCAGACGTCTCCTGCATCCCCGTATGGAAGCATGGAAGCAGGAGATGCAGGTTTCCTGCACCAGTTGCAGTCCAGCCCTGGACACGTAGGGTTGGTCTAAGAGTGACTCTTCCAGAGAGCCCTGATCTCCACTCTTGCCTCCAGAACAATCAGGGCTTTTCCACTTTGTTTCTTCTTTCTCCAGGGGCCCATCGGGTGAATTCAGCGTCTGCAAACAAATCAGGTAAACCGAAGCTCCTTCCCTGCCTCCCTGGGGCCTCCCTGCAGGGCTGGACAGGCGCAACCGTTGTCCCAGGTCCCTGTCTTTTTTTGCCCACCCCGATTCTACAGCAGAAACTTTCATGAGTCTGCAAAGACCCGGGGTGGGCGTCTCCCTAGTCCCTTCCGGCTTCACAGTTCTGTGCTGCTGGGACCCTGTCAGCAGGCTGTCCAGCTCTGCAAGAGGCTTCTGCACATTGCTGTCCTTGTGCTGGGTTGGGGTCTTGGATCCCTGGGTTCAGATCTCTACTCCATGGATGGTTCAGAGTCCACTGGTATCTTCCCGGGGTAAGGAAGCCCCGGCAGCCGCTGCCTGTGGGCAAAAAGGGCAATTGGCCCTCCTGAGCTGGCCAGCAGCCATTGCCCATTTTCTGCCAGGACCAGCAGGTGCACGGTGGGATGAGCTTGTTCCCGCTGCTGCTTTTTGGGAAATGTGGGGCAGGCCCAGTGTCAGGGGCTTCACACACTGCTAGGCTTGCTGGCTGGTTTCTAGGTAACATTTTGAAGCCCTTGAAAAGACCTAAAGGAGGCTGCAGCAGTGTTAAAAGCAGGATAAGAAGAGCCATACATCTGAAAAAGCTGTGTGTGGGGTGGGGAATGAGGGAGTCCTGACATTCCCACAGGAGAGAGTGGCACTGCCATAGGTTTGGCACCTGCCATGCTCTAAGTGAATTTTAGGGATCCGCTGGTTTGGATAGATCTTCTCATCCACACAAAGTGGTCTGAGGAAATGGGGTATTTTGTCTCCCTGGCAGCAGCTTCCAAGGTGCCCACTGGAGATGCCCTGGCCGGGCAGAAGGACAAATACTGCAGCCTTTACCTTCCATGGGTCCCCTTAGAAAGGCCTTGGAAGAGCGTAAAGGTGATGGGGGAGCAAAGTACCCCACGCCCAGGAGAGAGAGACACCCCTTGAGGGGAGCCTGGCTTCTGCCAGGGGTCTGTAAGCAAAGGGGCCCTGGGCCAGTTGCTGAGTTCTGGCTTGTGTTTGCTTTAGCTTCTGCACACGCTGATGCATTTTGGTTGCCATCACTTTGGATACCCACCTTGCTTTCCCTGCCCGTGACAGCCCAGCGATGCTGCCGAGTGGTCCCCTGACCTCCAAGGAGAAGCCAAAGGGATGCGTGGTAGCCACTTAAAAATACCTGAAGGGCTGCCATAAAGGGAGTCAGATTTGCTATGTGTTGCTCGGGGCAGAATTAAAAGCAGGAATCCGGCTGGAAGCTAGGAAGAAACTCCTGTCCTCTAAGAGCTGTGGATCCCCTCTGCCCACACTGGAGGCTCACCCACTGGGGAGGGCCAAAGGGGGTGTGACTGTGGAATTCTAAAGGTCCCTTGTGACACAGTTTCTCAGGCGTAACTGGAGTGGGGAGCTAAAATCTGCGTGGGTGGCGGGGAAAGGACTGGGAAGCCCAGGAGCAATAGGGGAAATTTGCTTTGTGAGGCTGCAGCGTGGAGCCAAAGATCTGCGCCCCAAATGAGGAATCCTAGCAGTTGGAACACCTGGGCACCTGGGGCAGCAGAGTACCTGCGTCCACCCTTTTCCCCACCTTGGCCAGCACCACCACACCGGCGGCTGCAGTGAAAGGCCAGTGGCCAGGCAGGCTCAAGGCCCCCCTGCGTCCCTTCCTGCCCTGGTGGTGCGAAGGAGCTCCACACCGCTCACCCTCATGCTGCTGCTCTCGCCGGTGGGAAAGGCTGCTCACCCACCCACCCACCCACCCCTGCAAAGGCGTTCCTAGGGAAGGAGCCTGCACGCTCTCTCACTCTCTTCTTGCCAGGATGAAGGGTTCACAAGCCCAGGAACCTGTGGATGCTGCCAGTGAAAACGCACAGGGGACGAGGAAGGCGGGCAGATGCCGAACTGCCTGGGCAAAACGGAACCTTTCCCCTTAAACGAGAAGAGCAGCGGCCCTGAACTCAAACCTGCACAGCTGGAGAAAGGGGGGGGGAGCGAGGCAGAAGGCAGAGACACACTCAACCTCTGGTGGACCTTTTGGGCGATTCCCATCCTAACATTGTTGTCTAATCTTTGTGTTTCTGAGCATGGGCTGCAAAAATCCACCTCTCTGTCTCCTCCAATGGAAGATCTGATACCTTAATTCCTTCTCTTTCTCACGTGGAATAAATATAAATTTCATATGTCTGACTGAGTCACGCAGCTTCCTTTTTCCTAACAAGATCTATTGCTTTCCTCTTTTTGGTTTTGTTTTGGTGGCTTTTTTTTTTTTTTGCAAATACTCCTATGCTTCTTAATTTACTTTTTTCCTCAGTGATGTTTTCTTTCACTTAACACTGTTTCAAATCTGAGAAGTTAAGTTAAGCAAATCAACTGCTATTAATATCCAGCGGCACTAAATATTAACCGCTCTCAGATTCCCCCGCCAAGAAGGGCCCCCGTCCATCTCTCCAACTGGGAAGGCGGACATTGCAAATGGGATTGGACATTCACTTTGGGGCAGAGAAAGGCAATGGCAGTGTGGAGAACATCCACCCACCCACCCACCCACCCATCCATCCATCCATCCATCCACCCACCCATCCATCCATCCATCCATCCACCCACCCATCCATCCATCCATCCATCCATCCATCCATCCATCCATCCATCCATCCATCCATCCATCCATCCATCCATCCATCCATCCATCCATCCATCCATCCATCCATCCTCAGGCTTGACCCCAAACCAGCATGGGCATGAATGCCCCAGGAAGCCTGGCAGGTGCTGAGAGCCTCTACTCTCAAGCCCTGTGAAGGCGCTCAGAGTTCCCGCTGCCTCCATGGGATGTGTGTCAGACCTTGGGAAGAGCAGGGACTTCTCAGCCAACCCTACATGGCTCCTAAACAGAGACTGAGGCCCGTTCAGTTAACCCTCACGGTTTGTTTTTGCAGAATCCAAGGAAACCAGCAAAACGATTTATGATCAGGTCGAAAATCTTCCAGCGGTAAGTTCCTAGAGGCGAGGCGAAAGGACTGGGCTGAGCAGCAGGGCCTGCTGTGACTTAGCATGAGGAAGTGTTGGGACAGAGCTGCTCCAGGTCCCATCAACAATGGGGGGGGGGGAAGGATCTGGACAGACATACCCAGCTCAAGCTGGCTCCGGACAAGCAATATTCTGGCCTGCAGCCCCTCCGGAATTACCCCTTGTTGACCAGACAGCACAAGGCTTTTGCCCTCTGTGTGTTTGACTGAGTGACATACAGATCTGGCTTTTCGACTGCATGAAACACCTGGAAGTGCACAACTGATACCACTGTGCATGCATGGCTGTCTCTTTCACTCTGCACACATGTGCAGTGGCCACAGTGATGATGGCAGTGTTGGCATTTCCCTCCATAGGCCATGGCAGGGATCCCACAGACTTATGTGGCAATCCCATCATTTTGCAGACATACTGGTGCTGTATTCCCCCTGTCTGGACAGGGCCCCCCATGACTGTGTCCATAGGCTACGCATGGCAGACACAACTGGTGGGCCTTGTATGGGCATGTTGCCATGGCAGCCCTTTCTAATCTCGCCTCATGCTCCATCCTGGGCCTGCCCCTACCAACCTCAGGTTCTCATCGGTCAGTTGCTGGCCTGGAGATTCCTATGTGGCACCATCTGACTGCTGAATCACTACCAAAGGACCTCAGCAGGGAAGCTTGAAACGAATTTCCCAGTCCAGACAAAGCAAAAGCAAGCCCAGACCAGGAAAAGGCTCCTCACGTTTACAATGAGCCACCAATTGGGCGCATGAACGCAAACACGCTCTCACGCGCACTGGACTTTGAGGCCGGAAAGCACAGCCAAGCTGAGAGGGCTCTCGAGTACGGATGTTCACCCTGGTCTCTAAGCAGGGTCTTATTTCAGCTCCCCAAACTCAGAAAATACTTAGATCCAATGGTGAGGTATTAACACCCCCCCCCCCGCAACTCACATCCTAGAAAGCATTGCAAAGTCCAACATAAAGAGGGCCAGCTCCATCACTGGCAAGACTGGGAATGCTCATGTGGATATTAAAAGCAGAGAAATCTGCTTTAATGACGAGTGTTTGAAAGATTTGTGGGGTGGGTTATTCAGATGTACAATTGTGGCTGGTTAAGGAGCATGGGGCTGAAATCCCAACCCGTTCTTTTGGTGCTCAGACACCATCCCTTCTTCCCCACTGGTGAAAGAGTAAAAAAAAAAGCGCAGCGTGACCCTCTTCCGCTTGGCAAGGTGGTGAGGTCTCTCTGTTCTTGTGCCCTCAGGAAACTCCACGGCAGAGCAAGGCGAAGGCCAAGCGGAACCTGCCCCAGACAGTCTACACCACTGTTCATCTGTTTCCCAAACAGGTAGGTGGACGCTTTCTTCTGAGCCTCCGCTAGAAAACCAGAGCGAGGGCCTCAGACAGCTGGGAGAGGAAACAGGCGAACTGGGATGAAGAGCTGGGATGCAGAGGAAATGGGCAGCCCGGAGGCCAAGAACCCATGTGAGCCCTTCCTTTCAACGTGACCTGACCTCTTGGTCCTTGTAGGAGACTCTGGACTTGCCCAAGAGTAGATTTCCCCTCAACTTATGGTGAAACGGATCCAAGCCCACTTCTCTTTTTAAACGCGGAAGGGAGGAAGCGATCACACATCTCAGAGGAGCCTTGCTCCTTGCTGGCTCTGCAAGGGTTAAGTGATGCCTGGATTTCACTGTTGCCCCTTTGCCTCCCCTGGGGCTGGGGCGGGCCTTGGCCAGTGACACTGCGCAGGGACAACGGTCAGCCCTTCTCAGGTTCGCCCATTTCTTCTCTGTCCCAGAATCTCCTGCAAACGGATGATGAGAAGATGCAGCAGGAAGTCCGGGGAGATGCTGAGAAGACCATCTACTGTGAGGTCACCAAGCTTCAAGAGGCAGGTGGCACTTAGATTGCCTTTTTTGGGTAAAAAGGTGGCTCTACCCTGGCAGTGAAAGATCAGATACCAACGGTGGCACCTGGGGTGGAAAACAGGATATTGGCGGTTGCCGTCAGAGTTGACAAGAGGAAGGAAGGTGGGAGTTGAAGCCCTCAGGTGTGACACCCATATCTGATGGAAAGCACCAGAGCAGAGCTGCGCATTCACACATGGACCACAGGGCACTGCATGGGCCAGAAGCAGAGAATGTGCTGCCAATGCTCCATGCAGAAGAGCGCATGCGTTTCTTGCAGCTGACCCCCATGCGATAGCACAATCCTTGTGGTCAGGGCTGTTCTTCATGCCTCATGACTAAGCTGTGCAAAGTGGTTAAAAAAAGAGGCACATTATGCAAGCTCAGTAAGGGAAATCAAGCACAGTCTTTCCAAGTTGCTGGTTTCTGTAGGTTGTACAGTTTCCTTTACAGCCCCAATTAATCATGGAATATGGTTGGGAGACCGTGAACCGGTTTGATCTTGTGGTTGGAGTGCCAGGTTCATAGTGAGTTTGATTCTACACTCCTCCAGGAAGCCAGTTGGGTGGCCTTGGACTGCTCACAGCTCTCTTTCTGAGTTCTCACAGCCCCACCAACCTCACAGGGTGTCTGTTGTGGGGAGAAGAACAGAAGGTTTGTCAGCGGCTTTGAGGCCCCTTAAGGGTGAAAAAATTCCTCCTCCTCCTCCTCACACTGAGGAGGGGATTATGCCCCAATGCTCCTCTCCTTGCACTGCATTCCTCAGCTTCCTTGATTCTTTTCTGAAGTGGGCAGAGCAGAAATGCGCAAACAAATATATGCCATACTCTGGCGGGGGCTGCAGTAGCTCTGGTTGCCCTTCTGGAAGGCACAAAAAAGGGCACCCCAAAGGACCAGGGGGCTTGGGAGAACACCCTTCAGAGGAAAGGGCCCAACACGGAAGGCTTTCTCACAGAGGCAAGGAAACCCGAGCAACATTACGCAGGGTGAAAAGAAGGTGGGCAGGTTTTTCTCACCTCTTTCCTACCTGTCATGGTGGAGCTTGAGGCCCTTCAGAAATCTGTGAATTTTAAATTCAGGGTGGCACTGACTAGAAGGGTCAAAGAGAAGCGTCCTGAAATTGTGCTCTTTGTCAGGATCAGCCTTGGTCCCTGGGAAGAGGTGCAACTGAAGAGGAAGCTAGAAGCTTAAAATGCTAAGCTTCAAGTTTTGTTGCGGTGTGAGAAACCAATTGTCCAGACACCTGGGAGCATCTAGGTGTCTGCTGCTACAGCGAAGGGCTGTCGGGGTGGACTCAGTGCCCAGAGAATCCGCCTCCGTTGACCACTTCCACCTCTCATGTGCTTAGGCTGGTTGCGTGTGGCCACCTTTCCCTGCCTTTCTTCTGGATTGGAGCTACGGCGGGATTGGGCACCAGGATCTTGCCCTTTTCCATTCCAGGGTGCTGAAAACGCTGGGGCACTATGAAGCTTTGTAGCTGGACAAAAGAGGACATGTCAGAAACCAATACCCCCTCTGCTCAAGACAGAGGCTTAGTTGCCTTTCTTCAGAACGCTGCCCTAGGATTGGAACCCTGGAGTGGGGAGAACAGGAACTGTCCCACCCCCCACTTCACAGCCCTCTTCACAACCTCCCTGTAGTGGTAGTTTCTCTTCCATTTCTTTGCACAGTGTTTCGTGCAGGAGCAACTTTTGCCTTTAGGAAGGAGTCCTTGAATAAAGCAGGTGAGGCCAGGGACATGGCTGGCTGGCCATGTCTCCTTAAATGGGGAGGGCTGCTGCTTTCCCTGGGCTCTCCCTGGACTTTTGGAGGTTGCCAAGGGAAACTGGTGAAGGAGCACCCTTGGGAGACGGTTGGCGCTACCCAGCCACTGCCCTTTGGGAAGGCTGGGGCTTCCTGTGCCAAGAGGGGCCAATTCCTGTCCAGCAAGTCAGACCCAAGCCACTTTCTCTCAAAGATGGCCGCTCCCACGGACTCTGTCCTTTCCCTTCCCTCCCACAGGACGAACAGCGCCACCTCCGAACTCTCTACGATACTGTGAAGAATCCACAGTCGTGAGAAGCGCCCACAAAATCCACTGATGGACTGGCCAAAACCTGCCCTCAGCCACCGCTTTCTCCTAGGACTTCAACCACACCTGAGCAGGTGGAATTTCTCCTCCAGGAAATTTCCAGTGAATAAAACAAATGTGGCCCTTGAGCACCCCCCCCCCAGTATTTTGTCAGAGCCCAGGAGAACTGGAACCACGTGGACCAGGGCCAGTTGGCTCAAGAAATTCAAGTGGAGGCCCTTTTGCAACCTGCAGGGTCCCTATGGGTCAGGAGGGGGTGCCGCCGCTACCCGCTTTGACCGATGACCTTCACCAAGTCACGGACAGACTTGGGGCTGACCCTGCAACTCCCTTGCCCCACAACGGTCCACTGATCAGCACTCAGCCCCACTGATCTGTGATTTTATTAAGAATTTCTACCATGCTCTCACCCACAGGTCCCTGGATGAGTCACAATAAAAAAGATAATCTAAATATTTAACATATAACCTTTCCACCCTCCTGGCTGGAATTCCTCAGGCACGCAAACACACATGGACGCTTTTCTGGGGCATGAACCAGTGAAGCCAGATCCCAAGAATCGGGTCAGGGAACATGCAGGGAAACTGGAATTTGCTCCCGAGAGATGGGGCGCTGGCTACAGGTTGTAGGGCTCCCTAAAGGGTCGGTCCAATTCACAGGTGTCAAGGTGTGATAGACATTAGTCCTGATAGACATGTACCTGCAGGGCTTCCATGCGCTTTGGCCACTGGGAGAATAGGATGCTGGACCAGATAGCCCATGTGTCAGATGGGGGGGGCGGGGAAGTTTCTCTCAAGTTCCCCTAGACCTGGGCTCTGGCCCATCTTCAGGAATGAGGGAACCCGGACAGGACCTCTGGGGAGCCCTCAGGACCCCCCCCTCCGCCCCATGATGCCCTCTGTTGACACCTGGAGAAATGTGAGCCCTGTCAAAGCGACTCCAGATCGTGCTCCAGGGCTTTGGGTTGTGGCACACACAAGCGTTTGGCACACCCACCCTGCAGCAGTGGTGTCCTCCTCTGCACACTCCTGGGCTCACACAGACCTGAAACATGCAGGGAATGCTCCCCTGGGTGGCTTCTTCTTCTGTCCCTTTTGCAGTAGCTAAGCAGGCAGCCTGAGGAAGGCTTTTTGCCTCACGGAGAGCCTGAAGCAGCCATGGCCCTTTGGTTCTCCTGGCTGGACAAGATCTTGGGTAGACAGAACCAGGCCCGGTTGCTGGCAACTCCAGGGCTGGACCAGGCCAGGCACCTCGCCAGGTGTTTTAGAAGCTGCTTGTGGTTCGGAGGTAACTTGCCGGGCGAAGCGCCCTTATTGAGCACCATCTGCCTGCTCTATGGCCCTGCAGCAGCTTGCATCAAGGGAAGCCAACATTTCCACACACTTCCTTCCCCCCCCCCCGAGCGAAGAGGAAGCCAAGGAGGGGAAGTGGGACAACCGTTTTTTTTCAGCCCTGCGCACAGCGAGCAGAAAAACTAAGCAAACACAGGACCATGCGTTGGCTTTGCATCCCGGCACTGTTATCCCTCTCAGGTGAGTTCTGAAGTCGGAGACTTCTCATTTCCAAAGATGGGGGGGGGCGATTCTGGGGACCTCGGAGTCCCAGTGGGGGGGGGGG
>MTQE01001798.1:5883645-5913499 GCA_014337955.1 Aspidoscelis marmoratus | reverse complement strand
GGGGGGGAAACGGCGCCTTAGAAGTGGCAACTGGGAAGGTCCCAGATCGTGCCCGGGTTCCAGTCCCGTCAGAAGGAAGCAGGGCACTAAGGACTCCTGCGGGCGGGACAGGCCGCGGGCTTCCGTGGAGGGAAGTGGCGGTTGCACAAAGGGGACCCAGAGAGGAAAGCGCCGCGTGGGCTTCCCTTCCTGGAAGAGACACGTGTCTTCACAGGTAGGGTTTGCAAGAGACTTACCGGAAGCGGCCAAGGTGTGAAGATGCTCCAATAGGAGTGAGGTGACTAATGACTAAAAAGCAAATTGGGGGTGGTGGTGGTGGGGGAAACCCAGTCAGAACTTGCTTGCAGTTTTAGTTAGTAAAAAAGACTCCAGACTGAGATCTGTGGTGAAGGTGTGGATGGGCTAGCAAAATCTTCCCCTCACGTGCCCATTGCCTCCCACCCAGCAAAGAGAAAGAAGTAGATGCGGAGATGAGGTGAGCAGGTGAGCAGGACCCCCTGAATTTCTCCTTCCGGCTGAAGAAGACCCAAATAGCCACAAGCCAAAGAATCAAATCTTTCATTTTCTTGTGGGGAGGAGGAGGAACAGCCCTCGTTTCCACCACGTTGCAGATATGGCGTGACCAGAGATTTCCAAGAGATGCCCTAAGCCAGGTGCTGTGGGCAGCCTTCCCAAGAGGATGGGGCACCCATTGGAGGCCCAAAGAAGACATGCGTGGCTCACTGTGGCAGACACAGATTTTCCCTCCCAGGGCTCTGGTGGCAAACTGGACTCAAAGGCGAGGCGTTATCCTATAGGACTGCCTCCATCAGCAGGGAGCCCAGGGGAAAAAACAGGGACTCTTGGGAAGCAGCCGCTGGCAAAGACCCAACCAAAAGTATCCATCGATAAGAGCAAGCATGCAAAATGTTGCCATCTCCTTTTTTCCATTCAAGAAACGACTCTGAGCGTTGAATGCAGAGCAGTTCAGGGCCTTAGCCGTGTGAAGCATTGGCATGCAGGAGGAAGCCCCTATGTCAGTGATGGCCAACCTATGACACGCGTGTCACAGGTGACACACCAAGCACTTTTGGGTGACACACCTGGTCACCCTGGCACCTGGGCGCGTAGTGCTTGCTTGTTCTTGAAGTGTGCGAAATACCAACTTTCAATTGAAGATTTAGCAAATGAAATTCAAAAACAAAAGTCACTGATGTAACGAATTATTTGTTTTTGCTCTTAAAAAATACATGTATCAACAATTTAACTTTTTTACTAGAGCTACAAATATCACAAAATTATTGATATTTCTAGATGTGACACAGCACCAGAGTAAAGCTAGTTTTTCTTGCGAATTTTGACACACCAAGCTCAAAAGGTTCGCCATCACTGCCCTATGTGTTCAAAACACAGGCCTTAAACACACCCCCTAGGCCAGTACTGGCTCAGGTGGAGGTCATGGGGAAGAAATAAACACCTGGGCCTTGGGGTAAAGAAGATCTGGCAGAAGTGTGTTTTGTTTTTTCATGGCCATACAGCCTTTGAGCCATGAAAAGCACTTTTCTTCAGGCTAAGGCTGTGGTCACACCGAAGGCTTAATTCAGCTTCAGAGTGAGAGAACACATCAGCAAAGCGACCAGTGATTTTGTTTCTACATTATCTATCCCAAAGGTGAATTTTCTGAGTTATTTAACACTGAAAGAAAACAGCCGGTCACTTTTCCTGTATTTTCTCACTCCGAAAGTGGACCGAAGCTGGATTAAATCTGAAGTGTGACCACAGCCCTGGTTCCACTCTGTGAATACGATGAAGCCGCTGATCCACGCAAGAAGAAGAGTTGGCTCTTCTACCCGGCTTTTCTCACCCATAAAGGGACTCAAAGGTGAAAGTGGACTGAAGCTGGACTAAACCTTAGGTGTGACCACAGCCTAAGAGAGCAATACTGTTCCAGCAACCACACAAACCACTACAACCGACCCAGGGGACCCCTGCGTGTGCCACAGCCACGCAAGGAGTCCAGAAGCAGGCAGAGGAAGGGCCTGCAAAGAGCCCACCTGCTTCAGGTGGGAAATACCCTTTACCTCGTCTCATGCATTTAAACGTCTGTCCTCGATGTGTGGATTGTGAATATATAACTGTGCGTATATTTGTGCGCCCCTTTTGTGTTTCCCAAGGGATTTACACATGGTCAGAAACCTCTGAGATCGCCCAGGAATGGAAGCTGTTAAATCATTTTGCCAGCATCAATCCCTAATGGTCAGAACAGAGATCTCTCTTTTCTTTTTAGTTTTATAAACGAGAGGAGAAGAATCCCCCTTCCTTCCTTCCTTCCTTCCTTCCTTCCTTCCTTCTTCCCTGCAAGTTCCCAAGGGTGACTGAAGGAAGGGAAGAGATCAGGGAACGCGGCCCCATCTGTCTAGTTTTCCAACCTGTCTGCTTTTGTTCTGGGGCAGTTCAAGGTGCTTTCAAAATCCGCCTCCCTCGGTCTAGCACAAAACTATCTCTGGCAGGCATGCGGAGAAGCAGCAGAGAGCACTCCTGGGTCCCTCCAGAGCAGGAACTAAGAAGAGCAATGAATGAGAGGCTGGGCAAAGCCATTTTGCAATGCAAATCCATGCAAATCCACCCACCCTTCAATAGAGGTATTTTTAATTGAGGCAGGAATATTCACAAGGACCGACGTCCAGAAACAAGAGCTCAAACCCAAGGAGAAACCAGGGCAAAAGGGTCTTTGTCCCTCCACTCCTTCCTCCTGGGCATGAGCACTTGAGGAGCTGGGAAATCGCCATCCCAGGAGCCTTAAGGGTGGGGAGCAGAATTTTATTTGCCCAGGAATCAAGGAACATGGCCCTGCTGGGAATATGGCCTCCTCTGTCTCCGGTGGGACTTAGGCAGAGATCAACAAAAGGGTCTGGCAATTAAACCCTATAAAGACAGATTTGGGGGAAGTCTCCCCCTGCTAAACTTTGAGGAGACTGAAGGGCAGAAGTGTGGCTTGCTAATCCTCCCTCACTTGCTGAACCAGCCTTATCTGCAGCAACAGGAGGGGGGTATGTTAGGAGGAGACAGCAGGCGCTTCAAGGACATTGAACTTGGGGAGGGGGGGGATGGCCAGCGGGGCACCGCCAGGGCAGTGCGAATCGGCAGCTATGCCTGAATGAACCCCACCGGAAACTGGGCTGCAGGCTCTGCGAGAGGCAGCAGCAGGCATCCTCACAGCTGGGCAGGCAGGTGGGCCACCTGTGGGTCAAGGTGACGTAGCAGAAGAGGTCCCTGAGAGAAGAGAGGCGGAATGCGGGTCACACGGGAAGGAGAGGGGCAAGGTGGGTTCCGACTGCAGCTGTGGTCACACTTAAGGTTTAATCCAGCTTCAGCCCACTTTCAGAGTGGGAGAATACATCAGCAAAGAGAGCAGCTGTTTTCTTCCAGTGATGAATAACTCAGAAAATTCACCTTTGGGACGGATAATGTGGAAAGGAAATTACTGGTCACTTTGTTGGTGTGTTCTCTCGCTCTGAAGCTGGATTTAACCTTAGGTGTGACCATGGCCTAGGTCAGTGTTTCCCAAACTTTTGACATATGTGTACCCCTCTTTCTTTGTTCAGTGGGCGCAGCTAAGCACGGTGCAGTGGATATTCCCACGTGATCCTCACCAAACTCCGGTGCAATGCGTACCCCCACCAAAATCTTCCGGTACCACTGGGGGGGGGGGACGCATACCACACTTTGGGAAACACTGGCCTAGGTGATAGAAAAAGCAGTGAATGAAAGTCAGGGTCTCTGCATCATGGGAAGAAGGGCAGAAGATTGATGGGGCTCCGTTGGAAATGCTTTGCTTTGGATTCTATCTTTCTCTCCTTTGCACATGGCACGTACAGTCCAAGAAAACAGACATGGCACACAAGCAGAGGGGGACAGGGAGGGAGAAGGAGAGGCCCCCTGTTCACCAGTTGCCCCCCAGGCAAAGTGGACTGGGTGACCGCAGAGTCTCAACTCCAGGGCCCCATGATCCACGGGGGACAAGGCTTCCTGCATGGATTCAGCTGGTCGGGATCTTAGAAGACTGGTGGGTGTCACATACACCACCCAGCAGCAGTGGTAGCCTGTGGCTCCAGACCACGGGGGGGTGGGAAGGGCAAGATGCCAGCGGTGGCCCCCTCCAAACTGCCTGTTGATCCGCTGGGGATCAGGACATAATTTGGCGAGAACAAGAGGAAGGCCTTCCAACGTCATTAGGCTCTTGCTGCTCCTTTCCTGCTTTCGGTCCAAAGGCAGGCGGCCATGTCAAGCACAAAGACGGGGCAAGGGAGAGAAATCTCAATTCTGATCAAGCCAGACTTTTGCAGACCTTTGCTCAAGGAGTCTGTGAAATGCCACGTAAAGAAAGAACTAGAAACGGCTGGGCGTCCAAACAGTTGCCATCTGCCTTTGTCTTTTGCAGCTCTTCAAAATGAGGCCTCGGAGAACAGCAGCCAACCTGGCCTCCTGCAATCGCCCCACGAGATGCAAGTGACCATCGCCAACTCCACCTGGCAGGAAAACGGGACCAGAGCCCCACGCACAACAGAGGCCACAAGTAGCCCGGAGACCAGTGGCAGGGAAAAGGTCACCACGGCTTCCCCCCACCTGAGCAACAGCAGCGTGCAGCCTGGTGAGTGGCAGGGAGACCCATAATAGTGGCTTCCTGCATGGGTACCTTCCTGCAACCCCTAAAAGCCCCCTGTGGGTTTGGAGGCCTGCAGAGTCCCTGGCTGACCAGGTGAGCAGCAGGTGAGCCAGGGGTGCCCTTCTCTCCTGACACCTTTTCTGCTCCAAACACTGTCACAGGTCCTCCCGCCCTCGGCCAAGACGACTCGGCAGCCTTTTATGCCAAATACCTGACGCCGCCTCTGATCGTCTTTGTGCTGCTCCTGGCCCTGTTCCTCATGTACAGACGGAAGAGAGGGCAAGGTGAGAGCCCAGGCAGCCATTGGAAGCTCCGTAGAAACCTGCCCCTTTGGCCCTTTTGGGAGCAAGAAGATCTAACGCCGGCTTCTGACGTGGGTGCAGAATGTGCCATTGGGGCCGCTGCGACATCTTTCCAGACCTGGTTTCTTTAAATGCAGAGGAAAGGAGTCCAGAACCATGAGGGGGAAATCGCCAGCTAGAGGGAAACGGTTTCTCTGGCAGGCAGGGCATCGCATGGGATCCTGAGCCACTTTGGGACGAAAACAGCCCTGCACTTTTTCCATTGTTGCCACTGAACACACGCCCGGTGCCCCTAACCCCCCATTTGTTCCATAAGGAGAGAAAAGCAGCCATGCTTCTCTCCCACCTTCTAATGGCGCTGCTTTAAATTATCTGAAATACAGCCCTCAGATAGTATTTCCAGGGGCAAGGGGAGCAGGGAGAGAGAAAAGGTCACAGGGGAGAAAGAAAGGCTTTCCCAGGGGTAACTTCCCTTATTTTTTGACGGAAGGCTTGTTCATGGCTGGATTGCCTTGGGATGAAAAGGAGAGAACCGCTTCCCCTCCACTGCCCAGCTGGAGCCAAGCAGGAGCCGCTCACAGGGCCAGCAGAGGCTGAACAACAGCCTCCTCACCAAAGGGCCTTCTTGCCTTGGGCACCAGGGCCTTGCTGACAGTGGCCCCACCTGCTGTTGCCAAAACTGGTTGCCTTCCCAACCCCAGTCCAATTCTATAGAGCTGCAGCGATGGCCATAGATTTGCTCTTAGCTGCAGGCAATGCATAAGAGCAGATGGCGGAAGCCACCACCATCAGGTCCGTGAGACCCTAAGAAAAATGAGCCTGGTCACAACGTAGCCCTTGGCAAAGAGAAAAGACCCTGAAGAACGCCTAAATGGAGGCATCCAGAACTCCATGAAGATCATTTTATTGGTAATAAACACAAACTAACAGAGACGCTGCAGACGTACAAAGCCACCAGTGACCTTTACAAAAACATTAAATGGACACAGAAGCCACGATTGACCCCACTGCGTCACTTTCTGCTTGAATTTTCCTCCTTTCCAAAGTCCGGTTCCCTCTCTGCTACCTTAAAGGCGTGTGTGGCTTCCTGAGCGGCAAACAGCAATCCCTCCCTCTCTCTTTCAGGCACTGACGGCCACAGTAGCACTGCCTCCATCAACGACTCTTCAGGTAGGAGACTAAGGGTCAGAGCTGGGTGACCAGCTGGGACTCCACTCCTGGACCGGGTCTCAAAGCACAGCCCAGGAAGCAATCTTCTGATGTGCTGTGTGCTGACCGCAGAGCGGAGACCTCCTTTTGGACCGAGGGGAGCCCTGGCGGTGGGTGGCCACACTGCATGGTCTCTCTTCACCTGCCCCCAAGCCCCCCACTGCAGCCACCCAACCCCCCAATGGCTCCAAGGGTCGCTGCGTCTTCCTTCTGAGCAGACTGAGGGTGGGGGAGCGGGGGCATGGCTTGCTTTTCCCTTCCTTGCAGCAAAGACGGAGCCCCCAAGGGCTGAGCTAAGAGAGGACGCTGCAGGTGGCCTGATCCTGCCTATAGGCCTCAGGGGAGCCGTTGTCTGCTGTTTGTGAGTCGACCGTGTGAACTCTTGTTTGTAGACTCAGATGAAGGTGACGCCCCAGCGATGGAGCAGGAAGGCCAGCGGCAGGGTGACACCCAGGTACTTTGAGTCAATCTCCTAAACTGAGACATTCAGGTACAGGGTGGGATAGAAATGCAAATAATAATAAATAAACAGAACCAACTGTTGGCCACAGGAAGGAGGCCTGGTTGCCCTCCGTGGAGGCCAGGAAAGCATCAGGGGCCAGTGACCTTCTGTACTGCTGGCTGGGCCACCACCTGAGCGCATATTCTGGGCTCACCTGCCTAGCCACTCTTGGCCCTGATGCTCAGGGCTTTGGGGCTGGTCACGGTGGCTCCGGCATCCTGCTGGTGATCACATAAGAATCTAAGGGCCTTTCCGCACAGGCTCTAAAAACGGATTTAGAGCCAGATGCGGGAAGGATTAGGACGTGGTCTGCATAGGGAACCCAATTAGGGTCCCTTTGAGGACGCCACGCCCACACGTCAGTGCGCAAAACTGGTTGCTTAAACCGGTGTTGCCGCCGAATCCTACCCAGATGTAAGACCTGAAAAAAACACCAGGTCTTACGTCTGGCTTTCCCCCTTAAAACCTGTTTGACAGCTGGCTCTGCTCACTGGCCTCCGCCATTCATCTAATGTTTTTTGGGAAGGTCAGGGCCTCCTCAGCAAATATTCAGGAGAAAATGGCTGCACCCGCAAGACCCTGCCCAAAGAGAGTTGGCAGAAGGAGTGGACAGAAGAGATAACGCTTTGATGTTCAGAACACTAAGATGTACCTGGGCTTCTAGCAAGGCCCCAGGTTCCACTTCTGCCATTTCTTGATCTTCCCTACAGGTGGATGCCTAGGACGAACGTCTGCCCTTAGCAAGCTGCTCTTCCCACTGGACCACCAGCCAAGTCAGCTCAGCAGCAGGATGCAGGAAGCCAGAGGCAGACACACCTCTGTGTGTTTAGATCACACCAACCCTGCAGAGCAGGGGAGGCTGAGGCACCAGAGAGCCCAAGACATCCAGAAAACGTTCACGCTGAAGGCAGAATTTGAACCCTGAGGGACTTCTCTTGCACCTGAAGCCTTCTAGCCCAAGATCACCTCCACGCAGGTAGGACGCAAGAGTCCATGATGACCTTCCATGCTAGCTGCTTCCTGGGGAGCAGAGGGGGGTGGTCAAAGGTGCCTGCAATGTCTCCAGGCCACAAAGGGACCGTAACTGAACCCCAGGGTGGATTGGTCCCCATCCAGCTCCACTGAGGTACACTGGGCTCCATCACAGTCCTGGAACTCAAGCACGGGAGTCGCTAGTGGGGGCTCCAGATCCTCCCCTGGCAGAACTGGGGAGCAGCTACCCTGCACCAGGTGCACTTGGCAAGGAAGGGTCGCTTGTGGGCTCCCTCACAAAATTATGTACAAGGAACTGCACTCCAACTGTTTAGAAACACAAGCAGTGAAAACAACAGATCTTGTCTACTGTAGCGGTAACTTTTTCAGAGCCGGAAGGCCTTCAATAAATCTACAGCCGGAAACTGGGGCTCCGTGTTTTCCTCTTCCCTCCACACAAAGACTACTCCAAACACTGTTAATGTGACACGCCGCGTATTGCATGGCTCCAGATATGAGATGCTCCACCTGGAAAAAGGGGCCCCATCTCCAAACCGACGTCACCCTTTGCAAGGAGCAAGCAGGGCCAGCCCCCAGATTGAACGGAGGCTGTTGCAAAGGCACAGTGCTCCTTTGTGGGTGAGGGGAAAGAACCCCCCCCTCCCTGGTCAAACTCAGTGCCAGCCTTGAACAAGCACAGGGGTGGCAGAGGAAGCGGCCTCCGTGGCATGTCAACGGGCCCCCGAGACGCCCCTTTGCTGCTTGTCCTCGGCACCTTCTGCCCACCATGTGAGTGTTCTGGAGTCGTTCAGAGCTCATCGCAGCCAGAGCACCCATCAGAAGCACGAAGGGCTGAGAGGGGTTTTGGATGGGGCTCCAGGTTCCCTTGCCCCACGGAGCCAAGTCCTCCAAGGTACCTTGCAAGCAAGGAATGCAACAGGGCATGCCAGGCCCTCCCTCATTTGCGCCTACTGCAGACCTGTGTGCAAAGGTGCAAATCACGCATGGACACACCTGAGCTGCCTGACATCCCAGGAAGGTGCCCTGAGTGGTGTCATCAGAACGTCCCCTCTCTGGCTAGCACCTTGGGCACCAGCACAGTCTACCAGGTGTGTCTCTCTGCCAGGCAAGGAGACCTGCCAGGGGGCCTCGAATTTCCCCTGGTGCTGGCAGGGGTCTCGAGGGGAGTCTGGAATGGTACCCGGATCTCTCATGGGGAGGCTGGGCACCTACCTGCCACCTTGCACCTCTCCTGCAGACAGGAGGGGGAAGGAAGGAAGAAGGCAGAAGAGGAGCATTCCCAAAAGGTGTTTAATTTTTTTTTTAAAAAAAAGAAAAAAATGTACAATTTTACTTCCTATTGTTTATGAAAAAAAAACCTTACTAACATTATCATAATGCTTAGTACCACTGCAAACTGTAAAAACAAGATTTTATATATTAAAAACAATTTTACATTTTACAATTTTCTACACATGCACAAGGATTTTCAATGCTGTCTTTCAAAAATAAAAAATAAAAATCCCACAGCCATTCTCCCAGACTTCAATGTGTTTGAGGGCAGGGTGTGTGCGTGAATGAATATTGTCCCCCCCCCCCCTTCTAGTTCAAGAAAGAAGGATTTTCCTCTATCACGGGGCTGGGATTTTCTCGCAAGCCCTCCCTTCCGCCGGCGATTATGGGAAATGGCAGTGAAGATGTCTCAGGAAAGGCAGTATAAGAGGTTCACAGATTGAAGAAGTTGGTCCCGCTTGGAAAAGGTAGGGAGCGCTTAGGGGACACGACGAGATGAATGGTCTAACATTTGAGTTACCTAAAGGGGAAGAGACTTCTGTCTTCCCAAGGGTGGAGGTCCCTTCGCTTGCAGGAGCTACTCTGTAGCCACCTGGGACAGGTCAAATTTAGCCACTGGGGAGGCTAAAGAGGAACAGGGCGACGGGCTCAGGAAGCAGCACGACCAAGTATCAGGATGGACAGGTCCCCGAGACACAGCAGAGGTCTTTTCACCAATCCAGCTAAGCCCCAGAGCCCAGCAGTTGACTCCGTGCCCTGGAGAGTTAGGTGGGTGACAAGGGGTTTTGTCACAGCGGTTGAGATGTCACAGCGGTTAGACGTGGAATTGAGCCCCACGTGGGGCGCCAGCCCCTCTCCGGCCAAGGCAAGGTGCCAGGTCAAGGGAAGGATGCTGATTTCACCTGGAGAGAGCAAGGCACGTCACTCAGCAAGGCGAGCAGGGAATGCCACTTTGGCTGGACCGTGGCACGCGGAGAAACAGAAAGAAACGCAAAATCACAGTGGAATCAGTTCTCGAAAAACTCACAGTGATGCCATTTGAGATCTCACATTAACTGCCTGCCCTGGAGGCCTGGAGAAAAGCACAGGAGAGACTCTGCTAAAGCCTGACGCCGCGGCCTCCCAGCAACAAAGAAAAACATCACAAAAGCCAAAAACGGGGAGAACGGGATGCTGTGCTCGCTGTGACCTCCACTGCGACAGCAGCCAACTGGACGGTGGAGCCGCAAGCGTGTCCTGGGAGCTCAAGGCACTGCTACCTGCAAACAGGAGTGGAGGCGCAGCAGGGGCCCCAGGTTTGCAAGAGAGGCCAGAGAGGCCAGCTGCCCTCCGGAGAGCCATTCCTTACCCCAGACGCAAGGCTCCCTGAATCAAGCGCCAAGTGCTCATAGTTTCTAAAGGCAGGGAGGAGGCTCTGCAACTTCAGCCATGATGGAGGTGGCTCAGCACTTGGTAAGGCATGGCTTTCTCCTGGAAATGGTTGGGAGCTGGCAGCAGGGCAGGCCTGTGAGCTACGAGGCAGTCTACCTCACCAGGTGGACTTGTGCAAAAGATCTCCCTGCCCACCGAGTGGACAGGTGACAGGCCCGGTCTTTCGCCGAATGCCAACCTTACTCAGAACAGCACCACTCTCAAGTGGAAAGAAACCTCAGTACTGGAGGACTCTCCCTTTGGAAGGGGAATATTTACTACACACAGGTTGTCTTTAGAAAGTACGGAGATCAGCATCTTTATTTTTTAAAAAGTTACCATTTTAAAACTTCACACACACTCTACCCCTTCCCCGAGCGGGCAAGGGATTAAAAACTTCAACAGGACAAAGACACCAGAGGTCGGAGGGGGGCGCTGGATTCTCTCTCTGCACACGCCCGCTGCGGCGGCGGGGGGTCGGCGGAAGAGCGGTGCCGCGCCCTGCCCGCAAGCGCCGCCTTCCGCAGCGCCCGGCAGCGTCTTGTGCAAGTTGGCTTGGAGCTCAGAGTCAATGGCAGGGAACGTCTCAAAAAAAGGGCAGGCCTGTGAGGTCAGCTGGTTTGTGGGGTTCAGTTTGTCTTTTTTTCTTTTTTCTCTTAAAAAAACAAAACAAAACATTCAGTAGGATTTCTCAGGCCCAACTGCGTATGGAAATGCTGGTGAAGTCAGTGAACAGAATTAGCCCTTAAAATTTGGCACCGGACGCTGCGATCACTTCCTGGCGTGGAGGGAAGGAACAGCGCCTCCCAGCCTTCGAATCTCTGAGCTCCTTGGAGGTTTGCTGCAAAAATCGGGGTGGTGAGACTGGGAGGGACAGGATGTGACCCCCCCACACACACACCACCCTGCTCCCCACCCCCACCCCCAAACTGGAATTGGGAAGAATTCACAGAGAAAGTGAGAACCAAGTGGTCAACAAAGGCAAGTTACAGAGACGGTGGTGTGGATGCCCAAGTACAGAAAGGCTCTCTTCCCAATTCAGCAACTCCTTCCAAATCCCCAAGAGGTCAGTGGCAACTGCAAGGTTGTGTCCTCCCGTGCCGGTCTTCCACCCCTCAGCGACGCTCCAGTTCACACTGACGTCTCCGACTGAAGCCGCATCACGAACTTGTGTGACTTGGGGTCCACAAACTCTTCGGACAGCTTGAAGAAGGGGATCTTTTTGGTGCTGATGACCAGGCTGAAGTCGTGTCGCTTGAGGACAAAGACCACACCGTCCTTCAGCCCGTTGGTCACGGGCTCCTCACTGACCAGAGTCCACTGCTTGGCCAGCCAGCGGTCCTTGTGGTATTGGATGGTGGGGCCGGCGGTCAGGTACCTTTCCAGGAAGGCCTGCAGGGATGGAAGGAGGAGGTGGCCGTCAACATGGGGCTTGCATGCCCCCTTCCCCCGAACCTTGGAGGAGAGAGCCAATTGTGCCAAACTAAGAGCCCAGCCTGCCAGTCAACGCACTTTTCCCTGGCAAAGTTGCTCAGGAGCCAAACCCACAAGTTCTGGGAAAATCTGTGCCATGTGCTCTTAATCACATGAAGGAAGTGCATAAATACCTTCATGGTCCTCTTTTAGCACCCTTTATTGGCCAGAAAATGCTCTGCACAAGGGAGAGAAGGCAGGAGGCAGGCCCCAGTCAACCCTCTTCTTGGTAAGGAAAGGGGTCAAAAAAGTCAGCAGGGGCCTCTTTGCTAGGCTGGGGTTTTCTGCTCAGCAATGCTGCCTAGCACCTGTTCTCAGGCCTCCCTCCCCTCACGCGTCCACCCACACCTGTCAGGGGCACTCTCATGCTCCACAGGTCTGGCCCTGGAGATGAGGCCTGCAGGGAATCTCCAGCTCTGTCCCCAGGGCCCCTCCTGCTGCCCTTCCACAGTGCCTTACCTTAGGAGTCATGTCGTGAGTGATGCAGAACTCCAGGTGCTGGAGGATGCTCTCCATCGTGTGGTACGGCTGCTGCTTGGTGGTACGCAGGTACTTCTGCATCGCCCGCGCCATGGAGGCGAAGATGGCCTGGGCCGCCTCGCGTGGGTCCATGATCTCCCGTGGGTTCTTCTGGTCCTCCTCCTGCAGCCGCTTGATGTGCGTGAAGGCTTCTTCCACGGCCACCACCAGCCTGCCAGAAGAGGGTCACTGGGGTGGTTAAAAGGCCCTCGGTCCTCAGGTGAGTGGCCCGAAGAGAGGAGCGAAGGGGGATGGGGAAAAGCCACGGAATGTACACAAACATTTCGCAAACTCTGGGCACAGGAGTCGTCTGAGCCTCAGGACACAAGCCCCCCTAGCAGGAACTGATCCGTGCAGCAAACTCCCACACTCAAGACAGCCAAGTGCAGCCCTTGGGAGTCTCCGGTAGGGTAGGACAGGGGGAAGGTGGTGAGGGAGAGGGGAAAACCATGTCAGTTTTAGCCTGAACCTTCCCTGCTGCCAGTTTCCAGACTCCAAAAGGTGTCCTGGCTTGATCTGGCCTCCCTGCTTCCCACACATCTAACAAGGAGAAGAGGGGCTCTTGTGTAGGGAGCAACCCTGTATGCAGCCACATAAGGACTTAAGAGGAGCCCTACTGGATCAGGACGCAGCCCACCTAATCTGGCATCACACCTCCCGCCAATTGCTCATGGGCATCCCAAGCAGAAGGCAAAGGCAAAGCCTTCACCTGCTCTCAGATCCCTGCAAATGGCCTTGAAGAGGCATCTTGCCTGTCCCCCACCCCCAGCCTGGAGGATGTACCTAGGAATCCATTCCAGGAGCCACTGATGCACCTGTCCTCCAGGTATTTGTCTAACCATTCCTTGCAGTCTGAAGTTTAGAAAGTGCCATCAATTTATGCAACCCAGGGAGTGGGGAGAGGGGTGCCCTGTCTTGTTACGCAGCAACCCAAACACATGACCATTCATGCATTTTCTAACCGAAACAAACACTATCTGTGGGCTTTTTTGGAGAGACAGAAGGGCTTTAGAGGCAGGATCCAGCACCTTCAGGAAGCACAATATGAATCAGTTCAGGCAAAGGAGCCTGGGACATCCGAGAACGCTGCTTGCAAATAAACCCTCCCAGAATCCTTTGCCACTCTGAATTGGAGAGCTGTCCATTTCGTATTAGTTTAGTTTCGATAAGACAGCACTGCGTGTAATTCTTCCGCTTTAGGATTTTCAGTCTATTCGCGCCTGCGCCGAATCCCTAACGCCAAGACCCACGGCGTTCAGCTCCCAGCTGCAGGCCTTGCAAAGCTCCGCACCGCTCGGCCCCCTGGGAAGACGCACCTTGCTCTCCTCTTGCGCACTCTCCGCTCATGCTCCGCCTCTTCGTAATAATACTCGTTGTGACTGTTGTCCCGCCTGCGAGCGGCTGCGGCAATGACGGCCCGTGACTGGCTGGTGGAGTTGTTGGTGGTGTTTTCTGGAAGGCAGGTGAGTCAAAGGATTAGGGACAGGCCTCCCTGCCGCCTCCGGAGCAGCCGTGCCCACTACAGAGCTTCACCCAAAGGGTAAAATATTGGAAGTGGCTTCTGAACTTAGCCCTGAACTGGCAAGGTGAGGGTCCTCTGTGCCAACAGATGGATGGGAACGCACTTTATGCTAGGCCCCAGGCTTGTTCTACAGCCTTCCAGAATTATTTCCCACTTTTCCAAGTTTGGCAAACTTGTTTATAAACCCCAAAGTACCAGGCTACACAAAAATATCAATTGGGAGACAAAACGTTGCTAAAAGGGCAAACGATAAGACAAAATACAGATTCAATCCTTTTGCAATGACAACATGTGCTTAAGCAAAACAATTATCTTCCACAATGTTTCTTTTAAAAGCAGAGATCAGTGCACAGAAAGGTATAGACACAGCGTGCCAGCATGGAAGAGGACATCCACTAGAAACCAAACTCTGGTTTTCAGAACAAGAGTTGCAAGGGGGGGGGGGTATGCTTCCCCCCAGGACCCAAGTGGTCAGGGAAGAAGAAGAAGAAGAAGAAGAAGAGTTGGCTTTTCTACCCCGCGTTTCTCACCCATTTAAGGGGACTCAAAGCGGCTGACAAAGCTTCTGTTCTTCTCCCCACAAAAGAACACCCTGTGAGGTAGGTGGGGCTGTGAGAGCTCAGAAGAGAGCTGTGACTAGCCCAAGGTCACCCAGCTGGCTTCATGGGGGAGTGCAGAATCGAACCTGGTATTCCCGGATAAAGAGTCTGGCTCCCTAACCACTAGACCAAACTGGCTCACAAAAGACGGTTCTCTGGGGCCAGATGGTTTTACTCCACGAAGAAGCAGAGCAGTGACGGGCAGGCAGAGAAGCAAAGAGGCCTGTGTGTGGCCTTCACAAGGGGCGGAGTGGGCTCAGGGTTGACGGTAGAGGGGACAGGTCCTCAGCACCTGATGGGGTGGGGGGAGACCTTGAAGCGGGTGGCAGTTGGCAAAGGGCCCGGGGTGTGGGTACAATGCCAAGGCAAAGCAGCATGGAGCACACAACGCAAGTTGCACAGGGGAGGCACAGGTTCCCTGCTGTCTTTCAGTCTCACCCCGAGTTCCAGCCTAGGGAGGCAGGACCACAGGGGTCACCGTGGGGGAGAGGACCACAGCGGCCCTCCCCACCCGCTTCTGGGACGGAGGTCCCTCACTCACCCTCGCCCAGTGAGTAGACCTTGAAGCCAGACATCTTCTTGGACAGGACGGACTTTGGCAGGTTCAAGAGGGCCGGGTTGTAGACCGGGAAGTCATGGTAATAATTCTCAAGGATCCAGACAGCCACTCTTTGGATGCTGCAGAGGGAGAGAAGGGGTTTGGAGCTTTGCCTTCTGGACTCTTTCAGCAAGAAGACTGTGATTTCTCGCCACGCGCAACCGACAACTTTAAAGCAAACAGTAAGCATTTCCAAAGTAGTCCCCTTAGATGTTTGCTTAAAAAACCGCCAAGTACTAAAAATAAATAACTGTATAAAAATTGAAATAATCGGGAGGCCTGAAGCCACAAAGGGGTCTTTGTCTGCTGCTAACGGCTGCTAAACCAGGTGGCAAGGGAGGGTGCTGTCTGGGCACCAGTGGTGGTGGTGGGTAATCAGGAGCAGCCACTACCAGGGCACTGGGAGCATCCAAGTCAGACAGGCTCCAGGCCTGGCTGACCTCTGCCCACCGCCTCTGCTTTGCCCCTGCCACAATCCCCTTCCCAGGCCCTGATGTGCTGCCCGTTCTGATCTGCTGCCCTGGGTCCTAGGCCCACAGCTTGCAGGAGGGTGGCTGGAGGCACACTGGGGTGGTATGGGGTGGGTGACTTCTCCTCCATCCTGCTGTGATCAAATTTCAGGCGAGGGCTGCTGTTCAGATGTCTTAACTTCCCAGGTTTTTTTGGTTGTACTTTTCTACTGCGTTTGCCACCTGCCTGGAAATACCTGGGGATAAGAAAAGCTGCAGACATTTTTTTGCTGGCCTCCATTCTCCTGGCATCCTCAGCTGACCAGGCTGTGAATTCCCACAATGCTTGGGGCACGGGGAAGGAAACGGAGAAGCATCCAAACTGCGGTGGCAGCGGCAGCAGCAGCATCTGGAAACGACACCTGCCGGTTTGCAGCAATGTCTGAAGCTCGCTGCGTGGCTGCGCCGTGGGCATCAAACCACGCACCAAACTGGCCTGTGCCACTCACTTCCAAAGTGCCCCGCACACCAGTAACTGGTTCCTAAAGAGCCACCAAAGGACCCTCAATGGCCTGAATTCCGCCAGCCAAAACACTTGCTTCTGGTCTCTGGTGGAAACAACTCTCAAGCAAGGAGCCCACAAGGAGAAGAGCCTGCTCCCCCCAGCCAACCAACCTCACCTGAGGTGACCAACGTTGTAGAAGCGGCTGGCGCCATCCGTGGAGCGGACCACCTTGACGGTGAAGTGAGGCTGCATCTGCCGCAGCTCCAGGAGGACCACGGCCAGGTAGTGGACGAAGAGCAGGGCGTCCACCAGGGAGACGGCGTACTGCACGATGCCCTGGTAGTTGGTGTCCCGCGAGTCCAAGATGCGGACGCCGTAGAAGAGCCAGTAGGAGACCACCAGGAGGAAGACGAGGACCATGAGGAGGGCGCGGAAGACAAAGATCCGTGGGAGGAAGGCCTTGGGGCGGCGGAAGAAGAGGGCCCAGCTGCCCAGGAGCAGGATCAGCAGCTTGAAGGCCACAGAGATGAAAAGGCCCTCGCACGGCGTCCCACAGGGCTCCAGCCGCTCCCCCCAGAGGAGCTGGGGCAGCAGCATGAAGGCCAGAGGGGTGAGGAAGGAGAGGAGGGCCAGGGCCCCACCCAGCGAGACGCCCAGGTGGCGTGAACAGTCCAGGTGGGCGCTGTCCTCCATGTCCTTGGTGATGCGCGTGAGGTCATCGTGGGAGATGCTGTGTTCCGACGTGCCCGTCACCACCGTGGTCGTCTCTCCCCAGTTGTCATCCTGCAGGGAACAGAAGCCACAGGGACAAGGTCCTGGGGGCTGCTTGGCTTGGCGGGGTGGGGTGGGGTGGGGGAGAAATTGACCTGATGCCTGCTGAACAGTGACCTGGCAGCCAAGAGGACTCTGGTGGGCTTGTGCAAAGTGGCCCCCAGGAGATAGCCAGCAAGATTCCCCCAAGATCCATCTCCCCAGTCTAAAAAAATATCTAGAAGTTTGGAACCCACCCAGGGGCCCTCTGCGCCAAGCTCAGCCCTGGTAGCACAGCTGCAGGGTGGCAACCCCCCAACTGAGGAGTGCCACTACGGATACTCCAGTGGAAGGACCAATGCCAGGGAGGCCCGTGGGTTCGCTGGGGCCGCCGAACCCCGAGAGCAGCCTGCTCACCCTTTCGTCGCCCCGTGTCGACTCGTTGTCCAGCAGAGGCTCCCCGGGCGCCTGGATGGTCACCGACTTGTCCCCGCGGCTCCCATCTCGGCTTTTGGAACGGTGCCGCTCGCGGCGTTCTCTGTGTTTGGTGGCAGAAGGCGGGAGGTCAGTACTCGGTGCCACTGCTTGTGGGCATCCCTCTCCGACCCTGCCCTAGAAAATGCCAAAGCCACCCTGGGCCCTCGCCCCCTCCAGTCCAGCTATACCAACGCCCACAGGCAGCAGCGGCCCCCTTGGGTGCTGGGCGCTCTTTCCAGAACCTATGAGGAGATGGTGTGAGCACTCCAGGCCACAGGGCCTTGTGGGCAAACTGCGCCCCTTGGCTTTTGGCCAGGAGACGGCAGGTGTTGAGATGGGTTCCAAAGAGTTGCCCTTCTGTTCCCCACCAGCTTCTGGGAGGGCGGGAGGGGAGGTGGCTCCTGGCCAGCTCACCTGTGCTTCCGAGAGCTGCGTGAATGTCCCGACTTGTAGGAGTAACCGGAATACTGTGATTCGTTGTCCATGTTGTCGGACCGGCGCGCCTTGTAGCGGTCCAGGCTGACGGGCTTGGGTCTCCCAGGCCCCGGGACCAAGGCGGCGGCTGCCTCCTTCAGAGTGTGCTTCTTCAGGCCGAGGGGCACCTTCAGGAAGTCAACTTTCGCCTTGAGGGACTCTATTTTGATCAACTGGCTGGGCAGCTTTCAGAAGAAAAGTGGCTCACCTGCGAAGGAGACGCAAAAGAGTTGGGACCCCCAAAACACTCGCATGCACTTCTGTTGCAAAAAGGCTTGGCCAAGAATCACTAACACCTGGGCCTTCTCTGTGGTGGCCCCGATCCTTTGGACTTCTTTTCCCGCAGCCCCCCCGGGGAGCATTTATATTAGCACTGTTCAGGCACGTACCAAGGACATTTCTCTTCCCACGTTATGTTTATTGTATTTATCGCTTTTAATAAATCTTATTGAATTCTTGGGATGAGGGCTGAGCTGCTTTGCTTCTCATTTTATTGCTGTGAACTGCACTGGGCCCTTTCTGTACTTGGGCTTATTCTGGAATATATCTTGGGATAGGGAGGGGTCTGCTGTCTGCATGCTAATACAGGCGATGGTAAGAACATAAGAGAACATAAGAGAGGCCCTGCTGGATCAGGCCACAGCCCATCCAGTCCAGCATCCTGTCGCACACAATGGCCCACCAAATGCTCATGGGCATCTCAAGCAGAGACAAGGACAAACCTTCTCCTGCTCTTGAATCCCAGCAAATGGCCTTAGAAGCGGCCCGGTCCCCCCACCCCCAGCCTGAAAGATGCACCTAGGCATTCATTCTAGTAGCCACTGATACATCTGTCGTCCATAAATTTGTCTAACCCTACCTTAAAGCAATCTAGACTGGTAGCTGTCACCACCTCTTCTGGCAGCACATTCCATAAGCCGATGACCCTCTGGGTGAAGAAATACTTCCCCTTGTCTGATCCAATTCTCCTACCTATAAGCTTCATAGATGCCCCCTGGTTCTAGTGTTGCACAATATAGAAAAGAAATGTTCTCTATCCACCTTTTCTATACCATGCATAATTTTACATACTTCAATCAGGTCCCCTCTTAAACGCCGTCTCTCCAGACTGAAGAGGCCTAGACGCTGCAGCCTGGTTTCGTAAGGGAGGTGTTCCAGACCCTTAATCATTCTGGCTGCCCTTCTCTGCACCTTCTCTAGTTCCACAATATCCTTTTTAAGGCGTAGGCCCCGCTCGGTGCTTGCCGTAGGCCTGCATGATCATGTGGACAGCAGGCCCCTATTCTGGGATATAATCCCGAACAAGGCCAAGTGCAGAAAGGTTCCCTGGTGCCTCCAGATGAGAAGTGGTATGAAAACATTTTAAAATAAGTAAAATTATTTATTCTGTTTTATCGGTTTGTCTGTGTGGTTCCCAGGAAGAGAGATGCAACTTCTGCACTCAGGGAAAGACAGATGTTGATACTGCTGTGATAAGCAAGTCTGGCTCTTCAGGCTACAAATTCTGCTGGACGAAGCTCACAGCCCCCCTTTTCCATCCCCGACTGCAGGGAGTTTGCTCTGCAAGTTGGTGGGTGAACATGGAGGGTGGGGGGAATGTGGAAACAGCCTGAAACCTAGCAAGGTGTTAACGTAGCACTCCCCTTTCCAAAACACATGGCTGGCATGGACCGGAGCCTGAATCTGAAGATGCAGTTTAGGGTGAGCATTAGGACGAGCCCACGGCCTGACCTCCCAGCAGTGAATGCAAATCGAGCAAGGGGTGTCCTGGCCCCCTCCTGCTCTGGAAATCGAGCAAAGGGTGTCCTGGCCCCCTCCTGCTCTGGGAACTCACGCAGGCCGAGGACCTTCCAAGCCTCACCCTGACCGTTTCAGCCTGCCCCTTCTTCCAGCAGAGATCTCCACCAGCTCACAGGGCTAAGATGCCCCCAGCCCGGAGCCCCCCGGCCCAAGGCAGACCTTCAGAACTGCCCCCACCAGCAGGCTTCAGCAAACACAAGACTCCTTTCCATGCCGCTTCCACCATTTCAGGAAGCCAGTTTCCCTGCGGCATGAACACAAAGGCCGCATGGGAGCTCCTGGGCATGGCCAGGGCAGGCGGCAGGGCAACCAGGTGGAGCCGGGCCTTTCACGCCCCGTCGTCCGAGGACAACAGAGGCTGGAAGGGGAAGGAGAAGCAACGCCCGGGTCTCCAAAGCACCCGGCCGAAAAGCTACTGTACTTGCTGAAGCCTTTTGGCAGGAAATTAGCCCTGGGCATTGGGGAAGAAGGGAGGGAAAGGAGGCAGCCTGGCAGCATTCAAATCTCCCTCCCTCACGCCCCTTCCCACGTCTTCCGTTACCGTCAGGGCTGCAAAAAAAAATAATTAAAATTTAAAAAATAAAATAAAAAACCAAATGTTTGGGAAGATTTATGCATTCATTAACGTTCTGGTGCGCAGATTAATTGCCTCGGGCTGCAGCCCACAAAGAAATGATTCGTTCAAGGCAAACGCCGCTCCGGCTCCATGCCATGTCAACCACTGTGTTTTGGGTGCCTGTCCGGACACGCCTGACAGAGACGCTCTGGGAGAAATCCTTGGGAAGGCGATGGGGCCTTTGGAGCAAACTCCCCAATCCGGTTTTCTTCTCTCTCATGGAGATGGGGAGAGGAGGGGAGGGGTGGGCAGAGCCCATCCCTGCTTTGCACAAAGACGGAGCCAGCTGCAAACCAGCCAGCTCCGGCTCCGGCTCTGGGCTCTCAGGGAAGCAGGCAGGGGAAAGGCCTGGGAGAAGAGGGTCCAGGAAGGCCTGCTGGTTGGGGCTGGAAGTGGCCGCAGGCAGAGCAAAGTCCTTGCCCACAGACGCATCTGCAAATATGAAGCACATGTGGGCAACTGCCAGCCAACAGGACGTAGCCCCAGGCCTACCAAGGGTCCCCCACCAGATTTGCTTTTTGCCATAGATCGCTCTGCCTGAGGCCTGGCACCCTCAGGGTGGGGAAGGCCCAGCCACAGGCCTCCCCAAACTGAGGGATGCAGTTGAAACCTGCAAAGTTTCGGACGGTCAGCCGAATGCCACAGTGCCAGCGATTCACGGCCGCTTGGTGTTGTGTCTTCCATGGGTCTCATGTCAGCCTATGTGGCTGCTGAGCCCCATTCCCTAGCTGGCCTGGTGAAAGGAAGCCCCAACAGGGCCGGCCAATGCTGCCCAGGCTTCTCTCCCTGGGTGGGGAAGAGGCCCTGGCCGGGTTTTGTGAGAAGTGGGCAGGGGGGAAGAGGAAGGGGAAAGGGCAGAGGGAAAAGAGCCACACTGTTCTCGATGTGAGACTGACCGTGAGGACAAGAAGGACCCCACCCCCAGCTTGCTGTGACCACTTTGGGCCAGAGGAGGCCGAAGGGCAAGCCACCAAGAAAGGACAAACAGCTGCCAACGGCTGGAGCAGGACCTAGCGCTCTCTGTCCCGCAGGTCAAAAGCAAGACTGTGTGGGAAGGGACCGGAAAAGCCCTGGAGCCCTGAGGTGGGCAGGGGAAGGGAAGGGAAAGGCCACCTACGCTCTACTTTCCTTGACCCTGCAAGGCAGGCAACTCACTGTGCTCAGGTGGGTGCCTCCACCTGGGAGGGAGCAGAGGACCTTTGCCCCCTCCCCACCTGTGGAGGAAAAGCCACCTGAGAGCATCTCACTCACAGCAGGACGGGGCTTGCCTAGGCCTCAGTCCCATTTTGGGAATTAATATATGGCCCTATTCTGCAGTCCCAGAGGGGTGTACTACAAAAATTAAAACACATTTAAAACAAAGCAAGCAAGCAAACAAACAAATTTGCAAGAGCCAACATGAGGCAAGCAGCTTCCCACAAAGGACCAGGAACTCTCCGTCACAGCCGAAAGCCTTAGGTCCATACGGCACCCAAAGGTGGCTCCTGCCCAACCAAAGCCCCCATGAGCACTGTGTGTGCCTGCGAAGGACACCCTTTGCCCTGACAGAAGCAGGACGAAAGGGAATAACTCAAAGGATGCTGAGATCTGCAAGCCTGACGCTCACTGAACACAAAGACAGAAGCCAAAGACGGCTCAGAAGTGCCTTGACACCGGATCCCAGGCAGGCAGAGGGGCGCAAAAGGCAACCTCGTAATGGACGGATTCTTCCCTTGCAGAAGGAGGGAGCGGGATGCGGCCAGGGAAGTGGACCCCAGAAGGACACTCAGGGACAGCCTGTCCAGAGGGCTGGCTGCACAGCGTTTGCTTAAGTCCAAAGTTTGCAAACCTGCCGGCATCCTGAAGCTCGTCTTGTCTGTCCACCCTGACAGGCAGGCAGCCACCCCTGCTGCCTGCTTTTGAGAGGGGAGCCAATGGACACCCTAAAACCCTGGCCAGAATTCACACAGCGGCGAGGAGAATTTTACAGCAAGAGGCAAAAGGCACAGAGATGCCCCAAGGCGGCGGCGGTGGCGGCAGCGCTGGCGGCGGGGTAACTAGCCCATCCTAGGGTGCGCACACTCAGGCTCCCACATATAGGCTACTGTCTTCCAACCTGGGGCGCGGCAAATGAGGCTCCCGCCCCTCGCCCAAACTTCTTGGCCCTGGAAGAGGGAGATGTAGTGGGGGGGGGGAGAGAGAGAGAGAAGGAGAAATAAAAGGAGGAGCATCAGCAGCCCTTTGTGCGAGATGCTGAAGGTTTCTGCCATTTATCACAACAGGAAACAAAGCAACCTTGCAAACATGCGCGCCCCGGTTGCCTAGGCAATGGCTGGAAGGCCCCAGAGCGCTCCGGCTGCCATCCAGAGCAGAAGGGGGGGGGAGAGGGAAAGGGGGCAGGCGAAGGAGGCGTCAACAGGGTGGGAAGAAAACCCACCCTCCAGCCCCCCCCCCACCCCCAGGGCTTTGTTTGGGGAAAAAGAGAGTTTCTCGGAGAACAATGCGGGGAAGGCAAGGGGAGGAGGGCTGGGGACAGAGAGCGGCTGGCCGGGCCTCTCTGCAAAGGACTTTGTCAGGCTCCATTCAGCTCCCAGTGGCATTTGGGGGAGATGAATGGGAAGGAGAAGGGGGTGGGGATAGAGGGAAGTGCATGGCATGGGAGGGCAGCGGGAAGCCAGCCTGGCCTTTCCCAGAGCCAGCCCAGCCAGCCGGGGTGAGGGGCGACTCCTCCGGGCGTGTTTCCCAAGGCAAGGCAGACAGCAGCGCCGGCCCCCATGAACCCACCCATTTGGGGAAGGGCCGCGGGCTCAGCACCGAGCAGGGCGGGTGGGATCGGGCAGAACATGCCCCAGATGGGGGCCTGGCACCAAGCCCAGGGCCACCGCTCACCTTCATGGGGGGCTGCTGCAGCCACGGCAGGAGGGCGCCCAGGAAACTCACAGCGAGGCCCCGTTCCGGCACTGCTTCTGGCCGCCCCATTCCTGCGCTCCCAGTGCTGCGGCTGGAGCCAAGTGCCCCCTTTCGGGCCCTGGCCGCAGGGCGCTCTTTGGCCTGACCCCCCTTCCCGTCGGCCACCGATGCAGGGCAAGGGTGGGGGGGGATGGGCAGGGATGACCGCCAGATCGTAGTAGCCCCACGGGAAGGAATCCGGCAACCCCTTGCCAACACAGGGCCAGACTCTCCGCCCTTAGTAGGAGGAGAGAAGGAAGGAATCAGGTTTCCCTGCCTGCCTGCCTGCCTGCCTGCCTGAGAAAATCCCACCACGCCCTCCGGCCCAGCAGCCTGAACCGGCTCTCGAGGGAGCCGGTCCTGCACACACCACCCGGGGCAACACTTTCCAATTGAGCACCGGCCCTTTCATCCACCTCACTTAGACCACAGCCTCACAGAAACCAAGCTAGCAGACTGCAGGCAGCCCCAGTGAAGCCTCAGGTAAACCTGCAGCCACGTCCCCCAAGGCGGCTTCCTTGGAGAGGCAGAACCAGGGCTGCCCCACGATGAGGAAGACCCGGGTTCGTCTCCCCCTCTGGACAAGCTCTAATGTCTTTATAGCATGCTAACCTGGTGCAACTTTTTACAGCATGCTAACCTGGTGCAGCAGCCTTGACTACACACCTTAAACCTAAAATCCAGGGGAAAGCGTTTTGCTGCAGAAACCCCAATGGCCCAGCGCACGGAGAGGTTCCCTGGAGTTCCTCACAACCAGGGACTGAACTGAAAGAGCATGCCCCCCCCCCACATGTTTTGGCATCCTGGAAATCAAGGCCCGGAGGTGCAGAGGGAGGCATGTCCTCAGACTGAATGGGCCCAACTCAGAACCTTCTGCAACCGCACAGCTCGGACAGGCCTCATTTAAAAGAAACCTGAGGCTCCCCCATCGCTGCAGGTGGAGGGTTCCTCAGGAACAGAGGGATGGATCCGAAGGAAGAGCAACCCTGAAGCCCCAACAGCCAGTGAACGCATCCTGTCCTTCCCCCGGATCGAGGACACTCACCAACCTGGCGGCAGACGCTACGGCGATCCGGCCAACGCAAGAGCCTCGGAGCGTGTCCTGTCCCGGCACAGGCAGCAAGACCCTGGCCTCAACATCGGTGTCAGCTGGGGCTCCTGGACTCGGGAAGCGACCTGGAAAGGAAACCACACACACACACAAAAAAAAACGAGACCTGTCAGTCCCCTGGTTCTCCCCACACTTTGCCCAGAGAGGAGCCAAGGGAGGTTCCGTCACCTCTAGAATTTCTAGCCATGTTATGATGCTTCATCCATTGCTTCAGCAGACGACCTAAAAAAGGGCCCCATGGAGCAGAGGAAACTGCCAAGTGGGTAGTGCAAATGAGTAAATGACTTGGGCCCCAAATATCTAAAGGAACGCCTTCTCCCATACCGACCTGCCCGTGCCTTAAGATCCAATAATGAGGCCCTCCTGGTTGTCCCGCCACCTTCAGTAGTGAGGTTGGTGGGCACCTGGGAGAGAGCCTTTTCAGCGGTGGCCCCGAGATTGTGGAATGGCCTCCCCCTCGAGGTGTGCCATGCCCCCTCCTTGTATTTATTTAGGAGGGCTGTAAAGACATACCTGTTTGCCTCAGCCTTTGGTTAAGGATTTATTCTCCCTCCCCAGTTATAACGACATCATTTTAATGCGCTACGGAATGCACGGTTTTAAATTTGCTGAATTTTAAGGTGTTTTTAAGTGTGCATCTTGTTTTGTCTGTATTTCATTTTGATCTGCATCTGTTCTTAATTTGTTATCTCGTTTTAATCTATTTTAACCTATTGTTACCCGCCCAGAGACCTTCGGGTATGGGGCGGGATAGAAATGCAGATAAATAAATAAATAATAAATAATAAAGTGCTGGTAGATATGAGAGGCCGCAGATTCTTGTGGCTTTCCCAAGGAAAGGATGACTTGCGGACAGTAGAAGCGCCAGACATTTGTGAGAGATAGGTTCTGGACTCTGGCTGCCCCAAACAAGACCCTCGCGTGTGGTGCCAGAACCATCAGGGCTGTCTGAGGGCCATTGAGAAAGTGGAGCCAGGACCTGATGGGGCAGGAGGCGCAGTCTCTGCCTGATCTCGAGTTGGCACCTGGAGCAGCAGAACTTCCTTTCCACCTTCTGCACATTTGTCTGCACTTTATGTGACAGGTAGAGAAATACAGTGGAATTCTACAGGCATTTTGTTTTGGACTGAAGAATAACATATTCAAGAAAAGTGTTCGAACTTATTCGTACGAAAAAGATGATCCACCCTTCTCTGCCCCAAGATTATTTCCAGAAATAAAACAATACAGACGGATCTTGGTGAAACTCTCTATGGAATCCAACCATTCTGCCAAGCACTGCAAGGCCCAACCCTAGGATTGCAAGATCCAGGTCCTAGGATTGCAAAGTTTTGTAAGGTCTAGCTCTAGCATTGCACCAAAGCAGTGTGGAAATTCCACAGTTGGACCATTCCTGCTGCCACAGGTATGATTGCGTACTGCTTTTAATCCATCCACAGCTGAAAAGGTCTGGAACGCTGCAGCAGGTCACATGGGCCAGTGCAAAAGGCCCTGGGATAAAGCAATGGGCTGCGCCCCCTCAACAGCCCGCCCTAGCCACAAGAAGCTGGAAGCCAGGAGCATAGCCAATGGGCTTGGTTGGAAGCACATAGCTGGAGCACAGGGAATGGCAGGCAGGCAGGCAGAACTGCTCCTCCTCTGCTGTGCATTGACAGTCTCTGTGCTGGCCACTGGTGACGGAGTCCCTGCACCCACAACAGACAGGTATGTTGCAAGAGGGGATGCCCAGTCCCTCCTCTGTAAGGTGCAAGAAGGCTGCAGCGCTTGAGACACGGTGGGCCTCCAAGGGTAGAGAAATGGGCTGGAAGCTCTGGCAAGCAAATACTCCGGGAGGCCCATCCCACATTGCTCTTGGAACCTCAGAATTTGGGACAAAAAGCATAAGAACATAAGAACATAAGAGAGGCCCTGCTGGATCAGGCCACAGCCCATCTAGTACAGCATCCTGTCGCACACAGTGGCCCACCAAATGCTCATGGGCATCTCAAGCAGAGACAAAGACAAACCTATTCCTGCTCTTGAATCCCAGCAAATGGCTTTAGAAGCGCCCCGCTCCCCCCCCCAAATCCAGCCTGAAAGATGCACCTAGGCATTCGTTTTAGTAGCCACTGATACATCTGTCGTCCATAAATTTGTCTAACCCTACCTTAACGCAATCTAGACTGGTAGCTGGTCACCACCTCTTCCGGCAGCACATTCCATAAGCCGATGACCCTCTGGGTGAAGAAATATTTCCCCCTGTCAGACCTTATTCTCCTACCCATCAGCTTCATAGATGCCCCCTGGTTCTAGTATTGTGTGATAGAGAAAAGAAAACTTCTCTATCCACCTTTTCTATACCATGCATAATTGTATAGACTTCAATCAGGTCCCCTCTTAAACACCGTCTCTCCAGACTGAAGAGGCCTAGACGTTGCAGCCTGATTTATAAGGGATTTTGTTCCAGCCCCTTAACCATTCTGGTTGCCCTTCTCTGCACCTTCTCTAGTTCCACAATATCCTTTTTGAGGTGTGGTGACCAGAATTGTACACAATACTCCAAATGTGGCCTCACCCTAGATTTATAAAGGGGCAAAATGACACTTGCTGACTTATTTTCTATTTCCTTCCTAATTATTCCCAGCATTGAATTTGCTTTTTTCGCTGCTGCCGCGCACTGGGTTGACACCTTCATTGAACTGTCCACCAATACCCCGAGATCCCTTTCCTGGTGTCTTGCAGAAAGCTCAGTCCCCATCAGTTCATAGACATAATTTGGATTCTTGGCCCCGATGTGCATTAAGCTTGGCAAAGAGTCATTTCTTCTCCCTTCCTTTCGTGGGCCTTTATGTGAGACCAGAAATGCAACACAAAGAAAGCCAGACCTGGAGCAAGGCACATCCAGGCACTGATGGCCCTCCTCCCTCCCTCCTCTAAAGGTGCCCGCCCAGGTGCAACCCCAAAGGTGTGGTCCTGATCCCTGGGCCCTGCTTCTCTGGAGCACCTGCCATGTTCCTAAACGCTTTCACAGAGCCAGGTGAGGCCACCTCTGGACTGCAGCCCCAGAGTTCCAAGGCAGCGATGGAGGTGCCACTGGGTACTGTGATTTTAAAACTGATTTTCGGAATCAACTGGATAAGTCAAAGACAATGGCTAGAAAAGCACCACACACAACACTCTGGCCATCCCACAGCTGCCGCCTCTGGGCATCAGAAAGAAAAGCAGAGGCCTACGTACCAATGAATTGGCTCCCAAAAGCTTGGAGGGCCAGAAGAAGAAGAAGAAGAAGAAGAATTGGTTTTTCTATCCTGCTTTTCTTGCCCATTTAAGGGGACTCAAGGCTGCTGAAAAACCTCTGTTCTTCTCTCCATAGCAGACACCCAGTGAGGCAAGCGGAGCTGTGAGAGCCCAGAAAGAGAGCTGTGAATAACCCAAGGCCACCCAGCCGGCTTCATGGATGAGGGCAGAATCAAACCCAGATAAGACTCCAACACTTGCAACACGGGCAACTAGCATCACCTTCAGGTAAAGGACGAACCTTTACCTGGATGCAGAAGATGCTCAGTATCTGGGGAGGGTCGGTCCCTGGCATTGAGGCTGTTCACTAGTCATCTCCATTGTTCTCCTCACATCTGTCAGAAAGACCAAGGGGTACCCCCCACGCTGCAGTAGCCGACGGAGGGCAAGAGGGAGAAGCCGGCCACGGGTCATGTGCTGAAGTTGCACAGGCAAGGTTCAGCCAATTGCCTTAGCTGCTCAGAGTTTGGCCGTCTGGTTGCACTCACATCCCGACAACATGAGCTCCAGTGCCCACCAGGTGCTCTGGAAGGAGTGCAAAAAACTCATCTCCTTCTAGCTAAGCGCCAGGGGACAGTCTGGAAGTCTGAGGTTCTCTAAGGCCATCTGCTGGGGTTCTAGAGCAGGAATAGGTTTGTCCTTGTCTCTGCTTGAGATGCCCATGAGCATTTGGTGGGCCACTGTGTGCGACAGGATGCTGGACTAGATGGGCTGTGGCCTGATCCAGTAGGGCTCCTGTTAGGTTCTCATGGACTAGATGGGCTGTGGCCTGATCCAGCAAGGATTCTCTTATGTTCTTATGTTCTGCCAAGGGATACCTTCCAAGACCAAGGGGTCACCTGGCACCTCTGACGAGGAGACCCAGAAAGGTTGTCCCATCCTTCTTGAAATGGGCACCCAATGAGCTGTGGCTACAAACGGGTCTGGGTAACCTGGGAGCCATCCAACCCCTGCAGCCATTGCACCGTGCAGCCGTAGCCCAAACGCAAACATGGCAGGAGCGGAGTTCCCCCTTCGTTCGTCCTGATCTTTTTCTTAAAAAAAATACAAACAGAAGACTTTTGAAAGAATGCAACATTTCCACTCATCAGGTGCAACGGGTACCCAGCCCTCCTCAGCTTTGTCTCAGGGTTGCCCTCCCCGGTCCAAAGCCGCCGGCGGTTCAAGGGTGATCCGAGGCCAAGGGGCAAACTGTGTCGTCCTGGTTCTGCCCACCTCCCAACCATATGTATGGGGCCTGTGGGTCTGTTTTGTGGCAGAACAAACTCTGCAGCTCTTCTGTGGTGCCACAGAAAACAGCTCTGAGGAAGCCTCCATCCTCATCCGTTGTCCGTACGATGTCGCGACGCCGGGTGGGCATCGGCTTTGAAACTTAGCCAGGAGAGCCTGACCACTAGCTCAAAAGGCTCAACTGTTGCTGGCGCAACTGCTGCGCAAAGGAACAGGTGCAGCGTGGATGCTGAGGGTAAGAAGAAAAGAGGGCTGGGCAGAAAAGGGCAACAGCCTTCCTCCTGCCAGCCAGTGCCCAGGCCTTCCTGGACAGCAGCGGCCTCCACTGACCCTCCAAGGCAAGACCAGCTTCCCTGGGTTTGTCTTGTGGCTCAGGGACCTGAAAAGGATCCCAGAGGTGGGGCAGGCAAGACCCCAGCTGGCTAGAGAGGAGGGTCGACGGGTCAGAGACCTGGCACTAAGAACAGACTGCCCGTTGAGGAAGAGTTTCCTTAGCTGTGACGGTGTTGCTCTGAACTGCTCAGATTTTGGAAAGTCGATCTGACTCCCACGCAACTGATTGCCCACAAGCAGATTCTTTTGGATCCCTCCACAAAAGAAAGAAAGAAACTGCTCAACAAACCACGCAAGAGAAGATGTATTTCCAAGATGGACCTGGCATGAGACCAGAACTCCTATGGAGTCCAAGGCAGCAGTGGGGAAAAAACTATCCATGCCTCTGCTTTCTGCACATTTTCCTAGCAGCAGCAGCAGCCAGAACCTGACCGACATCTGAGAATGAATGACGAAGGGTTGTCCTTTCTACCCGGCTTTTCTCACCCATTTAAGGGGACTCAAGGCTGCTGACAAACCTTCTGTTCTTCTCCCCATTAGGCACCCTGTGAGGTAGGTGGGGCTGTAAGAGCTCAGGAGAGAGGCGTGACTTGCCCAAAGTCACTCAGCTGACTTCACAGAGGAGGGTGGAATCAAAGCCAGATAAGAGCCTGGCTCCCTGACCACTAGATTCCCATCCTTGTCCCTCTGGCAAGCACCAAATAAAGAGCAGCTCATAGCCATGCTGGGGTTTCCTGTAGCCCAGACACCAGGGATTCCCTCCAGACAGCCCTGGTGGAGGCGTCTGGCTGCCACACCTGCTCATTCCCAAGGAAGAAGTAGAAGAAGTTGGCTTTTCTACCCCATTTTCCTCACCCATTT
>MTQE01001798.1:5866500-5883635 GCA_014337955.1 Aspidoscelis marmoratus | reverse complement strand
TCCCAGATAAGAGTCCAGCTCCCTAACCACTAGACCAAATGGACTCCAGTTTCCAATGGGTGGACAGAGATGCCTCGGCCTGCCTTCGGCCACTCCAGGAGAACTGCAGAGGGGCAGGGGCAGGGGCAGGGGCAACAGTTGGCATTCCCAAAGGGCAGCCAAGGGTCCAGAAGCATTGGACCTGCTGTTGAGTAGGTGGAGCGGCTCAAGCTGCTTATGGAATCACAGCAGTCCAGGGGCTCAGCACCCGCCCACAGGACGGGATGGGCTCACGGCTGCATCTGCTCCAGTCCTCCAAGCCATATGGAGTGGGAAGGTGGAATGGGAGGCAGAGCTCTCAAGCTGGATTTTCTGGGCTTAAGTACGCTGGCCGTGTCTAACTAGGTCTGCACAACAGAAGGATCTCTGCCTTTGGCCTCTTGCATCACAGCCACCTTCTTCCCCCTCCCCCAGAGGAAGGGGTCTTGCCAGGGCCGGGTCCGGGTCCCCTTTCGGCGCCAGGTGCAGGGGAGGTACGGATACAGGTGGATCAGTGGTCAGAGGAGAAGGGGCACCCTCACCCTCTGCAGCAGCCAATCTGGGTCCTCCCCCTCCACCAGGCATCCCGGGGTCCCTCACCTCTTCCTCAAGGCAGCAGGTGTACTATAGCTCTCCACCCACAATCTACTGAAAGCCACCTGTGGGCGATCTCCAGGGCAAGCGGAGATATGAGCCGGTGTTCCCCAAGCTATGGGCCAAAATGCACCCTCAAGAAGACTTCTGGCCAAGCATTTCCAGTGTCTTAAAAAAGACAGTTACCCAAGAGCAGCAGGAGGGAAAACAAGTCACCGTTTGATCGCGGCGGGGCAAGAAAGGGCCACAAGGTTTGCAAGTTTCTGCCACGACCCCTCCGGCCACCTCCAGCCAATGCTGCCATCCATATAGCAACCTGCATGGACGGCCCAGGAGCTGGGATGCCTCCCACTGCCGCCCTTCCACCGAGGCGGAATTCCATTCGTCCCTCCCAGGAGACCATTATCTCCATTTCCAAGACAAAAAGGCCCAGAGCCCTCGGCCAGTGCAGGGGAACGCTTGCCCTGCGCCTCCTTCCCTCCCTCCTTCCCTCCCCCTGGTCCCCCCAAACGTACCAGCAGCGGCAGCCCCTCCGGCCCCCTTCACCGCTTCCGTCCACCTGCCCTCCTTCTGACCGACAGCTCCATGGCAGCAAGAAAACCCTTGACCAGCAGCCACCTCATTATCTCCAGATCATCAACCCCGGACGGACGGGGAGGATCAGGGAGAAAGGCGGCCTCCGGAATCACTCCAGCTCCGCGCCAGCCACCCAGCTGCTCGGGCAGCGATATCATGGCCCTCAAGTACCTACCACCAAAACAAGCCCACGTGGGAGGGATGTGGCGGAGGGCTGCTCCGCGCAGGCGGGGAAGCTCCTTTCAGGGCTCGCCGCTGCTTCCGAGGGCCAACCCAGGCACGCGGGCCGCGCTTCCGCAGAAAACAAAGGGACAACTGGCACAGTGGGAAGGGTCTGAGCCTAGCCTTCCGCCCTGCACAATCTGCCCTCTGCATCTGCCCGGGCACCTCGCAGAAACCCCAGTGGGACCTCGCCCTCTGCAGGCTTCCCCCTTCAGTCTGTGGTGGGACAACCATATCCGAGTAGAGCGGCGCCACAAGCCTGGTCCTCCCCTGGCGTTTAAGGTATTCGCACCCAGCTCCATTCGCCACCGGAGAGTGAAGGCCAATTGCCTTACGGCTGATCTTTGTGCTCTGGAGCTCAGTGTCTCCCAGCAGATGCCATCTGTCGCCCAGGGTGGCATCTTCGTAAAAAAACAAAAACCCAGCAGATGCAAAATCATTATTTGCATTTTGGCCTAGATGAAACCACCTTCTCCTAGAGCATTCAGACTGCTGGCGCCTCTTGGGCTCTTAAGGTATGAAGCAGCACCGGGCAAGATCCCACCTGGATCCCATGAGCACCACCTCTTCCAGGGGAGACCTCTGCACATTTCCCTGTTTGCAACCACACTCCGGTTCAGGGAATCTTTGCTACTCCCTTGGAGGTCAAACTCTGAAGGGGGCTCCCCTCTTCTAGAGCCTATGCCTGGCCCACCGCTGTCGACAGGCATGCATGCAGGCATATCTCTCTTCTGCAGCCACAGTGGGCCTGGCAGTGCAGCAGCGTGCCCGGCTCCAGCTCAACCACTGGTCCAGGTGCCAGGCACAGAACTGGGACCGTTCTGATGGAGCTCTAGCTTCATTCCTGCAAGGCTCAGGGAACTGAGGATTTGCTGAGGGACACGCAGCCATCCCTAAAATGCCAGCAGGCTCCTCCACCTATCTGAAACACCAAAGGCACACACACACACCGGCTCCGCCAGCAATAACCCAAATCCTGAGACTCCTCCTCGGAGCCTCCAAGCAGATCTCCTGCCAGAATGAAGTCACCCCGAACTAAACTTCTCGAGGGCTGGGTCCCGCCCACGCTACCACCCTGCCAGCCCGAAGGAGTGGAGCCAGCCGAGGAAGCTTTGATTAAGCAATTTTCCCCAGACTCCTTCTCTGCAATTACCGCCCTCCTGCCTGAAGGGGAACAGAATCAAAAGCTTCCATCTGCACCCAGGAGAAAATACTTTCCCACCCCAGAAAGGGTGAAGGGGCTACTGAGCATGCAGAACAGAACTCCAGGCAAGCAAGGTGCAGGATCTCACTCACTATGCAAGGCTTAACGGGGAGACGGGAGGCCGCCTGCGCACATGCGGGAGCTTTGTGAGATTATTTATTTATTTATTTATTTATTTATTTATTTATTTATTTATTTATTTATTTATTTATTTATTTCCATTTCTATCCCGCCGCATACCCGAACGTGGCAGGCAGGTGGATGCCACTCTATGGGCACCTTTGTGTGAACGAGGGCTGGCATTGGCCTTCTAACCTGGGAAACGCTTGAGGGCCAAGCACCAGACCTTCTGCATGGATGTTCAGCCCTGGGTCAGCAAGGTACACTGGTCTCTGCCGTATCTCCTTTGGAGTCCAAGTCTCTTTGGACATCAGGAGAGGCGGGAAAGGACCCATTTTGCAACTGGGGAGTTCTCTTACACGGTTCGTGCACCAAAAGCCATCACACTGGGAACCCCAAGGTGCCCTAAGGAGATACATGAAGCACCCTGGCTCCCTGCACCATCCTGTAGCCTGGACTGAAGAGGAAGAAGAGGTGGGCTTCTTTACACCCAGCCACATGGCTGAGGGAGGCACAAGCCCCATTCCAAGAGTGTCACAGTTAAGTCAATGCCCAATCTGTGTCCTGGGAAGGTGGCTAGGGGGGAGGGTTCTGTCCCTAAGCCAAGGAGCCTTGGGGGGACCACAGGGCCATCCAATGGAGTCCTTGTAGATGCATGGGTAAGAGCCAGTGGCTGTTCTGGAAGAGACAGAGGCCTCTGGGTGAAGGGGGCAGATGTGGCAAAGAGCATCTGTGGGGCTTTGGCCTACCAGGTGGTCAAGAAGGCGTCCAGCAGAGGGAAGCGGCGGGTTCAGTCCCGGGGCCACCAAAGACACAAAAGAAGTCCACGCGCCCAGGAGGAAGCTTGAACCACAGCCGGATGACAACCGGAGTGCCTCCTTTGGCCAACTGGGGAAACCAGTTGACCAAACTGGGGGGAGCTGCTGGCGGGCCCCGGGGGCAGCTCAGCTCAGCCCCCCCCCCGGGGTGGGGGGAGATTTCCATCTGCGGCTGCCCTGCTGTGGGATCCAACTCAAAAACCCATTACCTTTAACCATCTGGCTTGGACCCCACGGGATACTCCTGCCTGGGACAGACCCGAAGGGGGAAAAGGCAGGCGGGCGGGCATCACAGAACTCCCCCCTCTGCAACTTATAGACCCCACTAGCACCCAGCTAGCCCCCCCCCACTTTAGTGATGGGGAGCCTTCCAAATTTGAAGCCCAGACATGGAGCACCTGGGACCCTAACCCTGCTGGAGGAAAGTGGGAGGGGGAGGAGAGGGAAAAGCCCCCCCCCCTCCTTAGCTGGGGTCTCAGGCTTGGACCTTGTGGGGCAGCAGGAGCCGGGCGTTTCCGCTGGGGCCTGTTCTGCCCCCTCCCCAGCTGGCAGCCAGGAGAGCCGTCCAGCCAGCCAGCCGTCCAGCCGCTGGCCCAGCTGCAGCCCAGCTGCTTCCCCGACGGCTGCTGGCCAGCAGCTTTGTCCGCTCCCGCCTCACCCACGCGGCGGCCCCGGCCAGCAGGCTCAGCGGTCAGGCGTTGCAACAGCAGCAGCAGCAGCAGCAGCCCCTCCCCGGATTGCAAGGGCGGGTGGACGGGCGGACGGACGGACGGACGGGCGGACGGACGGAGAGCCCCTTGCCGGCGGCGATCGGGGGGTCTCGGCCGGCCGGGAGGAGATCGCGGCCCACGCAACGCAGCGCAGCCCCCAGGCACGGGCACCCTCTGGCCAAGCAGCCCGAGACCCCACCCAGCCCACCCCACGCCGGACAGCCCCGACTCGCGTGACAGCCCGCAAAGGCAGGCAGCCGAGCAGCCTCACCTCCCCGTCCTGCCAGGCCGCCATCCTCCCGGGCAACCCCGGGCACCGCGGGACCCCCAAGCCTTCCGCGGCCCCCGGTGGGGGAGATGTACAGCGTTGGTGGGGGGGGGACTGGTCCCAGGGATGATGCAGCCCCCAGGAGCCCTGCAAAGGAGCCCCCTGGACAGTCCCGGGTGCCAGCCAACCAGCCAACCAGCCAGGCGCACGCGAGAGGGACCACGGAGGGGCCGCACCCCCCACCCCAGGCCCAAGCTCCACAGCCCCACGCAAGCCCCCCCCCCCACGCCGCCGCCGCGCCCAGCAGCCCTGCAAAGGAGCCTCCTGGACAGTCCCGGGTGCAAGCAAGCAAGCACGGCGCACGCGAGAGGGACCATGGAGGGGCCGCACCCCCCACCCCAGGCCCAAGCTCCACAGCCCCACCCCACGGCGAGGGGGATCCCCCCCCGAGGTGCGCCCCCACCCCACCCCACTCCCCAGGCAGCTCCTCCTCCCTTTCGGACAGGCGCGATCCAATGCATGCGAATTACCGTCTGCAGCAGCAGCTGCGGGCCCAATCCGTCTCGCTGTCTCCCGGCTTTTGTCTCCTCCGCCCGGCCTTCCCTTGCTCTCCGTGCAAGGAAGGGACCCGCTCGCGGGGCGGGAGGCACGATCCCCGGGGCTCCCCCGTGCAAGGCGGCGCTCTCCGGCTGCCCCCAGGCGGCTCCGCTGCTGCTGCTGCTGCTGCTGCTGCGCCTCCCCGCTCGCTCGCTCGCTCGCTCCGCCCGGCCGCCGCCGCCGTCGCTGCTGCTGCACCAAGCGGGACTCGAACCGGCGGACGCGGCGAGGAAGCAGGGCGCGACTCGGCTCTTCCCGGGCCCGCGCGCGCCTCCCGCCGGCGCTCCATTGTCTCCGCCGCGCAGTTCCCGGAGGCATCGCTCCGCCCCCCGGCCCGGCCCGGCCCGGGCCGCGGTTGGCTTCGTGGTTAGCGTGCGCCAGGAAGGGAGCGAAGAGACGAGGCGGGCGGGCGGCAAGCGGTTCGCTTCGGGGCTCCTGCGCTATAGGGCGCCCGGCTGCCGACCCTTCCCGATCGGAGTTAGACGCCCGCCTTGGTCGTCGGTCTTTGCTCTGGCTTGTGGTCCGCGGCTCCCAACCCCCGCAATGCCAGCTGGTTTTTGGGATCCTTGGTCACATCATGCCCAGGTGCCCTGGAAGGGCAAGGACAGGTGGGCATCCAGCTTCTGCCCCGCCTCTCCTGCAGAAGTCCCTGTCTCTGGCCTCGTTTGCTTCCACCCACCCACCCACCCACCACCCTGGCTGGGTGCTGGAGCTGCAGATTTCGGGGAGAGCAGTCCAGCCCAACGTGCCCTGCTTCTTGGATGCCAAGTGGACCCACCACCCTGGGAAGCCCCCCTGGCTGGGGTCTCCAAGGCCAGGGAATCAGACAGAGGACCCGTCCCAGAGCCCTGCTGGGCAGGTGTGCTGTATCAATGACTCACAGGCCTTCCCAGATGTGCTGGGGCGCACCCACAGGCCCGATGGCACCCATGCAGGCGAGTAAGCAGGGAAGGCTGGCAGGCCCATAAGGCTCCTGAGCGACGAGCTTGTGGGTTCCCTTTCTCCCGCTAAGGCCTGGACCGGGCCACCCCCGTGAGCCAGTCCTGGGAGATTGGACAGGGACCCTGCTCTCTGGGTCCCCCACCCCCTCTTAAGCCAGCGCCACCGAAAGACCGTTGCCTGCTCTGCCTGAAGCACCTTAATGAAGCGTGCCCCCTCCTCTGCACCATGATGCGGCTCACGGGAAGCGGCAGGGGCCTCAGGCCTCGTGCCAAGAAGGGCCGGGATGGATTCCTCCAGGAGGGAAGATCTCCCACCCCACCCCACCCACTGAGACCCACTGTAGCCCCAGAAGCAGCCAGCCTGGACGGGTCCTCTTGGCCCTCCACTCTGCCCTGGGCCAAAGCCCAGTGCCTGTGGCCTGTTAGTGGCCTCTGTGGCGGCAACGTCCACCCCCCCCTTCCCTCTGCTCCCCTCTGCTCCCAAGCCCGGCTGAGGCTTTGCTGGACAATGATGCCAAGATGCCACCCACTGGGCTCATGAGCTAATGGCCAGGTTTGGGGCGGGGGGGCTGCCGCTGGCCTAGAACTGCCACCTCGCATTACTGCCCTCTGCTCTTGCTCGCTCCCTCCCTCCCTCCCAGGGGCCCCTAGAGGGTCTGCAGCAATTCGTAGGAGGAACACGGTGCGCTGACTGAATTCCCTTTCCTCCCAGATGCCAGTCCCGTTGTGGCGGCTAGAAACCAGCGCTCTGCCTACAGGAGCCCCCAGACTCTGCACTCTGTGGGTTCAGCTTGGCTTCGAATCCCTATGGTTTACAGGTTCAGGGGAACCACAAAGTGGCAGCCACCTTAATAATAATAATAATAATAATAATAATAATAATAATAATAATAATAATAATAATAATAATAATAATAATAATAATAATAATAATAATAATAATAATAATATTTATTTGTATACCGCCCTGTGGCGAACCAATCCAGGTAGCTGACAACAATAAATATAAAAACATCATATAAGAATAAAACATTATGGTCCCTCCCCCCCTTAAAAAGTATTAAACAATATGACAAATTAAAATACAGTATCAACAATATAAAACAAAATATAAAACATAATTAAATGGGCTAACAGCCCTAATATCCCTCCGGAGCTCCTCAACCAACATTTATTATGGGTCCACGAGGGGAATGAGGGGGTCAGGAAGCCCGAGCCGGGATGGTTGGTCTGGGGAAAATTAATCTGGAAAGGCCTGCCGGAAGAGAGCCGTCTTGACAGCTTTTTTAAAGCTGTCTAGTGATGTCAACTGACGGATCTCATCCGGCAGGTCGTTCCAGAGTTTGGGGGCGACAGCAGAGAACGCCCTCTGGGAGGTCGCCACAAGCCTGGATTTTAAAGGCTGCAGTAAGGGCCTGCAAGCCCCCTGCCTGCCGCCTCCAGCGGGAGCCCAGCCTGGGCCAGACTCAGCAGGGATGTCAGGAGCGAAGCATAGGGACTCTGTGCATTATCTGCTGGTTTTACATAGTCCAGGGCCACTTCCAGTTCAAATTTTAACATACTGAGGAGGAGGAGGAGGAGGAAGAAGAGGAGGAGGAGGAAGAAGAAGAGCTGGCTTTTCTACCCTGCTTTTCTCACCCATTTAAGGGGACTCAAAGCGGCTGACAAAGCTTCTGTTCTTCTCCCCACAACAGAACACCCTATGAGGTGGGTGGGCCTGGAAGAGCTCAGAAACAGAGCTGTGGCTAACCCAAAGTCACCCATCTGGCTTCATGGAGGAAGGAGGAGAGTTGGCTTTTCTACCCCGCTTTTCTCACCCATTTAAAGGGACTCAAAGCGGCTGACAAAGCTTCTGTTCTTCTCCCCACAACAGAACACCCTGTGAGGTAGTTGGGGCTGTGAGAGCTCAGAGGAGAGCTGTGACTAGCCCAAGGTCACCCAGCTGGCTTCATGGGGGAGGACAGAATCGAACCCGGTATTCCCAGATAAAGAGTCTGGTTCCTTAACCGCTAGACCAAACTGGCTCACAGTGCAGCCTATCCTGCTGCAGAATATGGGTGAATCTGTCCTTACTGAGGACTAGCGGTTCCTCCGGAGAAGGAGCCCAAAGACACCTATGGCCCTTCACTGCCCCTTTTCCAAGAAAGCTGATAGATTTCCCCACCCCTTCCCCTGCTCCAGCTGAGCCCACAACCTGGCAAACCAGATGCTCCTGGAGGAAAATGGGGTTGGGTGTGTCAGCAGGAGCGCCCATAGCCCAGAGGCGCATGGGCAGCCTGGAAAGAGTCACACAGGCTCAATACCCAGCGTTTCCCCGGGAGGAGGCCATAGGGATGCTGAATTGTGTAGTGGTAGTCCTGCCGGTAGGCCCTGGATCACTTCGCAAGCTTCCAAATCCTGCTACTAAAATCCTTACAGCATCAGTGGAGACCAGGCAGTGGCAGCAGAAGCAAAGCCAGGTGCCACACCTGGGGTTCCATCGCTTTGCCCGTAGCTCTCCACTAGGGGGCGCCAACGCCCTGTCGCTCAAGGGCGGCGAATGGGGCTGCATCCCCATTGGTGGGCTGGGACCATCCTGCCCAGCAAAAGGTTCCTCTGCACTTTGCCCGCACATGGCACCAGGAAGCCTCTGTGCTGAGTGCCCCAGATGCTTTTCGTGCCACCCTGGGGTCACCCTGCAGCGCGAAGGGCTTCTCCTTGACACCAGGGCTATTTAACAACAAAAGAAAACAGCTCGTCACTTTGCTGATGAACTCTCTGACTCTGAAAGCGGAATGAAGCTGGATTAAACCTTAAGTGTAACCACAGCCAAATTCTTTGCACAAGAGCTCCTGGATTAACACTTTACCTTAAGGGGACTCAAGGTGGCTGACGAGCCTTCTGTTCTCCCCACAAAAGACAGCCTGTGAGGCAGGTGGGGTTGTGATAGCCCAGAGGAGGGCTGTGACCGGCCCAAGGTCACCAAGCTGGCTTTGTGTAAGGAGTACAGAATCGAACTGGGAAACCTCCACATGTGAGCCTGACACTCTAACCGCAAGAGCAAACCAGCTCGCTGAGCCCTGTGTAGACTTCCCTTGGCCCAGCCAGAATCCTCCAGGATTCAGCTTCACTGGAATCTAAAAGTCCAGGAAAAAAGCTTCTCTGCATTGCACACTTTTCTTGGCCCATGCAGATTCCTTGCAGAATGCACCAACAGGCAGGCTTTTGAGGGGCGGGGGTGGTGGTGGTGTCTCCTACCCAATTACAACGGTTGCCAACATTCTGCAAGGAGGAAGTGGCTCTGCCCCAGCTGGCCCTGCTGCTGTGCTCAGGAGAAAGGTCATAGTGGAAAGACTGACATCACATGCTTGACCCTCCCAGCACAAGACCACAGCCCTGGGCCAAAGGAAAAGAGGGTCCAACCAGAGCAGGCAGGCTGGCTGGCAGCTGGTGCCCGAGAAGACCACAGGTCCGTAGGCGCGAGGCCACTTTGAGGGGATCGCTCTCCCAAACGTGGGACGTCGATCTTCTCTTTGGCCACAACAGTCCGGGACTTGGTGGCCAGCTGATGGGAGGGGGAAAGCACAAGGGGAGCCCTTTAAGAGAACATGCAGTTGAACGCTGCTGCCTGGGTATCGCGTGCTTGCCAAGGGCAGAGGAGTAGCAGCCAGTGGACTAAGCTGGTAACCGCACCCACTCAGCTGTGCCCTTTTCACCCCTCTTTGGCCACCTTCAGGAGGATCCTGGCATGCTCAGTGGACACAGGGGAATGATGAGGCTCAGACGGCCCACAGCGGCTTATCTTCTCCTCTCAGGATGGGAACGAGGCTGGTATAGCCACTCTTCCCGCCCCTGCTTTGCCCATGAACCTCCTCTGCCAAAGGGCCTTGCCCGGTACTCTTGGCTCTCACGGCCACTCTCGCCCCTGCAGGCCTCAAACACGGAAAGATGATGGAAGAGTCGAGGGCCACTCCAGCCAACAAGGAGCCAAGGGACGCCTCCTACCCAGCCAGCAAGGGCCTCTTCAACACCACAATGGGCCCCCTCCAGCGCCAGCTCCGCGCTGGCGAGTACAACCTCTTCAAGTGTGCCACCATGTTTGAGAGCGACTTTGTCCAGGTGAGCAGGAGCGACCAGGAGCAGCCGGGGTGGGTGGTGGGTGCTGGCTCTCCCGGTCACTTTGTGGACCCGTACCTGAAGCAAGGCCAAGATGAAGCCCCTCTGGCAGGACCCAAGGGCAGAGTTGCCCATGCACCCAGCACGAAACTGGCTTCTCCTGTCTCAACGAGAGGCTCATTTTCCCACGAAGTCTGGCCAGGCACCGCCACAAAGGCGAATTGGCAAGCTTGCAGGGGCACTTTTGGTGTTCTTCTGAAGCAAGCCTATTAAAAGAGGCCTCCAGACTCTGGTGGTTCACAGGAGGAAGCCTGCTGAGGACTACCTGTCCCACAGGCCACAGCGGGCCACACCACTGCTATACACCTTGCAACCCTCCGTGGGTGCTTCAAACCCAGGCCTGCCTTGCAGGCAGGGGAAATCTGCAGTTGGTTGGCCTTGTTCCTGCTTTCCTAGAACTGCTTTGAGGAGGGGATGCCAAAGCCAGCGTAGGATCCTTCTGCAGGGCAAAGCCGAGCTCTTCCAGGGTGTCTCCTCACCCTAAAGGAAAGCTCCTCTAGAAGCTGATCAGGCAAAATCCCAAGAGTTTTGGGATCCCAAAACTCCCCCAGCTGGGTTGCCTCATCGCCTTGGCCCTCTTCACTTGAGGAGCACCAGGCCCATCCCTGCCACTGCCGGCTCTTTCTTTGCCCTGCAGGTCAGCAAGCGCGGAGGCACCCTCGACGTCCACAACCAGGTCCAGCTTGTGCGAGTGGCCATCGCTGCGACCAGTCCAGGCCTCCAGGTGCCCAACGTGCTGCTCCTGGCACGGCCCACCTTCCTCCCTGAGCAGCACCAGCTGGCTCGCCAGGGCAGGCTGCGACACCCACCTCCAAACACAAAGTTCGAGCTGACCAGGTGAGCTTTCCGCCAGGCGCCACCTGGCCAGGCAACACTGCAAAGGCGAACTGGCAAGCTTGCAGGGGCACGTTTTGGTGTTCTGCCTGTCCCCAGATGTGCTGCCACCTTCAGCCCACGCCCTCACTGGCCCAGTTTCTGCATTCTCCCAGTTAAGGATGAGCAGAAGTATGAGCACATAAACCTTTCAATGGCTGGAAGGCACAGGTCACCTGTCCTGGTTTGTTCTTTTTTGCATCGTGTCTTTGGGTGTTTTTCCACTGCGCTCCTTTAATCCAGATCTAAGGAATGGGTACATTCCTTAATCCAGATGTAGTAGATCCAGATTAAACGAAGTACCCAATGTGTTTCCATGGGTGGTCTAGCACCCAATAGCAATGGGTGTTAGCCTCCCTGCCGTGGAAACACCGGAGCACCCATTTGGAAATCTGGATCTACCCATGGGGGGTCTGCTTGTCAGTCCAGGTGTTTGGGGGGACAGGGGGTGCAATCTCCGAAGTGGCTTTGAAGTCATTTCGAAGTCACTTCGAAGTCTGTGCAAAACAGCTCCATTGAAGTCTGTGCTGATTGACTTCGGAGTCACTTCGGAGTCACTTTGAAGTTCACTCTGAAGATCAGCACAGACTTCAAAGATGCTCCGACCGGAGCTATTTTGCACAGACTTTGAAGTGACTTTGAAATGACTTCGAAGCTTAGGTTTTGGGGCTCCCCCCCATGGGTGCCCCCTCCCTCTAGCCTCCTCTAGACCCCATTGCCACACAAGTGTGGAAACAGGCTCCCTTTAATCCGGATTTTCTGCCTGAAGACCCCATTGTAGACCCCATTAATGGGGTCTACAGAAAATCTGGATTAAAGGCCAGAAAGTACCCATTTGATCTGGATTTCCACACCGGCAGTCGAAACAATCGGGTCCCAAGTGGGTGCTGTGGTGGAAACGGGATCATCCGGCTCACACCCAAATGGGCCCTTAATGGGTGCAAAAATGGGTACTTTCTGACAGTGGAAAAACCCCCTTTGCCTTTCTGGAAAAGATCAAGAAATCAGACCTTGCAAAAATTACTTCCATGTACTTGGTCAGCTGGGGCTTGGTAAAGTGGTCCTCTACTCAAAGCATCAAGTCTCTAGATCTGAAGTTTAAGCAAAGAAAGAAAGGTAAAGAAAACTGAAGGGAGCAGGATGAAAATTTCAGCTGCCTTTGTTGCCTTCTGAAGTAGCCCCATTCTGCATCCTTTGATGTTGGATTGTGCCGACCCTTAGACCAACTGAATTGAGCCCCTCTGACCTGTGAGCTAGGACAAGCTGCAAGAGGCCTTTTAAAAAAAAATCTAGATTACAATACAAACTATTAGATAACCTTTTTCTGGTACCACAGGTCCAATGAACGTCAGAGCTAAACCCTGAGGTTTAGAAAACCTGTATAAAATTGCTTTGTGAAAAGGGGCAATTCGTTGGCTTCCCTTTGCTCCTGGGACCCTACAAAAGAGGCCGGTCCAAAAAGGACACCCTGCCTGGCCACACACACTTTGCTCCCTGCCAGTGTTTCTAAGGAGGCTGGACAGCTGCTGTGAGGAGGGAGACGTCCAGATGATCTTGGCCCCAGGTGCTCCAGAGGAGGCTGACCATCAGCACACTTCAAGCTCCTCTGGGTATCATATACAGCCCAGTGAGCCCAGACTGGCCTCCAACCCCAGCGTCTTCACTCTAGCCTCCAGATGTTGGCTAGCTGTGACGCTTCCTTTACCTGGCAACCATCCTGCCCTCCTCCGGCCACATTCCCCTTTCTTCCCTGCCAGGCTGCTTCCCTTGTGTTTCGTCAAGATCTCTGTCCACGACCTGGAAAAGAAACAGCTCCGGTTCAAAATGGCGACTGGCCGCACCTTCTACCTCCAGCTGTGTCCTCCGCTGGATGGACAGGCAGACAACTTTGATTCCTGGGTAAGGGTCGTGCACCTACTGCGCCCCCCAGCAGAGCTTAAGCAGGAGAGGAAAGAGCAGGCGGAAGAGGTATGGCTGCCCAGGAGGTCTGCTTCACCTGTGAAGGAGGTAAGGAACTTGAAATATCTTGGCACAGGGTCCCTGGATTCCTCGGAGGGACATCTCTGCCCCGTGTGGCCCCTTATACTACGGGCATCTTGACAGATGAAAGAAACCAAACAGTTGGGAGCAATGCCATGAAGTGGTTTCAGCTTTCTGCCTTTTCTCGCGGGTCTCCTGCACTCTGGGCCATGATTGTCCCTTTTCCCCTGGAAAGCAGGCCTCCTGAGGACTTGCTCACGGGGCCCACAAACAGGGCACATCGCTTCTGGACCCAGCTTGTTCTCTGCCCCTCCAGGAGATGGCACCACCCCTGAGCCCAGAAGATGGCGAATATACCCTCTGCGAAGTCCTGAATACTTTGCAAGATGAGACGGAGGAAGACCAGGAGAATCCAGCAGAGCCTGCAGAAAGCCAGTACACGGTTCAAGAGCCCACGGTCACTGCTGCTCTGAGTCCAGAGGGCCCCACAGAATCAGAGGGCACGCCATCTCTGGAGGGCCAGAATTCCCAGGAGCTGCTCCCAAAGCCCCCTAAAGACAGCAAGAAGGGGAGGCTGAAGGATCGCTCTTCTGCAAGCAGGTACGGGGGGGGGGGAGCTCTGATGTCATCCAGGTGTATTCAAAGAGTCTTGAAAGTGGATGTGTGTGCACACAGCCCCCAAGGTTATCGGAGGCTATCCGTATGTCCAGTGTGCCGCGCAAGATCCCCTTGCCTTTCACCTGCCTCTGAAATGGTTACTTTTATATCTCCAATGGCTTATACGCAGCTTTTCCGGTACATTTCTGCCTACCTCCTTAGAGGCTACTGCCCGGGCTCCCTCTTGCTCTGTACCCCTTTAGAACATAAGAACATAAGAGAAGCCTTGCTGGATCAGGCCACAGCCCATCTAATCCATAAGAACCTAAGAGGAGCCCTGCTGGATCAGGCCACAGCCCATCTAATCCATAAGAACTTAAGAGGAGCCCTGTTGGATCAGGCCACAGCCCATCTAATCCATAAGAACTTAAGAGGAGCCCTGCTGGATCAGGCCACAGCCCATCTAATCCATAAGAACCTAAGAGGAGCCCTGCTGGATCAGGCCACAGCCCATCTAATCCATCAGAACCTAAGAGGAGCCCTGCTGGGTCAAGCCACAGCCCATCTAATCCATCAGAACCTAAGAGGAGCCCTGCTGGATCAGGCCACAGCCCATCTAATCCATCAGAACCTAAGACGAGCCCTGCTGGATCAGGCCACAGCCCATCTAATCCATCAGAACCTAAGAGGAGCCCTGCTGGATAAGGCCACAGCCCATCTAGTTCAGCATCCTGTCGCACACAGTGGCCCACCAAATGCTCATGGGCATCTCAAGCAGAGACAAGGACAAACCTTCTCCTGCTCTCGAGTCCCAGCAGATGGCCTTAGAAACGCCCCTTTCAGGTGTGAGCAGTCTCACGCACCTTATTCTGGGAATTTCCCCCGAATCAATTTTGATCCAGCTGAGAGATCCGATCCAGAGATCTGAGAATCGCTCTCCTTTTGCCCTGCCACACAGTGGTCATGAAGCGGGGTGGGAGGTGTACCCAAAGCAGAAAGAGGGCCATCCTGACAGCGGATCTTCCTCTTTCAGAAACCGTAGGCGAAGGAGCAAGTCTGGAAAGCCACGCCGAAGCCATTCATCAAAGAGAGGTAGGCAGCGAGCCTACCTGTATGGTGCCAGGTGGAGCTGCTCTGTCCATACCTAGAGGCCACTTGGAAGTGGGATGGAGCTGTCATTAAATGCCTTCAAAAGGTGGTTTAACCCATGCAGGAAGGGCACTGCTGGGTGAGGAAGGCAGGGGAAACCCTGTGTTTGAATACTCCCGTCTGCAGGCTGCTTTCCCTGACGGATTCGGTCTTACCCTCCCAAAATGTCCCCTCCAAGTAGAGTCTGGGGGATACAGCAGGGAAGGAAAACCTGCTGCCATTCCGCTGCCTGACGCCTCTGTTTGCTTCCCTCCAGCTGCCAGCCAAAGCCCCAGCAAGATCTCTTCCATCCTCACCAGTTCTTTCTCCAGCACCATCCAGAAACATAGCAAAGCAGTTGCCAAGGGCAGAGAGAGGAACCGCTGAGTGGCGCTGCCCTAGGAAGGCCCAGAGGGATGGGAAGTCCTCCATCTTCTACGACCAGCTCTGACTTTAATAAAGACAATGGCTAGAAAAGGCAGGGGGTTTAAGATGAGGGAAGAGAGGGAGGGGGGCTTCTGGTGGCCCCTGGGAGCTCCCCATTTGTGGTGGCTTCCTGGAGCAAGAAAGGGAGAGGGAGGGGCTCCCCGGGCCTCTGCAAACCAGCCCAGGGGCTACTAGTGCCCAGGTGAAGCTGTGCCCCTCCCCACCGCCTCTGAGCATACCGGCAGAAAGTAAATTGAGGGAGATTCTGGTACCACAATTCCCCCCTGTCTGGAGGCTGCAGAGGACTTCTAATGCCACACATTTCTGGAGCATCAGAGCATAGAAGGGAAACCAAGCAGGCACAGCTTTCTAGCCCAATTCGTCCAGGGGAGGGGGAGTCTGTCCTCTGTATGCAGATATTGCCACCATCTCTGCTGCAGCTGCTGCTAATGGTGGGCAGGGGTGGGTGGGTGGGTCCTGAGCACATATCCTGCTTGGGAGATCCATCCCAGCAGTGTCCTGTTCAGTATTGCAGCAGATGAAGCTTGCTAAACCCCCTTTGGTCCCCATTGTTGGTGCAAAATGTCCCCATTAGATTATGGACCCTGATCTGTCCAATGTATGTTGGGGTGGAAAGCTTTTGTGGTGGCTACTGCTATTGCAAACCACCCAGCTGGGCCTTTGCAGCAATGAGTAAATAGGATGAGACCTTATTCCACCCGAACTGGCCATTGCCACGTGGTCAGGAGAGCCTGTATGGGCATGTGGTGTCACGTTGCAGGCTGGTCAGGCAACAGGCAACACTTGCGCAGCTACTCAGTCCCAAGGGTTCCAGGCGTTCTCGAGGTCAGTTCCAGTCCGGGGTCTAGGAATCCAGAAAGTCAGCAAGGGTCAGGCAGTCCAAAGGTCAGCAGGTCACAAGGAGTCCAGGATTTCAAGCTCAGGTAACACAAGTCTGCTAAGACGTTGTCTGCAGCAACTTGAGGCAAGGTGAGCTTGTTCTTAAATAGAGGAGTCAGAGCCACGCCCACGGTGCAGCTGGGCTAATCGCTCTGATCTCCATCTCACCTGCTTCTGCTGCCTAAGCAAGCGATGAGAGAGCCTTTGATTAGGCTCACTGCTGGTGGATTCATTACCAGAGCTGTCTGGCTGCTCACCTGGACCCGGCCTTAGCTCTTCCATGCCTGCAATGCCCTGCTGTGGCTGTTCCTCAGCCTGTGGTCGCATTGCAGGCATATCCTCCTCTTCTGATGAGGCTGAACAGGGCATGACATGTGGGCTGGTAGGCACTTGGACCTTCTGAGTGACCACTGGAACATGCTGACCTTAGCCCCAGCCTGGCCTTGAACTGGCTCAAGTTGGATGATGCCCAGCCTGAGCCAGGAATTTCTTTGCCTAGATGCTTCCTTCCTTCCCAGCTCCTAGAGGCTGCAGTTCTGCAGGGAGCAGGCAGAGGGCAGTGTGAACTCAGCAGGCGCAGCATCCCCAGAAAGAGAGGGGTGGGGGGAGACCAGCTGCCCCAGAAAGCCCCAGCTGTTAGTCCTTGGAAAATCCTAAAGGATTCCCCTTGGGATGCCCTCTCAAGAGATGTCTCTGGAAGAGGCTGCAAGAGCTGGCCAGAACCAAAAGACTCTTTGAGCAACCCAAGCATGCAAGAGGAACAGGAGGCGACAGGCTAGGGCCAGGATGGGAGATGCCCTGCAGAATCTCCAGGGTGCCTTGGGGACCTGGGGTGTTTTTCCACCACACTCCTTTAATCCAGATCTAAGAAGATCCGGATGTAAGGAATGGGTACATTCCTGAATCTGGATCTATTAGATCCAGATTAAGGGAAGTACCCAATGGGCGAATCCCCACGGCAAGCTTATTTTGCTTTCCCTAAACCAAAATAATAGAACTGGATGCAAA
>MTQE01001798.1:5849231-5862303 GCA_014337955.1 Aspidoscelis marmoratus | reverse complement strand
CCCTCCAACTCTACCATTCTATGATTCTATGATTCTATGATTCTAGAACCCAAGAAGACGCCTCAACTGGAGCGAAACGGGAGACCTGGGCTTGGGCTTGTACCTCGTGGTCCTCTGCCATTTCCTCCCTCTCTTCTTCACAAAGGCCAGTCCAGGCTTGTTGCCTTGCACCTCCAGAGGGGTGTGTGGGGGGGAAAAAAGCACCATTCCTCCATAAACAAGAACGCAGCTGCTTTCATGGCCCTAGGGGAACAGCTGGCAAGCTCTTCCTCTATTTTTGAGGGCAAGCACGAGGCCATGGTTCATGTGAAGGGAGATGCCCGGCAACGAGGGGATGCCTTGACCTTGGGAAGGGGGTGAGGATTAAGGCAGAGCAGGCCTGGCAAGCAGCATGCCCAGCACCCTAGCGGAAGTGAGTGGAAGGCACTCCTGAATGTCTCCAAGGATGATAGACGGCAGAACAGGAAGGGAAGGACCCGGCTTGCAACGAAGGCTCCAGGGGCTCAGAGGAGGGTCCCACCATCTGTCAGCAAGGGAAGAACTTGGAGCCTGAGTTCTCCGTATGTGCAGACAGGGAAGAACAAACGTGCCAAAAGCGCGGCAGAAGACGGAGCTGCAGAAGCGCGTCTTGGCAGGCAGCGTCCGCCCCCTCTGGAAGTCCAGAGCCCAGGAGTAAAACAAAAGTCAAAAATTAGCAGCTGTTGCACTGGCTGGCTGGCCCATCCGCACTCTTGCGCACGAGCGCACGCTGCCAGCAGGAATAAAAGGCGTTATATCCCGTTTATAAAGATGGAAATGGGCTCAGACGGAGGCCGCAGTTTGACCCGTGGCTATAAAGGCCACTGAATTTGGCTTCGCTGTCTTTTGACTGGAGCAATTATTTCTTCACTCACTCGCGTCAAAAGCATCCTTGGGAGTAGTTTTTGCAAGAAAGATTATGGGGGAATTAAAGAATTATATAGGGTTTGCAATTAAAACCGCGATAAGTGCACGTAAATGGATTTTTTTTTCCTTCCCCAGAAGTGGGAAACTTCAACAGTAGTAAGGCGTACTAAACTTTGCAAGAGTTCCTGTGCAAGATGAACTATACCCTTTAAGCATGAAAATAATCGGAGAGACATGCACCAGGGTAGGAGGAAGAGAGACGCATTAAAGGGGAAAGAGGGGCAGAGGGGCAGGTCCACATCTATGTGGCCCTAGATGGATCCTCCTGCTTCATCCTCAGCAGAGCAGCCTAGAGATGCTCAGGCCCCAATCCCCCCCCCCCGCATTGTCCTCTCTGCTCAGGTGGTGCAACTGATAAGGGCACTCAGGTATGCTCAGAGGCCCTTTTCTGCACATCACTTTGTGTATGCAGCGGCAGTGGGGTTGCCGGCGCTGGCACCAGCCCTGCTACCAAGGCAGCGGCCCATCTTCTGCCACTGGGCAGGTGGGCACCGCCACTGTCTTTCCTTGCCCACTGCCAGCTGGGGAGCAGACTCGCCCACCTTTGCTAGGGCAGAGGTCTCTTGCGGGGTGATCAGTGTTTGCAGCTTCACTAAGCACTAAGTTGCGTTGGGGCAGGGGCACAAATTCAGGAACTCGGAGGCTCCAATCTCTTGCTGAACGGTCTTCCGCTAACGTGCCTCGTGAACTTCTTCTTTGCCCTGGGAAAACAGCAGGAGCTAAACGTGTTTCCTTTTTTTCCCAGCTCCTTCTGCCTAGATGCCCGAGGAAGAAGGCTAGCCCGAATTAGTCCCTTTGCCTTTGCCTGTCTGTTCTTGCTGCAAGCGCCTCCCCGGCAGGCAGAGATCTGGCCAAAGCTAATCGATTATCTGAAGAAATTTGGAGCAACTTATGAACACCTGCAGCCGGCCTCCCTGCTGGTCCGTAGGGAATCCCGCACATTTCAAGGCTGAAGGAAAACAGGACAACTGCCAGGCCTTCCTTTGTCCGCTGGAGGGGAAAGGAGGGCACGAAGGAGCTGAAACAGGCCTTGGGTTACCCGTGACTTGATACATTATTGGTAGCCTTAAGGAAATGAGACCCTTCCCAAATTTGTTCTATGGAAGGATTAAAAATCCCTGCAGGACAGGGATGGACGGGTGACCCACCTAGGCAAGGTGGGCAGCAAATCTAACCCCAATAGCCCAGAGGCTGAGTTCCCTTTCCATTTTTAATTCTGCTTCTTTCAGTTCAGAGTTGCATTATCTTTGCCTTACCCACTGGGCTTGTGACATTCGTTTTTCATGCGCCTTTGCGCAGAGCTATGGCCTTGGGGAGTCTTCCCTCCAACTTGGTCTGGTGAGCCAGCTTGGTGTAATGTGGTTAGGGAGCTGGACTCTTACCTGGGAATACTGAGTCTGATGCCACGCTCCTCCATGAAGCCAGCTGGGTGACCTTGGGCTAGTCACAGCCCTCTCCCGAGTTCTCACAGCCCCACCTACCTCACAGGGTGTTCTGTTGTGGGGAGAAGAACCTAAGGTTTGTCAACCACTTTGAGCCCCCCTAAAGCGGGGAACACTCTTCTTCCTCCCTAGCAGTAAAGCTTCCTGTTCTGGTTCCTGGCATCGCTTCCTTTGAGCCACCAGGCATAATGGGCATGAACCACAATGGCCTACCAAGAAGAGGGTGGCCTCATGTCTTTTCCAGGCTAGTTTTGGGGTGTTTTTCCACTGTCACTAGAATGGCTTTTTTGGACCCATTAATGGGTACTTAATGGGTACTTCTAGTGACAGTGGGAAAATACCCTTGTTGTAATGTTCGAGGCTCCAACGCAACAGGACCTTTGGACTCTGAGCAGGGGGATGAAACCCCCTTATGGTTCCAGAACTGCTCTTTTGGACCCTCTTTTGTCACATGGAAACCTAATGGCCCAAAGAAAATGTCTTTGTGAGTTTTGGAACCTGAAGGACCGTGGTCTCTTTTGGAAAGTTGCTGTTCCAGTGCAAACCTGACCTAAAGCTAAAAGCTGACGAACCTGGTGCCTGTCTTCAAAGACTGGCACATTCATTACCCACCTCAGTTTTCATAGGTTGGAGGGAGGGTTACCAGAACCTCATCCTCCAGAGTCTTTGCACCTGTGGTTAGAGCAGCCTCCTGGTACATAAGAATATAAGAGAAGCCCTGCTGGATCAGGCCACAGCCCATCTAGTCCAGCATCCCATTGCACACAGTGGCCCACCAAATGCTCATGGGCATCTCAAGCAGAGACAAGGACAAACCTTTGCCTGCTCTCGAATCCCAGCAAATGGCATTAGAAGCGTCCTGCTTCCCCCTCCAGCCTGAAAGATGGACCTAGGCATTCGTTCTAGTAGCCATTGATACATCTGTCGTCCATAAATTTGTCTAACCCTACCTTAAAGCTATCTAGACTGGTAGCTGTCACCACCTCTTCCGGCAGCCCATTCCATAAGCCGATGACCCTCTGGGTGAAGAAATACTTCCCCCTGTCAAACCTTATTCTCCTACCCATCAGCTTCATAGAGTGCCCCCTGGTTCTAGTGTTGTGGGATAGAGAGAAGAAATTTTCTCTATCCACCTTTTCTATACCATGCATAATTGTATAGACTTCAATCAGGTCCCCTCTTAAACACCGTCTCTCCAGACTGAAGAGGCCTAGACGTTGCAGCCTGATTTCATAAGAGATTTTGTTCCAGACCCTTAATCATTCTGGTTGCCCTTTTCTGCACCTTTTCCAGTTCCACAGTCTCCTTTTTGAGGTGTGGTGACCAGAATTGTACACAATATTCCAAATGTGGCCACACCATAGACTTATAAAGAGGCACAACGACACTTGCTGACTTATTTTCTATTCCCTTCCTAATTATTCCCAGTACTGAATTAGCTTTTTTCGCTGGTACCTCCTGGATGGCTGTTCCAGGCTGGCCCACAGTCAGGGTACCCCGGGTACAGGCGACAGACCTATCTTGCATCCCCTAAGGTGGCCTCAGGTGTGCAGATAAGGCTGTTGCGTGTGGGTGCCCTTCCAGCACTCTTGTGAGCATCAGGTGGGAGGAAGGAGAACGCAGTTTGTGCCCTTCAGCTCCTAGGAAGAAAGGTGCGATATAAAAGCATAAGCCGGTGAAGGAGGAGCCGTGGTCACATCCATCCACTCAGGTGACATAATTTCTTGCATGGCACCAGGTGACTGTTGGCAGGGCTGGCCCAGTCAATGTCCATAATGCCCGCCGTTCCGCCTCCCTCCCTCTGCTCCGTGGTGGTGGTGGTGGGGGGGCTGTGTAGCCCCCTTCCTTCTGCCCTGCAGCCCATTGCAGTCTTTTCACGCTTTGAAGCATAAGATTCGATTAGTCTGATCTTAACAGGCAGAGTCTGTGACCATCAATTACCGTTCCCGAAATTGCACAGCTGCCCCAGCGCACAGAAGGGGAAACGCTTCTTTCCGTTCGTATTTTTTTTTCCCTTAAAAAAAAGAAGGAATCGACACATGTCTATTTTTCATTTTCATTCTTTTGCCGCCAGATCAGTCTCGTCTGGGAGCGTCGGACGTTCCTTGTTTGCTTACAAAATCATAAATAGTTAATAATCGCGATAGTGATAATAAATAGTAATAAACTCTCGTCTGTACCAAAGCGAGTGACAGACGTATACACACACGGACATATAAAGACGTACCATAAACAAAGTTTTCCCCCCTTCCCCATCTTCTTCCAAAAAAAGTGCATAAATACTGCAAATAAATAACATTTCCAAAAAGAAATACGTTAAATAAATAAATAAATAAATAAATATCGTTTTGTGGCACAAAGTCATTATTTGGGAGGCGTGAAGTTCCCTCCTCGCTCATTCTTTCGGCTTTTCACGCCCTGATCTGAATGATGCACCAGGTCAGGGCGTGGGGGTGACCCGGTGACATTCCCATGTTGCCCTGAAGTCTGTAAAACTGTGGGTGGGGGGACGGCGGTGAGGGGACAGGGGAGGTTGATGGTCCCTCCGTGCCTCCTGGGTGTGACTCCAGGCTGTTGTGATTCATGGCGAAGGGGAGCCACAGTTGGAAGCCAGAGCGCAGGCCAGGCTCATGGCCCCAGGGAAGCTCCCCCATGGCCCAAGGTTGTTTCAGGTGCCTGGAAGTCTTTCTAGCAAAGACAGAGGCAGAGTGTCAGGAGCAAATGGAGTAAAGACCCTCCCTCACATCCAGTGGGGTGGAAGAAAATGTGCTGGCCGGTGCTGACCCTCTGACTGGTAGGCTGGCGCTGCAAAATAAATAATCCTGGCTGTACATGGGGACACATGTGACGTCCGACATGGATGCTTTGATACGGTTCCTGTCCGGAGTTCTGCCTCACTGCTTTCTGCTTTGACCTAGAGGAAGAGACTACAGGTGAAGCCATACCTTCCAGCTCCTGTCTGCCCCATGGCGGAGCATGCTGGCTAAGGGCATGACGAGAGCTAGGGTCCAGCAGCATCCAGAAGGAAAGATGTGATACGGATGGGTAGCTCCAAAGGGGTCCATTTGGCACAGGGCAGCTGTATATTTTCAGCCACTTCCAGATCCACAGTGCTGACGCTGTTCTCATTTAGTTGAATGGGAGCAAATATCACTTGAAGCACATTGGCCTAGGAAGCACTCTGTGTGCGTGATGGGTTGTGCCCATGGGGAAACCTCACTCCTCCAGCACCATTCACCAAGGATCTGTACAGAGGAAGAGAGAACCGCAACCTATACTTGTGAGGCTGTAGGCATAGAAGAAGGAGAGGAAGGAAATGCCAGAATAGAAGACACGATTGCACCCTTTGCTCTTGACAAGAAACTCTGCTAATCTTCCGCTTGCATTATTACATACGATTGTTAAACAGATCTGTGAATTCAGAAGTGTCCTTTGAGATGGCGTTAAAAGAAAAAGGTTTGGATTGGAAGCAAAGGAGAACCCAGACTTAGCACCTTAGGCAAAGCATCTTAGGAGAAGAAACCACCCTTTTCCTTTCCTCCAGCAGCTACTTTTTCTTTTGCATTCTTCGAGGCAACGCAATGAAATTCCACATGCGGATAGGTGGAGAATTTAAACAGCAACCCATACAGCCAACGATGCTCCAGCAGACAGGAAGGGGAAATGGGGTCTGAGTCCAGAGTGGTCAAGACACAACTGGTCCACTGAGGAAATGGAATAGGAAGGCAAACACATTGAGCCTAAAGGCAGAGACAGGTCAGAGGTTAGACATCCAGAGCATGGGGCGGGCGGGCGCCCGAGGGGGGTCAGACGTCCAGCACGTGGTTCAGATATGAAATGTAGCAGATCGCAAGCCGCAGGATCTCAATCTTGGACAGCTTCTTGTCCGGCGGGAGGGTGGGCAGCAGTTTCCGTAGCTCGGCGAAGGCCATATTGAAGGCCTCCACCCGGATCCGTTCTCGGGTGGCATGGGCCGTCCGGTACTTAGCCGTGGCGCGCCGGCGCCGGCGCCTCTCCTCCCTGGTCAGGTGCTGGAGGTCCTTCTTCATGGTGTCGCCGGGCTCAGGGACCCGGGACTGGCCGCACAGGCTAAGGGCACCCGTGTCTTCTGCGGTGGGCGCTCGGCTCCCTCCGCAGTCACTGAAGACGGACTCTGTCTCTGAGTGGGCTGGCTGCAGGTCGATCTCCGTCTGGTCTGAATTCAGCATCGTGGCTGGGGACGCACGGGGGGGGGAGGGCGGGGAAGGAGGGTCAGCTGAGAAAGAAGAAGGGCTGAAGGTAGAAGGACAGGTGTGCTCAACAGGTGGGCGGAGGAGTTCACATCAAAAGGCTGCAGCTGGTGCGATTAAATAAATGGAGGGATCCGCTCTGTCATGTCCACACCGGCCAACTTTTGGAAGGAGCAGGATTGTGCAAGTGGAATCTCCTTTCCTGTGGAAAGAGTGGAACACAATGAATACGTGTGCAGTCCAAAGTGTTTTCACCACACTTTGAAAATCCCCGAGGCCCTTCACGTGTGCTATTGCCCTGGGGATCCCCGCAAGCAGAGCCGGCCTCGGCACAGGTACACGAGATCTGAAGTTTCCTGAAGGTGCTGCTGTGGATATCTGAACCAGTTTGGTCTAGTGGTTAAGGAGCCGGACTCTTATCTGGGAATACTGGGTTCGATGCTGCCCTCCCCCATGAAGCTAGCTGGGTGACCTTGGGCTAGTCACAGCTCTCTTCTGAGCTCTCTCAGCCCCACCTACCTCACAGGGTGTTCTGTTGTGGGGAGAAGAACAGAAGCTTTGTCAGCCGCTTTGAGTCCCCTTACACGGGTGAGAAAAGCGGGGTAGAAAAGCCAACTCTCCTTCAGTTGGTTTCCCCCTCACCCTTTTTGCTAAATGTGCCTCGTTTCTCTCGTACCCCAGCTCCTGTTTGGACGCCGCTGGCTATCACTCTCTGGCCTTGAGGTCTTCCTTCAAACATTCTGGGGCTGTCGGACCCTTGTTCTTTCTAATTGGGAAGAAGACCAGCGTCAGGACTCCCTGATAGAGCGCCAAAGATCTCCTGGGTCTTAATGGAGACTCCAGTAGGGTGTTCTCTCCTTGGCTGCCCAGCAGAAGGAGATACAGGCAGCACAAGGCGGAGGAATGGAGGGAGACCGAAATACAAAGGAACTAGTAAGACACACATGCAAAAAGCAATCGTGGCAATCCCCCCCAAAAATATAATGCGGAGACTGATTGGATGCAAGGCAAAAATGCCTCTCCCCAAGGCAGTGGAAATTGTCTGCACCCTCACCCCAAGCATTGTCCCTTTCCAGAACCAGGAAAGTACCCAGGACCAGGCTCTGAGGTCCACTCTCTGCTTTGCCTCTCTTCTCCAAGCAAATCTGCTCACCCCTCATGTCCCAAGGCCTTTACCTGCTATGTCCAGGGCAAGGAAGGCTGAGCCAGCTCACTCCTCCCTACAGCCCTCCTGGGCTGTGGTCACACCCAAAGTTTAATCCAGCTTCAGTCCACCTTCAGAGCGAGAGAACACATCAGCAACGTGACCGGTTGTTTTCTTTCCACCTTGTCTATCCCAAAGGCGAATTTTCTGAGTTATTTTAACACTTGTCACTTTGCGGGTGTATCCGATCACTCTGAAAGCGGATTGAAGCCGGATTAAACCTTAAGCGTGAAGACGTGCCCTGCTTTACCAGGAGCCTAAGGAGGGAAAGAGCTTGGCAAATCCCACGGGACCATTTCAACAGAGTCTAAGCAAGAGGTGGAAGACCCAACAAGAAGGCAGCAACTGCATCCTGAGAGGCGCATGACCAAATGGAGCCCAATTCTCATGGACAGTGTACACCAAAGGCCACTGTTGGGAGCGCCTTCTCCCATATCAACCTGCCCACCTCTTAAGATCTGCAGGGGAGGCCCTCCTGGTTATCCCACCGTCTTCAGCAGCTAGGCGGGTGGGTGCCCGGGAGAGGGCCTTCTCCGTAGTGGCCCCCAGGCTGTGAAACGGTCTCCCCCTCGAGGTGCGCCAGACCCTTTCTCTGTTTATGTTTAGGAAGGCGGTGAAGACGTACCTCTTCGCTCAGGCCTTTGGTTAAATGTTCCCTACGCTTCCCCCATTGCAAACACTGCTGTTTTTTAAACTGTTTTTGTGGTTTTTTTAATGCTGGATTTTTAAACCTTGTACTGGTTTTAGGATTGATACAGTTTTGATATATTTGTTTTTAAATGTTGTGAGCCGCCCAGAGACCCTTGGGTATGGGGCGGGATATAAATATGGATGGATGGATGGATGGATGGATGGATGGATGGATGGATGGATGGATGGATGGATGGATGGATGGATGGATGGATGGATGGATGGATGGATGGATGGATGGATAGATAGATAGATAGATAGATAGATAGATAGATAGATAGATAGATAGATAGATAGATAGATAGATAGATAGATAGATAGATAGATAGATAGATAGATAGATAGATAGATAGATAGATAGATGCTAAGGCAGGAAGGTCTGAGCTCCCAGCAGGGCAGGGAGAGGAGAGCCCATCTGCTTCTGCTTTTGCCTGCTCCAGAAGCTGATCTCATTTTTACTCTTTTGTGCATTATGCCTCTTGTGCTTCAGTGCACCCCTCTTCCGCTGGAGACCCTGAGCTGGAAAAACTTCAGCCCCTTCCTAGAAACTCCAGCTCCATTTATTCAGAGCCAGCAGGTTCCATCCGTGGGGGTTGAGCAATTCAGTGCCGTCTAGAAAAGCACCGAATCGGTCCATGAAAAAGGTTCTTCCTTGGCAGAGCAGGGTTCTTGCCCAGGGAAATCTGGAGCCACCCAGAGTGGGATGGACGCAGGGCAGGGAGCGTCAGAGGTTACCGGAGCTGCCATGCTGGAACGTAGCCAGTGAAGATGTGAGGAGCTGGACGAGGCTGAATTACCTCTAAATGTGTCTTGCCAGAAAGTTTGTCCGTAGTAGCAGACAAAATGCTGCCTCTTAATTCTGAAACAGGCCGGCTCGAGCTAATGCCTACCAGCTGTTCTGCAAGGCAGAAGGCGCCCTTCGGAAAGGAGGAGGGTGTTTGGAAAGGGATGGGGTATGACACCCTCAGCCCCCCTGTGAGGGGTCCTCAGCTGCCTTGCATCGGTTGCGGAACTGAGCTTGTCTGCTTGGCGCTAAGTGAAGCCCTGCAAAGTGACAAAACGAGAGGAATGGGACGCGCAGCCCTGGGCTTGCATGCCACCTTGAAGGAACGGTCATGGCTAATTTCTGCCGGGCAATAGGAGCCCCAGAGCAGAAGCCCCTGCCTGCTGGAGGAGTTGAGGCTGCTCGGAAGAGAGAGGGGCTAAATGGGCTCGCGTGCCCATCCGGCCCAGACGCTTTGGCCCCGATTGTCCGCCGACCTGCCTGTTGGCTGTGCATGGAGCAATCTGACTTGTCCGTGCGCCTCGCTTTTGCCCTCACTTTGGAGGATGCTCTTACTAGGGGTCTGCCCAGGGAGCAGGATGGAGACAGCTTCTATGCCCGAGCGCAAGAACAAGCCGATGAGAAGCTGTACTGGATGGATGGATGAAGGAGGCCGTAAGAAACGAGTCTGCTTTGCTTCTTTGCTGGTGAAAGATCACAAAACCAGTGGTCCGGAAACTTCACTGGCATCTGGGGATGCCGGCAGGCGGGCAGCGAGAGCTAAACGGGCTGGCTGGGCTTTTCTTTTTGAATGCATTAACATACGGTTTTTGACATTTCCCAAGTGCCTTGGATCCTATGGGCGGCTGGAAGACGTCCTAGGAACGCTTTCTGCAGTTACAGACAGGCAGTACTGGAGGATGCAGTCATGCTATCGTGGAGGAGCCAAGGCTGACTTCCCTACCTTGCTTGCGTAAATGAAGACGCTGTCCTATCTCCCTTCATTTCCAAGCATGATCGCCAAAGTCCAGACTGCTAAATCTCTCACAGAGTTTTGGGGCAGGGAAGGGAATTCTGGTGTGATTTTCTCCTACAGAAAAAGGGTCAGGGCACTGCAACGGGGCCTCAGCTCCATCCCACAAGTGGAAATCTGGGACCTAGACACCTTCAGGACTGCCTCGCACCCATAACCCCTATGGTCTTCCGAAGGGGCCCCTGGAGAGCAGAGGGTGAGAGCAAGGACGGCATGTGTGCCCTCTGTGGAAGGTGCCAACGATCTGAGGTCTCTGTAGGACCAGATGTTTATCTCGTCTCCGTGTGCATGGGTGTAGAGGAGCAGCTCTGTGGACAGCGTTGTTCATTCTCTAGATAGAAAACCCTGTCTTCCTACTGAAGTTTGCATCTGAGTACTTTTTAGTACTTTTGCTAGGCTGCCTTTGGGATAGGGTTAGAAGCCCACTTGCAGACAGAAGAAGCTCTAGAAACGGAGTGGTCTTCTGCTGAGTTATAGGTGGATGGAAGTAGGCAAACCCTTGAGATGCCTTCTCCTAAGTCCCACCAGCACTGGCTTGCTCTGGTCCTTCCCCTCCCAAAGTAGCATGTTGCTGGAGAGGTTCTCACCTGTTCTTCAGGGTGGGGGTTGCCTAAAGCCACCTCTGCTTCCACACTTGATGTGATTCTGATCTGCAGGCATAAGCCAGAAGGAGACAATGAGGCTTCTTTCTCCCTTACGGTTCAGTGAGGGTCTCCATGGAATGGTCTGCAAAGACTGGGCTTCTCATCCACGCACAGAAGAGGCCCGGGCCGGTCAGTTGGCTACCCTCTTCCGGAAAAGAAAAACCCTAAACATGTAATTTGTTTCCACCAAGGATAGGAGGATGGATCCTCACAGAAGCAGAAGGTCACAAGACGTCTTCTTTCACGTGGAGAAAAATGCAAGCAGATAGATTTTGCATCAGCAGTGGGATTTACTTGTTTGATCTACTGAGTTGGACTGCGATCTGTTATAGTTTGGGGAAACTTTCCACACCTCCGGGTGTCGCCTTTGCCTCCCTTTTCGGGGTACCATCAGCATGGCATGGCCCCAAGGGAAGGAGGGTCATTCTTTGAAAGAAGATGCTTAAAAAGACGAAAATCTCTTTAAAGAAAAGAATGCAAAAGCCTTACCCTTGTGCGAGCGGTTCTGTTTCCTTCTTCAACTTCCTCTCCCCCTGGAACAGGTTTTCCCCTTCAAAGGCAAATGCCAAGCGGGTATCCGGGCGAAGGTGGTTGCCCCATTCTTACCCTCGTGCAATTCCCTTCACCAGGGACGGCAGGAAAGTTTGCCAGGTGAGGATTCTGCGTCTGTGTTCATCTCTCACCTGGGGGCCGTGCCGAGCTGAGCTGCCCCTGTCCAGGTGTGTTCTTGCCACCCAGAGCCTGGGGCACACCTGGAGGTGCCTGCCCCATCCTCTATATATACCCAGCCGGGCCGGCATGTGGTGTCCATCGGAAGGCTTCCTATTGGCTGCTCCATCCTCCCCTCATAAATATTGAAAGCCTGGAGCAGGGATGCCATTGGCTGGGGAAGCAGGGGGGACCCCCTGGGACAGAAAGGGGAAGGGGCCTGGATGGGAGGGGAGGGTGAGAGGGTGAGGAGGGAATGGGGTGTGGGCCCTCAGGGAGTTGGAGACATCTGTTCAGCATGCATATTTCATAAAGAAGAAAGGGAGGGAGGGAGGGAGGGAGAGGAGAGGAGAGGAGAGGAGAGGCAGAATGAGAAAGGGAGGAAGAAGCCGGCTCATTCGTTGCCGCTGCACAGAAGGGGAATCATTAAAGCTGATTTAACAGTGGCCCACTCACCCCCACCCACCCCCATTTCTCTTTAGTGGAAGCCAACCTTGGCACCACACAGAATAACGACAGTTGGGGCAGTTGCCCTCATGGGTAGATGTGGATTCACATGTGCCAAGTTTGGCCCAGCAAGGCACCCTCCCTGGCAGGGCTTGTTGGCTTCTGGCGTTGGGCAAAATGCCCTCCGGGCCACTCGCCGCCTGTAGGTCAATTCCCATGGCTGGACAAGAGGCCGGCCTGAGGCGTCACCGGTGCCTTTTCCCACTTAGGCTCCCCTGGATGAGGTCCGGCAGCGACAGTGGCAGCTGCCCGGGCAAGGCCAGAGGTCGGCCATGCGCTCTCTCAGGGGATGAGGGCGGCAATTCTGGCCACTGCCGTCGGGCTGAGCGTGCGCCACGGATGTCAAAGCAAAGCCGGCGATGCAGAGGCCCTTGTGATGGCCCCTGTTCAAATGATTCTCTGCAAATATTCTTGTTCTTTGCTCTGACTTTACAGTTTTAATTATTTGGAAGCAGTTGTGAGAACTCGTCGGCGAAGGCGTTCCGGAAATAATTCAGACTAAGCATGGGGATGGACAAAGAAAGAGAAAATGGCCATGGCAGGGAAGGATCGGACGACTTTATAGCAGGATGAATAAGAACAGTTCCACGAGGACTGAGAAGATAGTTTTAACCAAGCTCCTTGGAGAAGCGTGACTGAAGCCGGTCAGGCGTCCACATGGGAGTAGGGTTCCCGGAGGAGCAGGTTTAGCCCTCTCCAAGCAAGAAATCCAAACGGGCCTCCGAGCACCCGGCACCGGTCACCTGTCTGCTTTGATGCAGATTTTGTTCCTTGCTTATTGAAAGAACTCTATATAGACCACAGAGTGTCTGATGTAGGTCTGTGGTTTAGCCCTGATGTTGTTCCAGCAGGTTAGAAGAGGGAATTTTGATCAGTGCGGCTTTTCCTGGGGCAGGGGGGGGGGGGG
>MTQE01001798.1:5810904-5841852 GCA_014337955.1 Aspidoscelis marmoratus | reverse complement strand
TCTATCTATCCGTCCGTCCGTCCGTCCGTCCGTCCGTCCGTCCGTCCGTCAAAACAATAAAAAACACAACAACATTTAAAATTCAACATGTTAAAAACAGAATCATAATTAAAACAATAACGTTTGCAGTGGGGGAAACATGACCAACATTTAGCCAAAGGCCTGGGCAAAGAGGTGCGTCTTCACCTCCTTCCTGAACATAAAGAGAGAAGGAGCCTGAGGCACCTCAAGGGGGAGACTGTTCCATAGCCTGGGGGCCATGACTGAGAAGGCCCGCTCCCAGGTGGCCACCTCCCTCACTGCTGAAGGCGGTGGGACAACCAGGAGGGCCTCTTCTGCAGATCTTAATGCATGGGCAGGTAAGTATGGGAAAAGGTGCTCCTTTAGATATTTGGGACCCAAGTCATTTAGGGCCTTATAAGTCAGAGTTAACACCTTGAATTGAGCTCGGTAGTGAATTGGCAGTCAATGCAACCCTTTTAATATCAGCGTGATGTGTATCTGGCTAGTTGTTCCGGTCAGCACCCTGGCGGCTGCATTTTGCACTAGCGGCAACTTCCAAACCATCTTCAAAGGCAGCCCCATGTAGAGTGCATTGCAGTAGTCCAGTCTAGAGGTTACCAGAGCATGGGTAACTGTGGCCAAGTCACCTCTGTCCAAAAAAGGCTTCAGTTGACACATCAGCCATAGTTGGGAGTAGGCACTCCTGGCCACAGGCTTCACCTGGGATAGATAATGTGGAAAGAAAATGACCGGTCACTTTGCTGATGTGCTGTCTCACTCTGAAGGTGGACTGAAGCTGGATTAAACCTTAGGTGTGACCTCAGGGCAAGAGCCTCCCAACACGTTGCTGAAGGTTAACAAGGAAGCCGGTAATTACTTGTCTGCGTTATCTTAATCTATTGCCCAGGGTTGGAAAGTGGCATTAATTCTTCCTTCTATCACTGGGGTGATAGCAAGACTCAGAAGGAAATAAGTCTTCTAGTGTTCTGGGTGAACTGGGGAAGAGTAGCTGGGTGAACTGGGAAAGAGTATGTCTCAATTAAAGACATGCTCGATGCTTCAATAATTACCAAAACATCTCTGTTATTTACATAACTTATGCCCTGCTTCATGACCTTAAAAACTTCCAGAGCAGTTTGCAATGAAAAGCTAAAAACAAGATGAAAAACAATCCAATGTTAAAAGCAAAATTAAAACTAGTTGTGGGAGCAGAGTAAGCTGTTACATCTCAGGAAGTCCAGAGGAACATTTCAATCAGTTTTGCCCAAAATTTGCAAGAGCAGGTAGGCATTACGCTTTGAAAAACCGAACTCCAAGCAAGGATGAAATCTCACTGCAAAATCTGGCAGGAAGCCTGCGTGATTTTAAAAAGGCTTTTCACATGTTGTCAGCAGCTTTGAATAAAATCAATAAGACTTCAGAATGATTTCCAAGAGTTCTAATAGAGGGAGTCACTTTGCCCCACACGATGTAGGCTTTTCTCCTTTAGACCAGAGCAGGCGCATGCTTTTAGAACCATGAAGTGGCTTCCAAGGCAGCAGCCCCACTGCAAAGAAAATTGTTGACTTTCTGCCTTGTTTTTCTTTAATTTCCCCTGTTGCCGTTGCTAATTACCAAAGCAAAGCAAGTCTGAATGAAGGGAATTCTCCTGCGAGCTCAGATACCAGGTCACCGAATCACAAGGCATGGCAAGAGAGTCCGGGCAGCTGCATGGGGGGAAAACAGGCAGAATGAGAGGAAGCAAAAGTGGGAGAGGCAGATACAGAAGCCACGTGGCTTGGACTTGGCAATTAACTACCGATAGGGCAACTAGTAGGCATTCAGCTATGTTGGCCCAAGAAGAAAAAGAAGAAGAGTTGGCTTTTATATCCCGCTTTTCTCACCCATTTCAGGGGACTCAAGGTAGCTGACAAACCTTCTGTCCTTCTCCCCGCAACAGACACCTAAGCCACATCCCCATTATAAGCTTAATCCAGTTCCCCTAAACCGAAATAATAGAACTGGATGCAAACGCGAATTTGCCTGATCCCATTACTTTCACCTGGATCCGGATTCTGAGGATCGTAGGTGGCGTACGTGACTCAAGGGGGGACTCAAGTGGCTACTTTCTAAAAGCCGCTTTTCGGGGCTGCCCTGCCGTCTTTCTCCTGGCGTGAATGCGCCACCCATAAGGGACCCCTTCACGGAGCCTAGCTGGGTGGCTGCCGCTTGCCTGGATGGAGGAAAAACGGCAGTGGGCAGCCAGCGATTCTTTCCCCTCCTCTCCTCATTGCCCAGGGCGCACAGCAGCAGCGGCAACTCAAGCCCCCTTGCTTTAAACATTCACACATCTCCCAGAACCTGAAGCTGCTTTCCTTTCCCTTTCTAAAGGTCAGAACTCCAAAGAGCTAGAATTGCGCAAAATTGCAACATTGTTATCAGGTGTGAAGTGTGTGGATTGCTACAGTGTAGCGGCTGCTGTAAAGGGTGGATTTTTACACTGACATCACTATCTTTGGAAGCAAGCTGTTGGGGGAGGGAAACCAGATGGACGCAGGTGGCCACACAGCGAGGCAGTAGCTGCTAGCAGTGATGTTAAGTGGAGCCTTGACAAGCCGAAGAAGTCTATCTTGGAATGGCAGCTAGTACATTGGTTTCTCCTTCTGTCTCAGGACTCTTTATTCCTCAGCAGTGCATGGGTGAATTTGGCCAGCGGACTTTGTATTCTGAGGCCGATTCACACTTTGGTTGGTACTTTACAATTAGGCAACATCTGGGCAAGTGCATCTGCACTTATAGGAGGCGCTTGCAGCCTACAAGCACCCCGGCCTGCCTGCCCAGATGTTGCCGAGTTGTAAACTAGATGTGGTGTGTGATGCCACAAGTAACCCAACCCTCCCCAATCGTGACCAGGAGCTTACCTTATGCATCCAGCCGGTGACCATCTGCACTCTGGCCAGCTGTGGTCATCCGGGTTGCCTTGGAAGCGCGCTGGTATCTCAAATGACCCCGCCACAACGGCACACAGCATCAGTATCACCGTAGTGACGGTGTGATGCATGCACAATCACATAGAGCGCTGTGCTCAAGATGGTGGCACCCTGCGGAGAATTGGCCTGGCGATCGAACACAGGTAAGCGATCGATCACGCAGGGGCTAGGTTGCTCTTGGCTAGTGCTCACGATTGGGAACACTAGTTAGTATTAGTTTCTCACATACCTTTCCTGTCCTTGGGAAAGGGAAGTGTGAAATTGCACCTGGTTACTGGCAGGTGTAAGATCAGCTGTGCTGGGTCCAGAGGGGCAGGCTGGCAGGCAGGCAGGCAGGCAGGCCAAAGTAAGGGTAGAGTTGCCCTTGTCAGGCCAGTGACTTATGGAAGAATTCATGCTGGGAGAGAGGAGGCCTGGATGCCACCCCCGTTTTGCCTGTAGAGAAGGGAGAACACCTCTCAGGCTTTTAAACCCTTTGGCTAGGTCACATCTCGACAAGAGCAGATTTGTTTCTGTGTTTGAAGGTCCAGAATCCACCCTTCAGCAAAGGTGGTGCCTGGGACCAAATTCTCCTTCAAGCCATCATCCAGCGTTTGGTCCCAGATTGCGGCAAAGAATCCCGTCCGGGAGACGCAGCCAGCGTGCTTGCAACGGTTGCCGTTCCAGCAATTTGTTGGGGGTTGCCCCCTTCCACTGTCTGATGCCCATGGTGCCCTAGGCTCCAGCCTTCTGAGACCATCTGCTCCTCGTTACCAAGAACACCTTAAGGGCTGATACCAGAGACATTTTTCAAACTTCCCACGACCCTGAGGTCTGGGGGGGGGGGTTGTCTCCTTTTTAAAAAAGAACTATTAAAGCAGCTCCCTTCCTCTCTCGTCCTGTTCTCCCACCTAGTCCTGCCAAGAGCAAATGCAGCTCAGTTACAAGGCTGCCTCGTGCCCTTGCCCAGGGTATCTCTGCGAGTCCCACAGGGCCTGCGAACACACCGTCCGGCCTCCATGGGCAGCGGCAGGGCACAGAGCCATGGATTCCCTGGCCACAGGTAAACGGGGAGGTATAAGAGCCGGAAGGACGAAGGCATCGATTCTGTAAGTCTTTTTTTTTTTTTAATTACATGAAGGTATTTATATCAGATGTACAAAAATGGTTTGTTTTTTAAAAAGATTATTTTACAACCAATGTCCCTCTTTATTTGCATCGTGATATACACAGACCAAAGAAATTGAGTATATACATTTACAGCTACTTGGAAATCTGAAAACGATGAAGGAAGAGGAGTGTGAAGGCCAACCCACACTGCATCCCGGCGAGGATTCTCCCAGAGGAACTGGCTGGCACCGGTGGGGACCAGGCATCAAGACGGTGCTCTGTTGGCACCCCCTCCCCACCTGGCAGTCCTTGGGGTGGGCCGGCACAGTGGCCTCCCGGGCACTCCCACTGCCAGGCTCCCCAAAGGTGGAGGTTGCATGTTGCCCAGTATGCAGTTCCAATTTCTTCCTCTTGCTCCTGGCTTTGACTATACCGGGGGATTCTCCCCCACAGGCTCTCAATAGGCCACGGCCCCAGAGTCCCCAGAAGAGGTGAAGAGAACGTCCGCTTTGGCGTTGATGAAGTAGGTGACGGCAAAGGAGAGGATCAGGATAGCTATGCCGACAATCAGTATGATGATCTACGGAGAGGATTGAACAGGAAACGGAAGACGGTTGGACAAGCGGACGCCAGGTGGGCCAAACCTCAGGGGCACAGCCTGATAGGCGGTCAATAAGCAAGTGATCCAGGCCACCCAAAAGAACCTTGTGTCCTGCCATGCTGGGAAGAGAAAAGTGGGGGTACAGTCTGGGGGGGGGGCGATGCATTTGTGAGGAAAGGCAGAGGCAGCTTTCCAGGGAGTGGCCCTTCGTCCCCCCAAAAGTCCTTGCTTCTTTTTAAAAGCGAGGCTGCGAACCCCCGTAGCCCAAACAAAGCTACTCTGCTGAGGTCTGAGTGAACAAATGAGCAAGTGAAGGAGCCAGGCCCTGGTATGTCTGCCCAAATAACGCAAGCAAAAGCACAGCATGTTTGCCTAAAAGCAGCCACAGAAACCCCCGTTGTGCTCAATCAAGGGGCCTGTTTGCACTTTTGTCTTATTCTGGAATTTATCTCAGGATAGGGGTCTGTGGTCCTCATGCTAATGCAGACACTGGCAGGCCTCACCTGAGGCCTGCTGCAGCCTGCACTAGCATGTGGACAGCACGCTCCTATCCTGAGATATGTTCCAGAATAAGACAAAAGTGCGAACAGGCCCCAGAATTTGCCCACTGTTGGCTTCCACAGGAAACTGCCCTTTCGAATCAAAATAACCTCCTCTTTCGCCCAGGAACAATGATCCTCCCTATGTCCCCATGGAGCTAAACCCAGGTTCTCCCTTGGAACGGTGTTCAGATATTTTGCAGACCGATAGGCAGCCGGCCTCAGAAGGCTCTTTAAGGCCAGCAACTGCAACCTTACATCCAGGAGGAAAGGCCAGGGACAGCGCAGTCAGAGCTGACCGCTGAGGGGAAGAGTGAAAGGCTTCTGAGTGGTCATCCACCTTGGCTGCTCTTAAGAGTTGCTCCTCGGGCAACGCAGCCCTTTCTCAGCTTGCTTACCAACGCCATCAGAACCTTCCTTAGTACTTGCCTCAAGCTGCTTGCTGGCTACTAGGAAGATCCGGGCATGAAGCTCCTTCCAGCGGCTCTCCGTCCACGTGGAATACTCGGTGGAGCCCCACTCCTCGAGGTCAAAGGCGGGGGAGGAAGCCAGGCTCAGGTGGACGGTTGACATGACGCAGAAGGGCTGGCGTGGGGACGTGGCGTTGGGATAGGGAGCGCCCTGCACCCAGGAGTAATCGTACACCTACAGAGAGAACATGGGAAACGCTTGTCCTGAGCCAGAGGTGAGTTCTGACTAGATGGCACCAAAAAAGGCCTAGGAACCCTGGCGAGATGTGGGGCTCTGCGGGAAATTATCACCCGTCCTTCTCTCTGCAGACCTTACCTGTTTAATGCTTCCTTTTCAGATGCTCATGAAAACCGGAGGTTTGAAATACCTGCTGGGGAAACCTACCAAGGGCCATGGCCTGCTCCTCTTCAGGACATGGCCGTCCTGCCGGCTTCTTCTGACCTCAGGGGGTTTTGTGAGAGGCAAGGGGGAGCGGAGCAGACCAGCCTCCTTGCAAACAGGTGGAGCCCAATAGGCCTGAACCCTAGGGCCTGTTTCCAGGGCCTTGGCACAGGGATCAGCAGAGCGAAAAGGAAGCAGACATTTTAAAGCCCTAAGTGCACCACAGCAGCGGAGGACTCACTTCTCCCTTGCCGGCCTTGTTCAAGTCCAGGCACTGCTCCTTCGTCGTGCTGTTGTCAAGCCGCGTGCCCGTGAGGTTGGCCAAGACGTGCTGAACCACGTACGTGGAATTCACAGGGCTGTTCACTGCAATGTAGTACTGGAGCGGCCCGTCACCTGGCGCAACACAAAAGAGCAAGACAAGGGTTGCACGAGGGGCCGGGTGAGGCAAAGAGAGATTCCGGCTCCAGAATCTCTGCCACCACCTAAACGCACACCTGCCCTTCCTTACCCAGGTACACCTTGAGCTCTGGCTTAAAGATCGACTGGAACCACGAGTTGTTTGCTTGGATCAGGAAGCCGTACAGCATGCGGGAGACCTGGCAAGAAGGGAAACGTCACCTGGGGCGACGAGGTCGGCCCATGCCACAAAATCCAGCACCTCCGAGAGCCACCTCCGTGTGCTCATCCCCAGGTTGGTCTTGTGGTTAAACTGCCAGACTCATAGTTCATAGTAACAGGGTCCGAGTCTGCATTGCTCCATGAAGCTAGCCGGGTGGCCTTGGGCTAGTCTCAACTCTTTTCTGAGCTCTCACAGCCCTTCCTACCTCACAGGGTGTCTGTTGTGGGAAGAAGAAGAGAAAGCTTTGAGTCCCTTTAAATGGGTGAAAAAAGTGGGGCGTAAAAGCCAACTCTTCTTCTTCTTCAAAGAGAAGGTTCCAAACAGCTGGAGGGTCAATTCTGGCCTGGAAATGAACTCTTTCCCCACCCCAGTGGGGGGCGTACATTAGGCCCAATGTTTAGATGAGCTCAGAAATGTCTTGATTTGCATAAAGGAGGCAGCAGGTAGGGGTTTGGGACCCTGGCGCTGTCGGTCAGTCAGCCGTTTGGGGCATTTTTCGGCTTCTGTTTGGGCGCAGGGAAAAGACCACCAACAGCAGAATCACGCGGCGGGGAAGGCGGGAGGCAGCCATTCAGGGAGCTGGAGCAAGGCATGTTGTGTTGACACAACAATGAGAGAAACACAGAGAGACAGAAGGGAATTGCGCAGGCACCCAGGCCCGGCGCCAGCCTCCCGAATCCCATCTGCTCATACCGTCGCTGGATCCGCCCGGAGAGCCGCAGCGCTGCCATTTCCCCCTGCAAGCTGGTACAGCGCGCGGGCAACCACGGTGGCCACTTCTGCCAGGGACTGCAGGAAAGCAAAGAGGGCTCCAGGTTAATCAAGACAGGCAGGCCTGGCGCACAGAGAGCACGCCAGCCAGGCCTCCTGCGCACGGGCTGCCGGCCCGTCTCTATGGCAACGAGGCACGCAAGACAATACCAAGTTGGAATGGCTCCCCCCTCCCAATGCTCAGTTTTGGGAAAGACAGATGGACACTTCCCCCCCCCAAACACACACACACACACACACACACACACACACACACACACACACACACACACACACACAATCTCAGCACCCTGCACCTTCGCTGTATCTGTCACATAATCCAGGGCGTCTTCAGCGCTCAGCCCCTCCGGGTATTGCATCAGGATGTTCTCTGAGGTGTCGTAGATGCTCTGGTAGTACCTGGGGAGACAAAGGAAACGCTCTGCTGGCCAGGGTGTGGCTTGGCCTTCCAGCTTGGGCCAGGGCTGGAGCAGGTGCTGGGAGGGTCCCCAGGGAAGGGGGGGGAGCTGGGTCCTGGCTAGCCAGCCAGCAAGCCGCCTTTGTCCCCCCCCTCCCCGCCCCCGTTTCCTCCTCCAAGCTTTTAATGAGCCTTTGTAATTAACTTGGCCCTTCTGCGTGTTTGATGAGCTCCAGCTTGCCGACTGGAAGTCCAGGAAGGAGCCTCGGCAAACAGCACTCACAGGGTGTTTTTCCACTGTCAGAAAGTACCCATTTTTGCACACATTAAGGACCCATTTGGGTGTGAGCCGGATGACCCCATTTCCACCACGGCACCCATTTGGGACCCGATTGTTTCCACTGTCGCTGGGGAAATCCGGATCATATGGGTACATCTTAGCCTTTAATCTGGATTTTCTGTAGACCCCATTAATGCGGTCTACAATGGGGTCTTCAGCCAGAAAATCTGGATTAAAGGGAGTCTGTTTCCATGAGAAACAGGCAATGGGGTCCAGAGGAGGCTAGCGGGAGGGGATGCACCCATGGGGGGGGGGGAGCCCTGAAATCCCAGCTTCGAAGTGATTTCGGAGACATTTTGAAATCATTCCAAAATGACTCCGAAGTCACTCCAAAGAGATTGGGAAAGACTTTGGAGAGGCTCCGGAGCTGCCAGCGCGGTCTGTTCGCTTTTAGCGATGACAGCACAGCCTTCCCTCCGAAGTCCCTCTGAAGAGATTGGCAGAGACCTCAGAGTCTTGCCGCCGGTCCCTCCAAAGAGATCAGCGCTGACTTCGGAGACGTTCTGAAGGGACTCCGGAGTGGCTCCGAAGTCTGTGCTGATCTCTTCGAAGGCTTTGGAGAGTACACCCCCCCTGTCCACGGAGACACCTGGGGTGACAGACAGACCCCTTGGGGGTTGACCCGGATTCCCTAGATGGGTGCAAAGGTGTTTCCACGGCAGGGAGGTTAGCACCCATTGTTAATGTGTGCTACACATCCTGTGGAAACACACTGGGTGCTTCCCTTAATCCGGATCTACTAGATCTTAGATCCAGATCTAAGGAGCTGGGTGGAAAAACACCCATAGTCCCGAACGTACTAAACTCAGAAGCAAGGCAAGGACGCTTTGGGTGGCTGCTGGGTGGCTTCTACTGCTGCAGGGCCAGAGATCTTTGAACCGCATGGAGACCAGAAGGTCAGAGTAGCACACAGAGGCCTCCCTTTGAGAGGAGAAACAGAGCTGCCACGGGCAACCCCTGCGGGCAGCAGCCAAGGGTTCCCTGGACTCCTCTGGGTGCCTCACAAACAAGCACTAAGATCATAAACGTTATATTTTTTAAAAAAGGCAAAGCACGGAAGCGAAGCAACCAGATTAGTACACAACCCATCCCTGGGCCCAGAAGAACTCCCCTTACCTCTGCAAGTGGGGCCGTGAGAGAGTTGCTGGAGGGGAGGCCATTCTATGCTGCTCCGTCTACATTTTAAGTTACTGTAAAAGTATCTTTCTAGCTTTTGTAAGTAAAACTTTAAGACACAGGCGGCTCTGCTACTGGACTGCTGATGTATTTTGGAACATTTCTGCTGCTACTGTACTACGCTCGGCTGTAGCAAGAAAAAGTTGGGTTCATTTTCGGAAAGAGCATGTCAGAATCCTAGCCTCTGGCACAGGTGCTCAAGAAACCTGGGTGTGTGGAAACTGTGCAGCAGAGACAGCACCACCAGGAGAATTTGGGATCAGATGAGCCCCGCAAAGAGCAAACAAAGCCTGGCACAAAATCCCACACAGAATGCTTAATGCCAGGCACCCTCCGATACAAGGCAAGCCTCCAAGGCAGGCAGCTAGCTGACTTCGGCTGGGCAGGGTGGGCCCTTGCTATGGGGAGCAGGCTGAAGCACCAGGGGAAAATCTAGCAGCACTGGTGCTGCACTGAGCCCAGCAAGGCCTGGTGTGGTACCCAAATCTGGCTCTTCTTCAGAGCTTACTCTGCCGCTGAGCTGTCCAGAGAGAACTTCAGCTGTGCCCCGCAGTTCAGCCCAGGGGAAGCAAGCAAGGGGAACCTGTGTGTGTCACACCAATGTCCCTGTACCTGGGGCACGCTGGCATGCGTGATCAGCGTGCAAGCACAGGAAGAGGCCCTCAGGGTGTAGGTGCTTCTGCCCCTGTGCCCATCGGGTAGCCTCGATCCTCCTCACCATCCGAAAAGGGTGGTAGGCCAGAAGTGGCATCTAGTGGAAATTCAGAATGCCATGAAACCTGAGCAAGCAAAATCTATGCCCCAAGCCAGCAGCCAGCACAGGAGAAATAGGCTACACTTGGACCCTGGAGAAATAGGCTACGTTTGAAAAGTCTCTGCTCTAGACTGTAGCAACAAGGAGATCTGTGGGGTATTTAATGGGCAGGCCTGTCTGTTAATCCTCTGCCTCCAGAGCCCTCTGGATGTTGGTACCAAGAGCCCAAGGGGAAAGAGGCCAACCTGCTCCTGGGGTCTGCTCTTTAACCAAACCTGGTGATATCTTGAGAGAATAAGCGAGCTTGACAACGACCCCGCTGCTTGTGAGAGGTTTATTCTGAGAAGCACAAAACTGTGGGCTAAGTTTTGTCCAGATGATGGAGGATCTTCCTGCCAAAGGCATTAATGAACCCAACAGAGTTGGCTGCAGAGCAGAACACGAAGCAGTAGCTGATGTCAAAACGGCCGAAACACTCTGGTGCCGACAGAACGGGAAAGTATCACCTCCCCCCCCCCCACTGTTCTCAGTTAAATGTGAAATTTTATTGATTTTCAAATCAATACAGCAATCTGAGGTTATCTTCAACTATTTACCAGTTCTGCTTCTGACTCGCTGAAAACGCAACCGAAGCAAAATAGGATCTTGGGATTGTTTTATGGTAACCAAACAGCTGCTTGTTTTCCTGAAACGGCACCAATGGAAAACTCACAAACCGTGAGCTGGGGGAGACGGCAGCAGATGGGACACGAGGCCTGCCAGGAGCAGAAGCGAAGCCCTTCCACCTCTGTGCTACAAGGCCTCCGGAGGTGTCAGGGAGAAAGGCAGCCTGGCTGCACGCAGGGGAGGCCGGACAGGTGAAGGCAAGCAACGGAAACAGCTCTGGGTGCAAATACCAGGGCCAAAGGAAGCCGAACTGCCCATGTAGCGGACAGCCACAGGCAAATGGGCAGGCAGCCCCAGAGCTGCAAGCAAGACCTCTCCTCGTGGCCCTCTTGCCCAGTCCAGGTCCTCGAGCCAGGGAGGTGGCAAATGGGAGGCAGGGATGAGAAGCCGAGGGCAACCTCAGCCACCTTTTCTCCAGTAGCTCCTCCGTTGCAGAATGGCAGATATATGCAGGTCAGCGTAAGGGAATAACGGGAAGATCAAAGCAGGGAGGCAAGGAAAGCGCTCCGCTGCGCCGGCACCTGGATTTCCCCGGGCCATCAGAAACCCACTTCACCCCGTGCTTGTTTTTGTGTTAAAGCGGTCCTTGAAGAACAGATGAGTCCCCCCATATGCTCAGTGGCTGCCTGCTAACCTCTGGCTAGCAGCCAGCTGTGTGAAACATTCTTGGTACAAAACTGGGTTTCTCATGGCTGTCAGAACAATTACGCCGCGCCTCTTTAATTACACAGCGCACGTCTGCTTCCCTCCGCCTCTGCCTGCTCCCCAAACGCACAACTGCTGAACCCTGCCTGTCATCCTCTCCCCCCCACACCCCCGCCGCCCCCTCGTTTAATTTCTGCAGGAAATGGGGAGCATTAACCCAGTCTGCCAGCTCCCACCAGGAAGAGCGCTGTAAAAACTCTTCCTGCCCTTTTGGAAGTTGTGAAGCTTTGACTGCTGGGGGCGCCTGAAAGGACAGGGAATGGCAGCTGCTGGCCAGTCCTCCTTGCAAGAGATTGCCCACCCCAACAAGGACATGGCTGACTCCTGCTGCTCCAGTACCAGAGCCCCTGGAGCTGCCAAGGGGCCAGAGCAATGAGAGACCCAAGCAGCCTCAGCAGTTAAAGTACCCCCTTCACCAATGGGGTAGAGGCACAGGCTTCACCCTTACCATACTAGCTAGTAGCTACCAACAGTCTTATTCCACACAACGCTGTCCATGTTAGTGGTGACCTTGCAAAACCCTCTACAAGAGACAGCAACCAGGATTCTCCCAAGAAGGACAGATCTCTTGCTACAGATCTGTGTAAAGGCGTTAAGAAGAGAGCACATTGGGGTCTTTAGCAAAGCAGTTGCAGCAACAAGAAATCTGGAAACTAGGAAGTGGCTAAACCCAGCTCCTGAGGTCTCCAGGACTTGAACCTTCGAACGCTGTGTGGTGAGCGAGGCCATTTACCTGTTGCGGAAGGATAAGCGGTGATCAGCCAGCACCACCCCAGGAATCTGCCTGGCCCTAAGGAATCGCTGGAAGGACGACGGCGGGAGAGGCTGTGTCTGGCCAGGTTCCTGCACATTCACACTGCTGTTGGTGCTGCTGTTCTTCAAGGCTTTCACGATCTGCTCAACGGTTTGCTGAGAGGCAAGATGGACAACCAGGTCAGCCGTGTGTACAATGCACTTAAATCCATCACGAACCCATCTTCCACGACTGCAGAGCAAAGGACTCACAACCGCGGCCTGTCAACACCCGTCGCAGGGCTCATCCCAGCTGCCTTCAGTGTGCAGCTTCAACACATCTGAGGTAGCTGCTGATAACGTCTCTCCTGGCCATCCCCAGTTGCTGTCGCTGCTCCTCAGCTCCGCTGAAGAGTTGCCCTGAAACCCCAGCGCCAGGAACCTCCCGCGTTCCCCGCTGATCTTCCAGGTAGTGCCACCAGTGAGAGTTCAGGCTCCAAATCCCCACTCAGTCAGGAAACTTATCCTGGCTTTTCAATCTGGCCTGCCTCGCAAGACCGTGAGGATATAAGGCTATGCCTGGCGCTGTGGATTTCCTGGACAAAATTAACCATGTGACACCATCACTGCACAGGACGTTTGCAGCGACCACAGAGGAGGCATTAGAATCTGCGGAGTCCTAGAACCGGAAAAGGTTACTGAACCAGGTAGGTCAATCCCTGCTTCACGTGGGAAGCCAACTTCTGATGAACACACACGGTGCAGAGGAGGGGCGCCAGACTCTGGCCCTTTCTGCACGTGGCCTTACTTCCCAAATATATCTCGGGATCTGTTGTCCACGTGCTAAGGCAGACTGCAGCAGGCCTCACCTGGGGTCTGCCACAGAATGTACTGGCATGGAGACAGCAAGCCCCCATTCCAGAATATATTCCAGAATAAGCCCAAGTACAGAAAGGCCTCCTCTCCAGACAGGCTACTCTCACGCTGGTGGCCACTGCCAGGAGGACCCTTTCCCTCTGCTACTGAATCAGAAGCTGCCTTGCAAACCGAGTCTGACATTTCAGTAGACCGTATCCTAACCACCTTCCTAATTTCCCCACAGGGGAAGCTACCCAGAATTCTCTGCACCTGTTCCAACGCCTGGGGCCAGAACAGACCCTTAGGGGAGTCTAGTTTTGCCTTGCAGTTATCTGCTCAGGGTCACGTTTAACTTTTGTCCTAACTGTAGCACGTTGCACTGAACTGAATAATTTCATTCTGTTTTCTATTCCCATTTAAACATTTTGATTTGATATTCTTAGCCCCCACCCCCACCCAGACCTGATGAAATTTGGGGGACCTGTGTATCAGCAGCATGGGGGAGGGGAGCAGAGCCTGGCCATCCTTCTTCTATGCTCTCGTGTCCCTTCATTGGCCTTACTGAACATGGCCACAGACTTTCTCCAATGCTCCATCCCTCTGACAATGGTCCCCCTGGCAGCTCTAGATGGAGCTCTGGGAGACCCATCCACCCGCCATGAAGGTTCCTGGCCAACACGAGTGTACACAAAGATCCGGGCTCCACAAAGACATCAGGGAGGCTGACCAGAAGCAGGGAGCCAAGCAGAAGCAGCCTCAAGGAGAAACAAAGAGCAGGAGAGGTGACCAGTGTGAGCCAGAGGGCTTCTGAGAGGGCAGGAAAGAGATGCCTGTGTGCTGTTTCCCATTCACAGAGAAGAGATCAAACAGCTCCCTTCACATCTGCCAGGCTTTGACCCTTGGGATCTCCACCGATGGAAACAGCTGGTTGTTCTTCTGTGGGCCAGCTTGCCAGCAGCTTTGGAACACACACGCATATCTCAGACGCAGAAAGTTCCTTACCTCCACTGACTGGTTTTTCCGAGAGATGGGGTCTGTGTGCACCCACAGATCTGCGTTGCTTCTCAGGGCAACCTGCAAGGTAAGAAGCATCCACCTTCATCCCAGGTCAGCAGAAGGAGGAGGAAGCAAAGAGTCAACAGGACTTTCCCCACAGAGGATCGGGCAGTCCCGGGAAAGGGAGTCTCAGGTAGGGAGTCTCATGCTTTAGGTAGATCCTAAAGCATGACCCCACCTGGTCTTACTGGATGTTCGTATTTGTATGCTTAGACCCAATCTACAAGGAGAGATTTCTTCCTGTCCTTCTGATAAATCCAAAGTGCAGATGAGGCCAATCCTGCTTTATTCAGGTGGGCAATGTACCATCAAGTACAAACGCTGCCCCATCTCAACATCGACAGCGTTTCTGTCCTGCTTTCCTTCAAAGTCACCTCGAGTGGGCTTCCATCCGGGCAGGGACCAAGCCTCGGGGAGAAGAAAGCTGCACCACACCTGACCTGGTGAAAGCCAAGGCAGGAGGTGATAGGGTGCCTTACCTGACTCACTTCCAGGAAGGAATGGATGCTGTCCAGGTTGACTGGGAATTTACCATTCTGCATGTCGTAGACCATGCGAGAGCTGCCAATGTAGTCAAAGGCCTCCTTGGGAAAGTAAAGTCAAAGTTCAGCCACAGTAATGGCAGGAAATGCTCACCCCGATTATCCTGGCTCTGGGAGCAGCCCTGACCCACGCGGTCTGCTTGGGAAGGAGTCTCCCTTTGGCAAAGGGTGCTTTGGGACCCATGGAAGAGAGACCGACCCCATCATGGGACAGATGTCGGTGGATGTTACTGTTCACCTGCAGCCACGAGATGGCTGGCACCTTGCTAGCAAACAGAAAACCCAGAAATGCTGCTTCCTCTCTTGCCTTACCCCCTGGAAGAAAGCGAACATGATGTTTTTCGGCAGCGCCTGAATGTCATGCATTTTGTGGACGGCTTCAGCCGCAGCCAAGAGGGTCACAAAGGATCCGACGGCACTTTCTGCTCCAGGCGCCAAGTTCCAGAACAATGAGTGACTGTCGATCTGTCAAAAACAGAACAAAAGAACTGTGCAGGCCCTTGGCAGGGCCCCAGAATGCTTGGCTTTCCAGGAGCCACAGAGCAAGAGCTTGGCTCCGGCCTTCCGGCCCTTCATGCAGCCCTGTAGCTGAACCTCTGCCCGGCCTCAGGGGTCCTGCTACTAGAACGCTTGGCTGACAGAGGTCAAGAGCACTTTGGACCCAGGAAAAACAAGTATTTTAAAGGCTCCGAGTATGGATTACCCTGAAAAATCCAAAGTTTTAGTTCTAAATGTCAAGAAGTTATTAATAGAGGTTTTATTTATTTATATCTTGACCTGTACCCAAAGATTCTGTTCTGCTTGAACAGGGAGTAAACTTCTACAGGTTTACTTTCTTTGAAACAATTCTTTTTCCACCCTTCAGCACAATCTTATCCTGGTGAACAGAACTCCAGTGCCTCCAAGATCCAATCACGCAGCAAAGTTTTGCTGAAACCAGCTACCAGGCAGGGCTGCCCAGGACAGTAGAGTGGTCATGACTGACACGAAGCCCAACCAATCAGCGTCGCTCCTCAGCGCGAAGAGGTGTTGCTACTCGCCGCCCGCCCATCTGCCACCCCTGGTGGAAGGAGGAGCTCCAGTCCACACCTACCCGTGCGGCAGCAATGATGACACTTCCGGGGACCGGCTTCTCGGAACCATTGATGGCCTTCAGAGTACTCCATACGTTGTAATCCTTGAGTGGGTCACAGACAACCTCTGGAGGGAGAGAACAGTAGGTGAGAGGTGGGCAGGAGCCATTTCTGAGCCTGGCCAGAGAGACCGACCCCATCATGGGACAAATGTTGGTGGATTTTACTGTTCAGCTGCAGCCACGTGATGGCTGGCACCTTGCTAGCAAAAAGAAGACCCAGAAATCGACCATTTTTTGTGTTGTGCCTCCTGGCACCCAGGAGGTGCTGAGGGCCAAATCCAGACTCTTTGCGCTGTAGCCCCAAGTCACAGCTGCCCCCAAGCAGTGGCAGAGAGGCTCCCTCCTTCTTGTGCCACGTGGACATATAAGGGCTTCCTAAGGGCTCCTCCTGCTTTGCTCCCTGAGACCTCTTAAGAGAACATAGTGGACTCTGGTGGCAACTGAGCTAAGCCTCCCTCCATTGACAGTTTTCATCTGCCAGAGGTGCTGTCAAGTCATGTGGTGGTTGCCAATGTTCTCCCAGGTCTGTGAGTGGAGACACACTTCATAGAACTAGAGTTGCTGCGGGGCTGGAAATTGTCCCAAAGAAGTGCCAGGCATCCTGGCGAGACTGCGGTTCCCCACTGAATCAGGGTTGCAGAACATGGCCCTTAGACCCAACTCAAGGATTTGTTCATATCTGTTGGGGGCAACACAGGGGCGAACGTCTGAAACTGAGCTGGGCTAGAGCTCCAAAGGGAGCCTTCTGCTGCCTCCACTGGCAGGCACATTCCCCTAGGTAAGCCTCAGGAGAGGACAAAGGTGCTGATTTTCTCGAGAGACCACAGTTGAGCAGAGTTGACCTTTGCCCTTTCTCCAGAGGGTCACAGGGGTGCTGCAGGCTGGGCCTGGCAGCAGTGCGGAATCGGTGTTCCTGCCAATACACGGGCAAAAGACAGTTTGCATCGCTCTTGTAGTTTCAACCTGACAAATTCAGGGTGGATTCCTTGGCTTCCTCAGCCCTCCAGAAACCTGTTTTTTTACACCTTGGCTTGACTCCAGGACCTGTTTCACTGCCACTTTTCTTCCTCCTCTTTGACCTCCCACCTGCCCAAAGCGAAGCCCCAGAAATTCCTGTCTCTCATTCCTTTGGTCGGCCTAGTGGCCGCTTGCCTCCCCTGGAAGGGATTCCACCCTGATCGTCTCACCTGGGTTCAGGCTGAAGGTGCTCTGGATGGCGCTGCGACGCATGCAGGTCACAGTGCTGGTCACAGCATGCATGTGGGAGGACAGCTGCATGGCACACAGTGGGTACTGTGGGACGGAGCCATTGGAAGGCATGTTGTAGGCTTGGAAGCACTAGAGCAGGGAGAGAGGAATGATGAAAGCCTCTGAGCCATTCTTTAACCTGCATCCACTGGGCGGGTGCCTCCGGCGTCTGCCCAAAGATCAAACATTCCTCCCTGCCCTGATTAGACCTCATTTGCAGAAACCCCTCTGCTCCCTGTTTAGTGGCAAGAAGAGGTTTTAGATTCCTCCCCTTCCGAGTCCCAAAGAGGCTCCGGCAAGCATCTCAACAGCTTCTTGAGTCCACAAAACTTGAGGAAAACGTTAAAATCGACATACCCAATCCAGTGACAGTACCTGTTTAATAATCAGAGTTTCATTCTCATCTTGAAGGAGGAAAATGGGGAAACCAAAGTCCATGTAAGAAAGCCCCTGGCCGAGTGGATTCCAGGGAAACTTCTCACAGTGAGCATACTCTGGGCCATAGGTGCTGTTGTAGACACCTGAAGTGGAAGGAGAGAAGAGCTCGTGAGTTTTGTTTGGAGAACGGCATGCAGCCCGGTGCAGGAACGTGTGTGTTCTCCCAGCTGCCTCTGAGAAGACAGCCAAGCACCTGTGGCTTTTCTCAAAGGGCTTGCGAGGATCTCTTCATCCCCAGCTAAGTTGCGCTGGCTTCACAGGAAGGTTTCTGCACAAGATGCTGCTGGAGTTAGAGGGAAGGAGAAGGTGGAATAAACAATGGGGAAAGGAGCAGGAGGAGGAGCGGAAGAAGCTGGACAAGATAGAAGTGAAACGTGCACATTTGCCCAAATTCTGGTGGCGTGAAGTTCGGCAGGAGCCTGAGCCCTGGAACAGAATCTGATCCTTGCGTTGAACAACCATAGTTAAGCCTCTCTCTCCCAACTCTTGCTTAAGGCTGCTAGAAAGCCCACTGCAAAAGAACACTGCAGAAACACTGAACATTCAGTTCCCAATGCCTGAATGACACTGCCATTCAGTTCCATTCCCGACTCTCCTTTACTCACCAAAGCCGTCATTGGGGCAAGGCAAAGCCGGAGAGAACCCTTCAGCTGGGCTGGGCCTGGCAATGGCCACTGCAAGGCCAGAGATCCGAGAACTCCCTTTCAGTTTCTGCATGAGATCCCTGCAAATAGAAGACGGCGATTAAGACAACGGTCTTTGGACTTCCCGTTTATATAGATTACCTACAAGAAAAGCAAAAACCTTCTGATAAGAATTGAGGGTTTTCTAAGGAAAGGAGGCCTGGTTAGAGAATCCAGGAACCTGCTCTTTCTCAGTGCAGCATTTCTGGTCACTGCTTAGAAGGAAATGAAGTTTTTGCTATGATGTTTTTCTAATATGAGAAAGATTCTCAGCAGGTCCTCACCGGCCCCTCCACTGAAACAAGGACGAGGTCACTCTAACCATACATCTAACCTTTAGTTCAGGTCCTGCCACAGTCTCCAGATCCATGCAGACAAGAACATAAGAACATAAGAGAAGCCCAGCTGGATCAGGCCACAGCCCATCTAGTCCAGCATCCTGTCGCACACAGTGGCCCACCAAATGCTCATGGGCATCTCAAGCAGAGACAAGGACAAACCTTCTCCTGCTCTCGAGTCCCAGCAGATGGCCTTAGAAGCGCCCCAGTTCCTCCCCCCCCCCCAGCCTGAAGGATGCACCTAGGCACTAGTGAACTAAGAATTGCATGTTGATTCAAACTTCCAGTCGAGGCAGCAATGAGAGAGGCCGGCAGTTTAGGAAGAGCTTTTAAAACGCCCAGTTAGTAACCTAACCTGTTTTCAGCTTGACATGTGAACACAGCAATATCTTTTGCACTTAGCAACGGCCGGAGATGGACGCCACCAGGACAACCCACTGGCTGCCCAATATCTGACAGTCCCTCCGGGCCTCCCCTCTCTGCTGCTGCCAGTCAAGCCCTTTTGCAGCACCAGGCAGCAGTGCCACCTCTCCCAAGAGGCAGAGGAGTTCATGAACAGCAGCGGCCACTCTGATCCAGGGCTGTGGCCTGCTCACCTGATTTGGGTCTCCACAGCATGTCTCCTCCTTGTACTGCTTGAGGAAGAGTAAAGGAGGCGCCACGGCTGAGTGGCGATAGAGGCACAGGCCCCCTGCCTGGCCTGTTCCTGCCACAGCCACCTCTTCTCCCTTTGGCTGCCCTGGGTAGCAACAACACCCCACCCAAACAGACACAGAAGCCCCACTGGGCTTATTGCCTAATTAAAAACATATGAAGACAGAAGTACGCAATGTAAAGAATATAAATGCCTTCTTTCGAGTTGACACGTCTAACCATAAACATCCCCAGTGCCAGATGCACTAGCAAGTCCTGGCTGCCAGATGCCTCAGAAAGAACCAGCAAATGAATCTGGTGCCTCACCCGGTGAATAGCTGTCCATCCAGGAGCACCATGTAAGGGGCATGTGGCCCATCAGTCAAGACCCATTGCAGATCAGATTCCTTCTCAACCACATGGATGACGCCGGTGTCTCCATTCATGGAGGCTGAAGTTTTAAGAAAGGAAAAGGAAAGACTTGTAGTGCAGTGCATTTCTTTTTTATGTTTATAGCTGGCTAATTCCTCACCAGTGGAAATAGGGAGGGTCGTGACATTTTAGACCTGAAAACCGGCTGTTAAAATCTACAGACTTGCAATACAGTCATGACCTTAACGTACTGGTGACAAGATACATAAAGCTGATGCATGATGCATCTTCAGAACAAAATATGCCCTTAATGGCAGTGGTCTGAATGCTGCTCTCTCCTAAGGCAGCCTGTGAGGTTTGGATGGATGCTTGGCTTAGGTAACTACTCTGGATGCTCCCTCTCGACACAAAAAGACTCACCGACCCTTTCCCTTCAAGGCTTTTGTAAGTGACGCAGTGTAGACCTCTCTGCACTCCACAGATCAATGTATGCACCCAAGGAGTCAGGGTTAACATGATCACAGGCCTGACCCTCCTCCCCCCCCCTTATGAATGCAGTTCACTCTTTTCACTCAAGGAAAATCATCTTTGCCCAGTATACTCACACTGACAGCCAATTTGATGGGTGGCATTCAGGAGGCGAACACATGAAGCGGTCCTGTTCAGGGGGATATAGATTTTTCTCTCTACAGAGTTACACCAGCCCGAACCTGCAGAAGGATAGATGAAGAATGGAGGCCTCTGCTTGAAAAACAACCAGACAAGACCTTGTTTCTGCGGAGCTCTGTTTTGTCCCACCTTTCAATACTCCAGGGTGAGCCACAGCAGAGCTGAAGCAGGGTTAAGAACCACCAACCTCTCTTGCTAATGTAGATACCCGCAACTCTAGCAACCTCAAAAAGCAAGCTCTGGTGAGCTGTATAGTATGTACTTCACAACTGTTTCATGTTCTTGTTTTAACAGTGAAACTGCCTTCTGAGGACTTAACAGGACACTGTGGAATTCTGCTGGGCAACCGCATCAGCCACGCTTGGTGGAGCTTATGAAAGCAGCAGGAAAGACGTCTTGCTGCCTGTTCTGACTCAGCCACTACAGTTGAGCGACACTGATGGTATTTCTTAATCCAGATCACCACTCAGTTATTAAGAAAACAACTTAATAAGGTACAGTAAGAAGCAGACACCAAATCTCCCCTGCTTCCAGGGTCTTTGTCCATACTGCTGAGGCAAAGATGGGACTATTGCACATGCACTTTGGCACCATACTTTATAATTACTGTTTCCTGCAGGATGAGCTGGTTACTCCTCACATGGAATTCAAATGATTTTTATGTCAAGAACTTTATTCTCCACAAGTAGTTAAACAGTTACACCTCAAGCATATCTGAAGGAGATTCTACTCCCATACTGACCCACCCATGCCTTAAGATCTGGAGGGGAGGCCCTCCTGGTTGTCCCACCTCCCTCAGCAGCAAAAGGGACAGACACCCGGAAGAGGGCCTTCTCAGTAATGGCCCCTAGGCTATGGAATAGTCTCCCCCATTAGGTGTATCTATCACCTTCATTTTACATGTTTAGGAAGGCAGTGAAAAAGCACCTCTTTGCCCCGGTCTTCGATTATATGGGGATACACTTTCCCTTCCCACTTGCAGATGCTACTGTTTTAATACATACTGCTGTTGTTTTAATGATGTTTGAATTTAAATGTTGCTACCTGGCCAGAGACCTTTGGGCATTGGGTGGGATAAAAATGTTAAAGAAAGAAACCCAGCCAAGAGAGTTTATAATTCTTTTGTTTTCAAAGCCAGCATGTAGATCTGCTTTCACACTTTTACACAGGATATGGTTTTATTTCAAGCCGCCTGCATATCTAGTATATTTCTATACATTGCTCTATTTACTAGTATCAATACCAAGCGTTCCTGGCCTGTGACTGTAATAAACTTGCGAGAATACAAACATGTCGTTGGATCAAACACATAGTGTGATATCATAGTATTGCTTAAAACGCGCTTTTTGAGCTTCGACTATGGGTGTTTTTCCACTTAGCACTAGAGTACCCTTTAAGTACCCATTAAGGACCCTTAATGGGTCCTTAATGGGTACTCTAGTGCTAGGGTTTTCCCCCACTATTTTATTTTTTAAATTTATTTATTTCCATTTCTATCTTGCCCCATACCCGAAGGTCTCTGGGAGGGTAACAACGGGTCAGAAAACACATGAAAAACAAAATACAGATTAAAACATATTTAAAAACATGATACAAATTAAAACAAGGTGCATAGTTAAAAGCTCCGATATAAGCCGTATGCTCAATAGTGTATTAATCATAACTATAATTATGAGGGGAGAATGCATCACCTCAGCCAAAGGCCAAGGCAAAAAGGTATGTCTTTACAGCCTTCCTAAATGTTAACAAGGAAGGGGCATGGCGCACCTCGAGGGGGGGAGACCATTCCACAGTCTGGGGGCCACCACCGAAAAGCCTCTCTCCCGGGTGCCCACCAGCCTCGCTACCGAAGGTGGTGGGACAACCAGGAGGGCCTCTTCTTCGGACCTCAAGGCACGGGCCTTAAAGGGTCCTTAATGGGTACTCTAGTGCTAGGGTTCCCCCCCTAGCACTAGAGTACCCTTTAAGGACCCATTAAGGACCCATAATGGGTCCTTTAGTGCTAAGTGGGAAAAACACCCTATAAAGTACAAAAAAATCTCCCTAATGAACCTACTTTAATTGACCGTGTTTTGCTAGTCGGGATTACAGAAGAATTAAGCCCGGACTTGGCGGAGGTCCTTGGAACAACGCTCCGGGGAAGGGAGGTTGAGACAGGGGGCGACGGACCTCGTGCTTCACCGGCCGGACTTCTGCCTTTCTGCCCGCCCGCCCGCTCCCCCTTCCCTTCCCCTTGCTCACCGGCCGCCAACGTGCAGAGAAGCAGCCCCCGCAGAACCCAGCCCGCCTCGCCCCGCCTGGTCCCGCTCCGTCTCCTGCTCCTCCGGGCCGCTTCCGCGTCCTCCAGCACCGCCATCTTGCCCGGCGCCTTCCGTATCCGCCGGCGAGGCTCACGTGAGAGTCTCATCCAACGCTCCCCGCCCTCGGCACCACCACCACCTACGCCGGAAGCGACTCTCTGGCCCAGCCAGGGGGACGCTCCTCTATAGCTTAGGAGCCGAAGCCGCTTTCCGGTCTAGCTGGTCGGCGGAAGGAGGCGGTTTTTGCCCTGTCGCCTCCCGTAGTTGCGTCACTTCCTGGGACCGCCAAAGGGGGAAGAGGCTGCTGCTGCTGCTGCTGCGGTGGCGGCCGCTGACGTGGAGCAGCGATGCTGACCAAGTTCGAGACCAAGTCGGCCCGCGTCAAGGGTGCGTCCGCGCCGCCCGGAGCCCTTCCTCCGCTGCTGGACGACCTTCCACGGGAGCTACGGCGCCGCCTGCCCGGCCCGCTGCTGGGGCGAAGGGCCTCGGCGGGTGGGGGCCGCTGACAGGCCTCCCCTGGCTCCAGTCGGGCCTCCTGCGGCCGCCGCCGCCCTCACCCCTTCCTCGGGGGGCAGGAGCGGTCCCCTCCCTGCGCCCAGCCCGGCGCCCCCGGGGGATCCAAGGCGTTGGCACCGAAGGGGTCCCGGCCGGCCAGAGAGCCGGAAAGGACTCCCCCGTCTGCCAGTGACAGCAGCGCCCTCGTCCCTCCGAAGAGCTCTGCCCGGAGCCCCTCCGGGACCCGGGGGTGTCCCCGCTGCCGGGCGGCGGCGGTGGGCAAGGCTGTACACCCCGAAACGCGCCTGCTTGACCTCGGGCTGTGTTCGCACTTACCCTCTTTCCGGGGTATATCTCCGGATAGGGGTGTGTGGTTCACACGCTAAGGCAGACTCTGGTAAGCCTCACCTGGGGCCTGCTGTAACCTGCACTAGCATGTGGACAGCATTGCCCCTATTCCTGGATATATTCCAGAATAAAGCCTGGTGAGAATAATGCCCCCCTGGTGCCCGGCTTGGTTCAGGGAGGGCGCTGACATTCCAGAGTCCGTGCGGTCCCTTGTTTTCCAGGGGGGCGCTATTCGCACCAGGCTTTATTTTGGAATATATCCTGGAATAGGGGCAGTTCACATGCTGGTGAAGGTTACAGCAGGCCCCATATGAGGCCTACCAGAGTCTGCATTCACATGTGGACCACACACCCCTATCTGGAGATGTAGGACGGGCAGGGAGGGTGCTTGGGAGCAGCAGTCTGGGCGGCTGCTGCCCTGCAGGGTTGCTGGCCCTGACCTCGGGAGGTGCTCCCAAAGCATTTGGCAGGCCCTTGGAGCCTTCAGGTCGTGGGGGGGTTAGCCAGCTTGATAGGTTCCTTCGCTTCCCCCACTCCCTTGCAGGAGAGGAGGGGCCCTGCAATGTTAAACTTGGCCCGGTGATCCTCTGGCTGGAGTGTTGTTAGCTATCCCTGTAGCTAGTGCAAAGCAAAAAGAGCATCAATTGCGTGTCTTGCTGGGCGTGTCAGTTGGATAGATTATGGCTTTGTGACTTGCTGCTGCCGTTGAGTAGACTCTGGAATACTGAGCCAATGTGTGCTGTCTTGGTAGGGAGGTTCAGGGACCCCAGGACCGCAGCCATGGAGTTCTGCAACACCATACCAGAGACCGTCTCATTCAGGACTGTTGAGTAGGGGAGGGGTGGAGCACACCAGCAGCCTTTCCAACCAGTGTTGCTGGTCTAGTTCTAGTTGCAGGGTCTTTCAGCCTGCTTCAGTTTGTTTGGGGCGGTGTGTGTGTGTGTCTGGTGAACTCAGTGGCATTTTATAAACCATATTAATTACCTGACCCAGATTGTCCAACTTTGATCCTTAAATGCATGGATGCTAATGCGCTTTTCCTGTGCCCTTGGTTATTGCTTAAACCTTCATGTTGCGCGTAGCTATATTTTTATTTGGGGCTTGGTTTATAAAGTAGGTTGTTTCGACTGAAACAAACTTGAACTGTCATCGTTTATGTGTGTAATCAAACTACGATATTGTACGTCCAGAAATGAATTGCAAACCTGTGTTTTTGATGGGTGGATAGAGGTCACAAAAACAGTTATTCTCCAAAAAGCAAGTATTATACTGAAAAAATAATTGTCTCTCTAGGTCTGAGCTTTCATCCCAAGCGGCCCTGGATCCTCACAAGCTTACACAACGGAGTGATCCAGCTATGGGACTATCGAATGTGCACACTCATTGACAAGTTTGACGAACATGATGGTAAGTGCACCCCAGACAGAATGGATTCTCGTATGCGGAGTCCTCTAGTCCCTAGAGTAGGGCCTTATAGCACGTTTTGATGCAAAGTGCAACACAGCTGTTTCACAGGTACATAAAAGGGCCTCCAGTTATTTTTGACAGGGAGGAGTAGTATGTACGTACATGTTATATTTGCGCTATGTTGTTTGCGAGGAACTTTGAGGTGGGTTGCAGCGAAATAAAATGCTAAAGGAAAACATTAGGAGAATAAAGTGCAACATGATAAGTAGGAGATACAAATACACCTGAATACCATGTGTCAAAGATTATTTCTTCAAAACCTGTGGCTGCAGGCCCTGGGTGGTTAGGGTTAGGGCTCTTTTCATCTGAGTTCCAAGAACTTCCAGTGAGTTCTTCAAAATAAGGAATGGTGCTGAGTCAGTTGCTGGCTCACTGGTGGCTATGCATATGTGTTTTGTTCTAGGCCCTGTGAGAGGCATTGATTTCCACAAGCAGCAGCCACTCTTCGTATCCGGTGGAGATGATTACAAAATTAAGGTGAGGTGGACAGTCATTTGCACCACAACTATTCCTAGAAGACATTACAAAGAAAAATGGCCTTGGAGGAGGGCAGGTCCATTTTTTTGCGCCACTGCCTAGTTTTAACATGACATTTAGCCTTCTGCTCCGTGGTACTGCTGAACTCAGTTTAAGGGGATAAGAAAGGCTTGGCTCCAGGGCCAAGCTGTGCTGGGCCAGCCCAGCGGATCCAGTTTCTGATCTGCCCCAAAGAGCTGGAGTTGGTGCTGCTGGCCCTGGGAGAAAGGAGCAGAGTGAACAAGATCCACCTTTCGTCTGGTGGCTGTTTTGCTGTCATTTTTGAAAGGTTGTCACTCCTGATTGCTGAATTGAGACAGACTTGACGAGAGGCTGGTTGGATTGGTGTCCAGCCGTATCTAAAGTTAGTAGCTGATAGGCGGTGAGGAGCTTATCCAGGTGGTCAAAGGCTTGCCTGATCTCCACTCCTCTTCTTCAGGTTTGGAACTACAAGCTGCGTCGCTGCCTCTTCACGCTGTTGGGGCACCTGGATTACATCCGCACCACCTTCTTCCACCACGTAAGTAACAGAAGGGCCCTGGCACCCCTGCGTCCCTTCTATTAAGGTCACTGATTCTACGATGCAGGGATTTCAGGGCTTTATCCACGGAAACAATGCCTGCACTTCTGTCTCTTTCCTGCAGGAATATCCCTGGATCCTGAGTGCGTCAGACGACCAGACCATACGAGTTTGGAACTGGCAGTCCAGGACTTGTGTTTGGTAACCAACAGGGACTTTTTACCCTCATACCTTGCAATTGGACTCTCTCTGTCCAAATTCACGATTAACCTCGACCTGCGACTAATTCTTGGGGAGTCAAAAGTCAAGCATTTTAGCTTGCTCACTGTTCTATGCTGGGCATAAAAATTGTTCACTCTTTTTTCTTATTAGCCTCGCTCCACCCATTTTCATTACTCGATTGCGTTTTTCCTGCTTCTTACACTCGCTCCTGCAGTATCAGCTGCTCTATTGTAGATTGTGCTTACGTTTAGATTTGCATTGTCCTAGGCGTGGCAGTGTGGTGGAATGAAACACTGCTCCTGGAGAGGGACTCAGGGTGTCTGAGAGAGCTGGTGGCATTGATCAGCTGCCTTTAATCTGCCCAGCTTTAAGAGCAACGCAGAAGGCAGCTGCCTTCCTGGCACTGGCCAGAACAGCTCAAAAGGGGCGGCTCATCCCTGCCATCTATTCCTGGGCACCTGGGTGGGGCTTAGCTACTTTCTAGAAACATCTGTCCAGGGTGTGGAGTGTCCGAGGGAATGCCGACTGACATGAGCTTTCTGCCCTCCTTGCAGTGTGCTGACAGGACACAACCACTATGTGATGTGTGCCCAGTTCCACCCTTCAGAGGACTTGGTGGTATCAGCTAGCCTGGACCAGACGGTGCGCGTTTGGGATATTTCTGGTGAGCTTCCTACGTTGAGGGGTAGCCCAGCAGCAGTGCCACACCCAAAACTGATGTGGAGGCCCTGATGGAAATGGAAGGAAGAGGATAGAAATAGCTGGTTCACTATGAGAGATCCTAGCACCACCACCCCGGTGGAGGGATATGGCAGTGAAAGAGGCAGCAGTTGGCCTCTCAGTGGTGGATCCTTGCGGGTCCCTGTCATGCTAAGGCGGCTGTTCCTACCCGTAGCTAGAGCTATGCACCAAATAGTTATTTTCTCCCTATTTCTCTCTCCAGAATCTAAAGCTCTTACGTTTTAGGCCATACTTTACCATTGTGTTCAGTGTCTTTGATTTATAGGCGTTTCCTTAAAACTATTCAATAGTAATATTGGTACTCTGGCGGATATTGCTTCTAGTTGTGCAAGAATTAAGGTTCAGAGAGAATGTCTGGAATAACTTGCTGTCCCATCAGATGGTGTTAGCTAATATTGCTGGACGGATGTGTAGCTCTGTTCCTGTATGAGTGGTCTGGCTCTTGAACATTTCTACCTCCTCTCCCTGCATGATCTCACATTAGCTTCTTCCACTCATTCTCTCACCCCCAAAAGGTCTGAGGAAGAAGAACCTTTCTCCTGGAGCTGTGGAGTCAGATGTGCGAGGAATCACCGGAGTGGACCTGTTTGGCACAACTGATGCAGTGGTGAAGCATGTCTTGGAGGTACCCATGGCTGGGGTGGGGTTTCCCAGGGCTCAGCTGTGTCAGGAACTTTGGCTTGGAGATGAATAACCTGGAAGTGCAGTCAGGAGACTCATTTATACTGCGGCCACAGATTATACAGTGGACCTTCCTGATTGGAGATCTTTGTTTCCATTGGGCCCACTGCGTGTAGAACGCCGTGACAAGTAGAAGATAAGAGTCCTAAAATTTCGGAGGCAGCAGGATATAAGCAGGCAGTAGCCAGGAATGCTGTTCCTCCATTTCAGTAGCTAGTTTTGTGGAGTGTGGGGACTAAGTGGTTGCCCCAGGGACTCATGGAAGAGATGGGTGCCTAGGCTGGGTCAGACGCGCCCACTGAGGAGTGACTTCTTGCATGTAGAAGCAGGGCAGGAAACATGAGTTGGGGCAGCCCCTGCCCTTGTCCCGGTGCCTTAAGCAGGAGCCTTGGCAAGCCTCGTTGCCTTAGTTGTGTAAGCTTAGTTCCCTGGCCCTATCTGTTGGTGCCCCTTGGCCTTACTGCAGCCATCTCCTCCTTCCAGGGGCACGATCGGGGCGTGAACTGGGCTGCTTTCCACCCCTCCATGCCGCTCATTGTGTCGGGGGCTGATGATCGGCAGGTCAAAATCTGGCGGATGAACGGTAAGCTACTGCCTTCATCTTCCATGGCGCTGAGGACGAGGGTTGGGTGGAAGGGCCAGTCATTGCGGCGAAAGCGTGTGTGTGTGTGTGTGTGTCTTGTGCAAACAGCCTTTGTGGCCTGCAGTTGCTCTGTGGTTCAAGAGCAGCTCTGATGGAATCCCTCTTCCTCCTCCTCAGAATCCAAAGCCTGGGAGGTCGACACCTGCCGTGGGCATTACAACAATGTCTCCTGCGCTGTCTTCCACCCCCGCCAGGAGCTCATCCTCAGCAACTCTGAAGACAAGAGCATCCGCGTCTGGGACATGTCCAAGCGGTAACAGCTCCCGTTGGGGCTTGCTGAGCCCTGGGTCTGCTTAAAGCACCGGGGGCTGCTGAGCGTGGAGCCAGGCTTACAGAAGGGCCTGTATGGTGTGCTTGAGAGTGGGCACATGGTGGGTTGAGCACTGAGGCAGGGAGCCGCTCTGTGCCGGGTCTGCCTCTCCCAGTGGCCCTGCCTTCGCCGCTTCCAGTGAAAAGGCCATGGGCGAAATGATGGCACTGCCTTGCTTTCCTCTTGTTCGAGGAACAACTTTTTCCGTAGAAGAGCACAATCACGAGGCAGGTGCGTGCAGCATGCACCCCTGGGGTTTGTCTGCCCGTGAGCTTGCACTGCCCGTATCCCATTCCATCTTGGGGCCTCAGTGGGAATGTGGCACTTCACTGAAGCCTCCAGAGCACCTGCTGCTCCTTCCCTGCCTTTCCTCCCTGCCAAGGGACCTTTGGAATGGGTTGAGCAAAGGCTGCTGTGCCAGGCCTCTTCGCAAGTAATTGATTGGCGCCTCCCACAATCACCTCTCTGGCGCCTTTGATATGCAGTGCTCAGGGTGAAGGTCACTGCTCCTTCCCAGGGTCCTTTGCGCCTTGTTAGCAGGCTGGACTGCTGCAAGTTGGTGCCTGAGAACCCAGAGTGTTTGGGGAAGTGCCTGATTTCTTCTACAATATTTGTAGGCGTGGCAGGTAGAACAGTTGCCAAAATGAAACTCTGTGAATGCCTGGCCGCTGAATGCCTCAGTATCCCGGGTGCCATCTGCCTGGTATCTGTATGAAGGGTCCAGGCTCCACTGGTCTCAGTCTACGGGCAGCTGTACCATAGAGCTGGATGGGTCTCCTTTGTGCGGGAGCAGCCACTCTCTCAAGAGATTGGAGGAGAAGGGCAGAAGACAGGGTCTCACTCCACGTGCCTGGCCTCTTGCCTCGGCGCCTGCGGGCAGTTTGGCTATAGGAGTTTGTGAGTTGTCAGTGGGTCTTGATTTCCATCTTGGAAGCTTGGGTTCACTTGATGGAAGTTCCTGGGGTGCTGGAGGAGGTGAGGGAGAAAACCCTTGTGGAATTTTGGAGGGGGGGTCTGAAAGCAGAACCCTGGGGACTTGCATATCCCTGTACATTATTGTGCAAGTTCCTTGGGAAACTCCCTGCTTCCGGTTGCTGACTGGTGTTTCCCTGGGTTTTGGCTCATGTTTTCACCTGTTGTTTTCTCACCCACCCAGTACGGGCGTCCAGACTTTCCGCAGAGATCACGATCGCTTCTGGGTGCTTGCAGCCCATCCGAACCTCAACCTCTTTGCTGCAGGTAGAGATCTGATTTGTGGACACTGGTGAAGTGGGAAGGGACAAGGACCCTGGTGTTTATAGTATACACCAAAGAACATCTCTGTGGTACCTTCTGGCATTGGACCTAAAGACTGGAATGTAGTGTAGGCAGAGAGATCGCTCAACCCGTTTGCCTGCTTGAATGAATTGTTTTAGTCTTCTGGTTGTGGGGACGCTGAGAGGCCTGTAGGAAAGAACTGCAGTGCTCTGCCTGGAGCTCTGGTTGACGTTGGCTCCAGGGTCTCTTGGGACTGCTCCTGTCCCTGTTCTGGTCCACTCCTGGCAGTCACTTCCGGGTTGTCTTCTTGCCAGGCCACGATGGGGGCATGATTGTCTTCAAGCTGGAGCGTGAGCGGCCCGCCTACGCCGTGCACGGCAACCTGCTCTACTACGTGAAGGACCGCTTCCTCCGCCAGCTGGACTTCAATAGCTCCAAAGACATTGCTGTGATGCAGCTGAGAAGGTGAGGGCTGCCCTGGTACGGAGGGCCCTCGTATGGTCAGGCTGGGTTGTTTTGAGTTCCTGTTGATCTGGACTGGTTTACACCCTGTGGTCGTTTCTATACTGTCCCTCATAAAAAAGAACCCAGGGCCAAACATGCCGCCGTCTTTTGCTAGATGCAGGGTCTTGCACCTCGTGGCCTTTTGCGACATTGCAGGGTGGCCTTTTGCTAGCTGTGGGCAAGTGCCCACCTTCCCAGGGTTGTCATCTCCAGGGGATTGGAGAGCAGGACCCAGCTGTTGAAGCGTGTAGAGGGTATTGGCCCAGATCAGCTAGCCTGGCCTGCAGGTTGGCACCCTTAGGTTCCCTGCTGGATGGAGGAAGAGCTTTCCGGCTGCGCCTTGTGCTCTGGTACTCAGTGCCACCAGTGGTGTTTTCACTTTTGCGGGGAGTAGGGGCACTGGCCAAAGGTAGGCGCTGGGGAAAGTGGTTCGTGTTCACAGCTTCCTTGCTTTCTTCTTAGTGGCTCCAAGTTTCCCGTCTTCAACATGTCCTACAATCCAGCTGAAAACGCCGTTCTCCTCTGCACGGTAAGTCGAAATCCGTCGGGTTGGGAGAGCACTTGGGGGATATTTTCAGGCTGTTGGAGGTGCTTTGGAGATCCATGTGTGGCCCATGCACATACAGGACTGAGTTTACCTGTTCTTTTAAGAAAGCAGGGGAAAGAGGCCGGCTGTCTGACTGGGTGTCTAAAGGCTGCTCTGCTAGAGTCAGCCCAGGGGCCTATTCGCACTTAGCTTTATTCTGGAACATATCC
>MTQE01001798.1:5787529-5810894 GCA_014337955.1 Aspidoscelis marmoratus | reverse complement strand
TTGTCTTTCCTTGGGGTGACCAGGAGGTATTTCTGGGAAGGAACTGATCTGGAAGGCTGAGGGTGCAGCAAGGCCAAAGTCGGCGTCTGGCGCGTGGCGGGTGCTGCAGGATGGGTGAAATTTGACTGGTAGGACTGTTGGTCACCACCCCTTAGGCACGCTTTCCCCATGCGTGCTAAAAAGTCTCAGGTATTATCCTTTCCTTAACAAAGGTTGTCCAGCCTTCCACTGGTGGCGGCGCTTCCTCAAGCTTGGCATGCTGGGAAACTGAGTCATTACTTGGTCTTGCCAGCAGAACTGCCCTTCTTGCTTCCAGTGAACGTTATACTTTGAAGTTGCGGCTAAATCCAAATTCTTGGTTTCATTTGGGCCAGCGATCCAAGGAACACGTTTGTTGATAAAACAAGTGCTGCCCTGTCGTGTCTAAATGTTACTTCCTTTGCACAGAGGGCCAGCAACCTTGAAAACAGCACATACGACCTGTACACGATTCCCAAAGACACAGACTCCCAAAACCCCGATGGTGAGTTTGTCTGCATGGGACATCTGGTCCTCCCTCTTCTGTTTCCTCACGGGTTGGTCCTATCCGCCATCAATCTTGCAGAGCAAACTGATTACTGGCAGGTCTTTAGGCTTGAAAAATTCATGCTTGCCCCTCGTTTTATGGCTGCGAATGTATATTTTATAAATCAGTTATTAGAAGCGTCTTCACGCAGCGGGCTGCCTTGCTGGCTCACCCATCGCACGCGCCTCTCCGCAAATTGCTTCTGTCCTAAGCAGGCCTGGACGCCTTTGAAGCGCCTGTAAAAGTGCCCAACGTCCGCCTTCTCCCTCTCGGCAGATTTCCAGTCAAATCTGCGTGTGGAGAGGCGTAGCTGGAAAGCCTTCCTTCCGAGCGGCTCGTCTCGCTTGGGAGTCGACGTTCCAGCTGGGTCCTGCAGCCTTCCCTGCCTCTGACGTCACGGCAGTAACAGCTCCTGTGAAAGGTTGGCGGGAGGCTGGAGCCAGGCTGGCTTTCATCACTCCCGTTTGCAGCTTCAAGGGACTCTTGGGGACTGCCAGGAGCCATTTGCCCCGAAGGTGCTGAAAATCTTACGGAAATAAGGCAGAACAACCAGCTCCTAATGGTCTGATCTTGCTGTGAACTTGGCTTCTCGTGGCAGGAGCGCTGCCTGCTCCCACCCCTCCTGCCCTGTAGGGATGGCAGCCATTTTGAGGCAGATGTTCAGCTGCCTATTTCTCGGCCAGTGCGTTTCTGCTCTGGGCTTTGGCCAAGAGGCTGCCAGAGTCTCCTCTGGGAAAGCAAGCCAGCTCCCTGTCCGTGAAGGAGAAGCAATGTGTCTTCCTCTAGTACCTCTCCTTTGCCTGGACATGGGACGTCCAAAGGGAAGCCAGGAAACAATCAGAGGCTCTGATGGGTTTGGTGTCTGGACTTCATGTGAGGTCCTTTTTTTGCTGGGCTCTTGGCTTGCCTCAAAGCCCTTTGGTGCCTCTTCATCCACCATGTGTGGCAAGAAGCTCTTTCAGGAGCGGCTGACTTGGAAGGGGGAGGGGGCAGAATCGCAGCGGCTTTGTCCTTGCAGCGAGGAGCTCACACTGAACGTGATTCCGATGGGCCCTCCCTGCCCGTTTTAGCATGACGTGATGCTGTGTCACCCAGGATGACTGTTGGCTCCCGTGCCCAGGCCATTGTGGTTCCAGTTCCCCATGCAATTGTGTGGCATCTGTGCTGCTCTGAAAGCTGGAAGGGAGCAAGATGGAGGGCTGGGCGGGCTCCCTTGTGCAGCTGGGGCCAAACACCTGGGTAGGGATGGGGCAGGATGCTGGGTGGAGAGGGTCCCTAGGAGCTGAGCCCAAGCTGCGCCTCCGCTGGCTGACTTGCTGCCTGTTGCTTGTCCTCCCACAGCCCCTGAAGGGAAGCGCTCATCTGGGCTGACGGCCGTGTGGGTTGCGCGGAACCGCTTTGCAGTCTTGGATCGCATGCACTCGGTAAGGGTCCTGCGGCAGCGCTTTGCAGGTCTTGTTGGGCAGCGGGGGCCTTCTTCCCCAACAGAGGCCTCAGTTTGTCATCCTCCCCCGCCCCCGCCCCCCCAAGTCAATCAGGGAAGCATCTCCAGGCCCTGTGCTTGTCCTGAAATGGATTTCACAGTGCCAGGCCCGGCATTTGAGCACAGAAACCTGGGTGAGTGGGGATTTGCAAGAATTAAAACGGATAAGGAAGGAGGAGAGGCTCATGCGTGCCCTTCTGAGAGCTCTAAAGTAACATTTAAGAGGAAGGCCATCAATTCAGCCGCTAGAATGCTTTCCTTGCAGCAGGGCTGTGACTGAATGGCCTCTCTTGCCATCTTCCTCTTCGGTCCTGGCAGATCCTGATCAAGAATCTGAAGAACGAGATCACCAAGAAGGTCCAGGCTCCCAACTGTGATGAGATCTTCTACGCCGGGACCGGGAATCTGCTCCTGCGGGATGCAGATTCCATAACCCTCTTTGACGTCCAGCAGAAGCGGTAATGCGATCAGGGCTTCAGAGGGGTGGGCGTCTGGTTGACAGTCCTGTATGGTGGGAGGTGCAAAGATGCATTGGCCATGTGCAGGCTGGGTCTGGTCCCTGGCTTTGGGGGGGGGGGAGTGTTGTGTGAGGTCACCCCACCCCATGGAGGACATTGTGGAAGCGGGAATAGAGCAACCAAAGTGATCAAGGGACCGGAAGGCCTCTCTTGTTAGATCAGGCATTAGTGTCTTAGGCCTGTTAAAAAGGCATCATTTGGAAGGGGGTCTGACTGAAGTTGAGAAAAGCACATAAAGTTCTTTTCTCTGTCACGCAGGGCAAGAACCAGGGGGTACCCTGTGAAGCCGATGGGCAGGAGTGTTAGGGCCAGCAGCAACCCACAGGGTCATCGGCGTGTGGAATTGGTTATCAAGGAGGGTTGTGACAGTCACTAGCCTGGATGTTGGTGTTAACAAGTCCAAGGATTCTGCAGAGAGAGGTTTCCTCAGACCTGTTGTTGTTCCTTGCAGGACTCTGGCCTCTGTCAAAATCTCCAAGGTGAAGTACGTCATCTGGTCGGCTGACATGTCCCACGTGGCCCTTCTGGCAAAGCACGGTAGGAGGGAGCATTGTATGTGGCCAGATGCCGTTGCGTTTCGCACTGTGCGTGTGTGTAGGCAGAGCATGCAAAATAATCTTTGGTTAGATTTTCTCCTACGTTACAACTGAAGAAACTGTCTCTAATATTTCAGCTGCTTTTTTTCTGACTGTGGCTTCAGTTTTTGAGCCAGTTTGGTTAGGATGCTGGACTCGGATATCTCGTAGTCACAGGGTTTGATTTCACAGTCCTTCGTGAAGCCAGTTGGGTGACCTTGGGCTAGTCACGGTAGAAAAGCCTACTCTCTTCCTCCTCCTTTGTAGAAGCCTTCCCTCACTACTTTTATTTTCCTTAAGAACAAACCTAAAGCAGACTGGGGTGAGTTCACCTGGGGTCCCTGACTCCTTGAGTGCTGCTTGCAGGTGGGAAACAAATGTCAGGGGAGGAAAGACTATTGTGAATAAAATCCTCCTGCCCTGGGTGTGAGTAGAGCTTAAATTATGGGTTGCTTTTAAAAGAACGCAAGACCACTTACAATTTTGAAAACTACCAGACAACAGCAAATAACGTCTTTAAAACCCGCATTTAAAACGTATCTACAAAACTGAGTCATTTCATTATTTTATTTTATTTTATTTTATTTTGGTATTCAGCACCACAGAAAGTACAAAAATGACCAAAATTGTACATAAACTAAATTGACCAACATACAAGGATTTCCTAGAATTCTCATCAGCGGGGAAAGATCAAGGGCAAAGCAAAGCAAATTGACATATTAAAGCAGATGTTTTGGAGTGTATCTTTAAAACTCGTTTGCTCAAAGTTTGCCTGACAGCCCTGAGGTTCCATGTGCAAGGGTTAGGTTTCTACATCTCTGCAGAATGAGAGTGAGCCTGTTCCTCATCTTAAGCCCCATGGAGACTTGGGGAGCCGCTGGCTGCATCCCTTTGTTTCCGAGTGGGGCCAGACTCTGTTCCTAGACCAGAGTCAGGTCCAATCCTCAAACTCCATTTTGGCTGGGGCCGCCCAAGCGTGGGCAGCTCCTGAGCCACGGCCCTCGTTTGCTGCTGCTTTCCAGCCATCATGATCTGCAACAGGAAGCTGGAGTCTCTTTGCAATATCCACGAAAACATCCGGGTCAAGAGCGGTGCTTGGGACGAGAGCGGGGTCTTCATCTACACCACAAGCAACCACATCAAATATGCTGTCACCACGGGGTAAGAGGGCAGCTGGAATGGTCTTTGGTGGTCAGCAGATGCTGCCTGCCGTCCTGTTCCCACATGGGCCTGCCGTGCCTTTGATTTTGGGGTGGAGGCCGCTTTGATATGCACGTTTGGCCTCGTGATTGCTGCTGGCTGGGCTGAGTGAATGTAGGGCGGGAGGCACTGATGTGTGGGGGGAGGGCTTTCCTGCCCTCATTCCCCCTTTTCTCCATCTGTGGCTTAGGAGAAGCAAAATAAATGTGGTTAGAACATTATGGCGTTTAGCACTTCACTTACAAGGTTCCTCTGGCAGCCATAGCTGTTTTTTTTTTTTTTTTTAAGGACAACCTAGGAACGTGAGGACCTAATGACCGAATTTCTCCCTCCCTCTGTCTGTGCTTTCTCCAGGGACCACGGAATTATCCGCACCTTGGACTTGCCAATTTACGTGACCCGCGTGAAGGGCAACAACGTCTACTGCCTGGACCGGGAGTGCCGCCCGCGTGTGCTGACCATTGACCCTACAGAGTTCAAGTTCAAGCTGGCCCTGATCAATCGGAAGTACGATGAGGTGCGTTTGCTTTGGTGGAGGAGTGGAGGGTCCCACGTGGCCCCTCCATTTAGATGGGATGCAGAAGGCCGTGGTGTCTCTAAGCCAGCTTGCTAGCGCCAGAGCTGACTCGGACTATGCCAGCTTTCTGGGTTCTCGTGATCAAACGCTCCTGGCTGAGCTTGGAAGGAGGGGAAGAGGCATTTTTGTTTAATCCCCTTTGAGTCTCAGTTTCCCTGCAGGACCACAAGGGAGATGAAGGGCCTTCACTCACCTTCTCCTTACTGGACACAATTTGTTTGTCTTCCCCCTTCTGGTTTGGTTTTCTGTCACTCGGAGGGAGCATTTTCCCCGACTTTCCCCACTCTTGTCAGCAGCCTTTCAGGGCCAGGCAAGTGGAGCTGCAGTTCTGTGAGGATGGGGCGTATGGAAGGGCCCTTTTGTTTCTGCCCCCTTCCCCAGCAGCCCCCAAACCCCTTCACTCCTCCTCGCTGCGTTAAGGAGGCAAGAGCTCACCTTGGCCACCTCCCTTCCAGGTCCTGCATATGGTGCGCAACGCCAAACTTGTGGGCCAGTCCATCATTGCCTACCTGCAGAAGAAGGGCTACCCTGAGGTTGCCCTGCATTTCGTGAAGGACGAGAAGACGCGCTTCAGCTTGGCGCTGGAGTGCGGCAACATCGAGGTGAGACGGGTGGCCGGACCCAGCTGCAGGCTCCTCTTTGTTTTAGCCCCACCTTTGGCACGCTACCTCCTGCATAAACATTTGGCGGGTCGGCATGGAACGCTGCGAGAGAGTTAGCATCTTCCTCTTTCCCTGCTCTCGTGCTATAGAAAATTATCTTTTGTCAATTCAAAACTTTTGCGGAATATTTAGTCCAAAGGACTTCTGTCGCTGGTGCTGTCCACCTTGTGGCTCGCTCCTCAGGGACAAGCCCTGCCCAAGCCCTTTAGGGTGACCATACGAGGCTCCCTTGGTCATCCCGGCTTTCCCCTCCGTGTTTCCTAGATTGCTCTGGAAGCAGCCAAAGCCCTGGACGACAAGAGCTGCTGGGAGAAGCTGGGAGAAGTTGCCCTGCTGCAGGGGAACCACCAGATTGTGGAGATGTGCTACCAGCGCACCAAGAACTTTGACAAGCTCTCCTTCCTGTATCTGATCACTGGCAACCTGGAGAAGCTGCGCAAGATGATGAAGATAGGTTGGTCTTAAGGGCGCGCGGGCCGTCTCTTCCTTAAGGATGTTTCCTGTGGGTTGGGCCAGTGCCTCTTCTCACCTGGAAGAGGGGAGGAGGCGCAGGGTCATCCTCTTTGTTTCCGGTCTGTCTGCAGCTGAGATACGGAAGGACATGAGCGGCCACTACCAGAATGCCTTGTACCTTGGGGATGTGGCGGAGAGGGTGCGGATCCTGAAGAGCTGTGGCCAGAGTGAGTCTGCTGGCGAAGCCACATTTAGAGTTGTCCATTCCCACGAGTATCAGAGGGCTGCATCTGACCTGCTCCGGGGGAGCCGTGTGGCACCGCACGACCCCTGCCCCTGAGCATGGCAGGACTGCCCTCGAGTGAGGAGAGCCAGCATCCCAGCATCCCTGTTTCTCACCTGTATTCTCAGAATCCTTGGCCTACCTGACAGCGGCCACCCATGGCTTGGACGAGGAAGCTGAGGGCCTTAGAGAGACCTTTGACCCAGAAAAGGAAGCGGTGAGCGACACGTCCTAGTGGCAGCGGCCTGGGCGGGCGCGCCTTGGAACCCCACACCACCCTGTGGTAGTGTCCAAACCTTGGGCGTTGGAGTGCCCCTGCTGTGTAGCCTTTGACACGCAGCCTGTCCTGGGAGAAGAGCGCGAAGATCAGTCAGCCCCTGAAGCCCTTCCCTTCCCTTTGTTGGCTCATCACCTCAAAACTGCAGGCCTGGTGCAAGAAGTGGCGCCTCAGCCTCTGAAAGCAAGGAGCGCCTTGGTTTCGGCTGCATTGAAGAAAGGGTCCTTTGTTCCCTTGGAGGGCCCTCAAGCGCGAAGGAGTTTTGGGGTCATCCCCTCTCCTTTCCTTCCCCCAGGTCCCAGACATTGATTCCAGTGCTCAGCTGCTGCAGCCACCAGCTCCCATCATGCCTCTGGACACCAACTGGCCCCTGCTGACGGTCTGCAAGGGCTTCTTTGAAGGCACCATCGCCAGCAAGGGTAAGCAGGGTGGGCAGCAGTTGGAGCTCCCCGTCAGGGGCCAGGCAGCTCCAGACCGTGGCCCCGCGGTGCTTCCCTGTAGCCCCTGTGGCACAGGACCAACGCTGTGTACCTGATCTCTCCGCAGGCAAAGGGGGAGCTCTAGCTGCCGACATAGACATGGATGCGGTGGGTGCTGAAGGCTGGGGAGAAGACACTGAGCTGCAGCTGGATGAAGGTGAGCTAAAGGCGGGCTCCCTTAGCCCCATTTTGAACCTGTGAGTCACAGGGGCTTGCCAGCCCCTCTGTACACCCTGGCCCATCTTCTGTATCAAGGCGGAGCAGGTGCAGAATCCTCACTTTGCTACGCCAAGGCAGCGTACAGGATCAGGGAGTCCCTGCCTGGGTTTCTGAGAAGGAAAAGCCATGATCTGCTGATCCTGCTGGAACAGAATTCGGTTTGCACGTTGAACCGAAACTACCTGGGGCTTCTTGACGTCGGTGAACAGAGAAACCTAAGTGGCAATTTCTGGCCCTCCGCACTGCAGGCCTTTTCCCACCACCTTGCCCACCTCTCAAATCCCAGCAGGTGGCCGTAGAAGCGTCCTGCCTGTCCCCACAGCCTGAAAGATGTACTTCCTTAAAGCCATGCAGGATGGCTGCTGTCCCCACCTCTTCTGGCAGCAAATTCCATATAGACCGATGACCCTCTGGGTGAAGAACTCCTTCTCCTTGCCTGGTCTGACTCTCCTACCCGTCGGCTTCATAGGCTGCCCCTTGGTTCTAGTGTTGTGTGATAGAGAAAAAGCGTTCTGGAAGCAAGAATTAGATACTCTTCATAATCTTTCTTAGCTTTCCTGGAGGAAAGCAGTGCAGCCCCTTACTGCCACTTCGTGGTGGGGCCTGCTTTACTGCAGGCAATTCTGTAGGTTAAACTTCCGTCGGAGGCTGACCCGCTTCTAGTTCTTGCTTCACTTGCTCTGCTTTGCCACAGTGGAGTGTCCACACGGACCGAGATCCAGAAACTCCGCTTGCAGATAGACTGCTTGGTTTAGCCTTTATGGGCACAGGGCACCCTCTGCTGGTAGACTGAGAAGAAGCAGACATGCTGTTGTTTCTGGACCTCCTCCTGGAGAGCCTCACACTCTTGCCCTTTCCCTGCTGATGCCTTTCCGCTTCCATCCTTCCTTAGCATGCGTGTGTGTGTGCTCCTCCCTCTAAACCACACCTGTTCCCCCGCCCTTATCTCTTGCAGATGGCTTTGTCGATGCCGGGGAAGGCTTTGGGGACGACGCCCTGGGCAAGGGCCAAGAGGAGGGCGCTGGATGGGAGGTGGAAGAGGACCTGGATCTGCCCCCAGACCTGGTAACGGTGCTTGGCAGGGCGTGCCATCTGGCAGAGGAGTTCGCTCTGGCGGCAGCGGGAGGCGTCTTCCTGGACCGGCCTTGTGGCCTTTTCCTTGCAGCGGGCAGAGCCAGGGCTCCCCTCTCCCCTGTCACCCGAAGCCTTTCCTAACTGATGGGTATGGAAGTTCTCGGCTGCTTGGGATGGACAGTGATGCGCCTGCCGTCCGCAGCTTGCTTCCTGGGACCCCTTTATGTGTGAACATTGACGTCCATGTGTGAACATTGATCTCCCTGCCATGTGGGGAAGGGCCTCTCCGGGCCATGTGGCTCTCCGGGGACAGAAAGGAGCAGGTCTGGCCACCCATACTCCCTGCATAAGTGTTCCTTTCCCCCTTTTTGGTTAGGATGTTCCTGCGGGCCCCGCCGGAGAAGCAGAAGACGGCTTCTTTGTGCCACCCACCAGGGGCACCAGTCCTGCACAGGTAGGCAGTTCAGGACCTTCTGGAACAGGCATCTGAAGAGATTGGAGTGAATCTCTGTTTCACACTGGAGGGGGAATCTGCCCACAGGCACACAAAGGGCAGCTGGTGCTGGAAGCAAATCCATGGTATACATTCTCTTTGGGAGTGGCACCAGGAGGTGATGAGTGTGTGACCAGGGTGGGACCCGATCTCCTTGCCAGCCCCCTTGTCTTCTGCAGCCCCCAGCGTGACACCCCCCCCCCCTTCCCTTTGCTCCTAGGTCTGGTGCAACAATTCCCAGCTTCCAGTTGACCACATCCTGGCTGGTTCTTTTGAGACCGCAATGAGAGTGAGTTGCCGCTGTGGGGTCACCATTTGGGGTAGGAAGTCGATTGGCCTCCTGTGGGTTTTACCTTCTGTTTGGAGTTTGGGGCTCCACTTGAAACTGGCTGCACAAACTTGAAGGAGGCGTTTAGGAGCAGTGCCATTCCTGCCTCCCAAACTCCTCTCGTGCCACAGAGAGCCTGCAGGAAAGCTGCCAATGCATGGGCCCTTGAAGGCCGTGGCAGGTGGGCTAGTGCCTGGGGAGCTCGGCCAGTGGCCGGGCTGTCTTGGGTGACAGTCTGCCCTTTTCTCTTCACAGCTGCTTCATGACCAAGTGGGCGTTGTCACGTTTGGGCCCTACAAGCAGCTCTTCCTTCAGACCTATGCCCGGGGGCGCACCACATACCAGGCCTTGCCCAGCCTCCCTGCCATGTATAGCTTTCCTCACCGCAACTGGTAGGTGGTGGAGCAGAGAGTGTGATCCTTGCTCTTCTGCCTTTTGCTGCATCTGCCTATGGAGAGCCACCTTCTGTCCTGCTCCCAGGACTGCAGGGGACAAAGAGGGCTGTGGCTGGCGATTAGGCAGGGTATTTATTAGACCAGGCCTCTTGTGGTGCCCTGACCTAAGAGGAAGATCCAGTGTGTCAAAGTGCCCAAGAGATGTTTCATCCTGATGGCAGCCTGGCTGTCTTTAGCTGTCCTGGATGCTGATTGTGCCGGTTGCTAACTGTAGCCTCGTTGCAAGTGCGTTTTCCCTGCTGCTGCCGCTGCCACGGCTGGATGAAAATTCCTTGAATTTTGAACCAAACATGAGTATCTGAGGGATTGGAGGGGTGCCTGGTATGGGTGCATGGGTAGGTGGGTGGAATATGGTATAAAAGCGCTTCCAGAAGCTGCTGATGTCTAGCTGAATCCTGGCTTCTTCCCCAACCACCACCACCACCACCACCACCACCCCAGGAAGGACGCTGGTTTGAAGAACGCTCTCCCGGCCGTCGGCCTGAAGCTCAACGACCTCATCCAGCGCCTTCAGCTCTGCTACCAGCTCACCACAGCGGGCAAGTTTGAGGAGGCTGTGGAGAAGTTCCGCCTGATTCTCCTGAGCGTCCCGCTGCTCGTGGTGGACAACAAGCAGGAGATTGCGGAGGTGAGGGTCCCTTTCTACCCCTTTGTGGGTGCTCCGGAGAGGCCTTGAGGCCCCGGGCACTTTGGGCAGAGCCATTCTCTTTCCAGGTGAGGCTTGGACGGTGGAGCCGGACCCACCAAGGGGAACCCGTGTTTCTTGGCCCCTCGCCTCCCTTTCTCCTCCTCCGGCCCAGAGTGCTGTGGGCCGCATCGAGGTCCATCTCTAGCTCATGTTGCCGCCGGTCTGGCTTTCCTTCCTGGGCCGCCTTCCAGGTTCCTTTTCCTGTGGCCAAAGCTGGCCAAAGCCCCCTTGCCCCATGCTGAGCTGTGACTGCCAACTCACGGCGAGCTGATGGCCTCTTTCCCTTTCTGCCCGCAGGCTCAGCAGCTGGTCGCCGTCTGCCGGGAGTACATCGTGGGGCTCTCGATGGAGACCGAGAGGAAGCAGCTGCCCAAGGGGACGCTGGAGGAGCAGAAACGCATCTGTGAGGTGGGGCTGGCCTCCTCTAGTAGCTCTGGCACCGTGAAGGGGCTGCAGCACAGGGATGCTGGCAGCCCCCAGCTCTGGCTTCTGAGGGGGAAGCCTGGAGTTGTGGGCAGGAGGCGAGGGAGTGGCTACCTCTTTGCGCCATTCTGAAGGAACGTAGCCCTTGCCAACAGCCAGGCCCATCGCCCTCTGAGACCATCCCCTCCTTCATCCCCATTCCTGCTCTGTTGCCCGGGGAGCCCCCTCTGGTGAGCCCCGGGCTCTTCTGTGCAGGTGACCCAGGTGGCTGAGCCCATTGGCGCTCCGTGCGTCAACGGTTGACCAGGGAAGACCTATTCCAAGATCCCCTTCCGTTTGCCATCCGGCCCCTGAGCCATTACTGCAGTTAGATTGGTCGCTTTCCGGGTACAAATGGCAAACACAGTTGGGGGGGGCTGTCTTGATGAAACGTGGCCCGGTTGGGGGGCTGCGTGGAAAAGGAGTTCCCAGAAGGTGGCCACGTGGGAGAGCCAGACAGTGGTGCTTCTCTGCAAAGCTCTGTGCTGCCACCACACGCAAATACGTTGTTTTGATCTGATTGTCATGTCCTGGTGTAGGAAGGAGCATGTGAGATCACATCCCAGTCGGGATGTCTTTGACTTAGAAATCTAAGGAGGGAGGGGCGACTCTGCAGAGATGCAAAATATAGTGTATTGTGTAGCAAGGGGAGGAGATTTCCTCCCTCTTGCAAAATATTGCAGCTTCATAGTGTGCAGCTGAATCTGAGAAAGAATTTTTCCATCTTACTCACCTTTGATCTGCAAAACGTAATACTCTGGGATGTTTAACTAGTGGTGCTAGCAGATCTGATCTGCCACACACACACACACACACACACCGCCCCAGCCTGCCCCTGGTCAGACTGGACGGGGGCCCCTTTGCCAGCCTGCATGCACGCCACCCATCCATCCCAAGATCCCGCTGACCATCGCCTCCTCCTGTTTGACAGATGGCTGCCTATTTCACTCACGCCAACCTGCAACCCGTGCACATGATTCTGGTCCTCCGCACGGCTCTCAATCTCTTCTTCAAACTGAAGAATTTCAAGACCGCGGCCACCTTTGCCCGCCGTCTCCTGGAGCTTGGACCCAAGCCAGAGGTGGCACAGCAGGTAAAGGCCAGGGAAGGGAGAGGCTGCAAAAGGACTTTCCGTGTGGGGCAGCAGGTGCCAAGAAGGGCAAGGGATCCGGGCCGCTGGTTTTGGAGCGGGCTTATCTCAGCTGACTGAGACCTTTCGCTTGGGTGCCCGAGAAATCCAGAAAGGGCAAGATTTGGGGCCCATATGCCCTTGGGCTCAATGGCGCATCATTAAACGTCTAGAAAATGATCCTCTTGGAGAAGAGGGGTCACCTGTGGCTTGCAGCAGTGGGGATATTGGGTCTAGCTTGGGCCTGATGCTGGAGCTGCAGCCAGAGGCAGCTTTGACTCTACCTTCCCTCCGAGTGACTCGGTTTCTGCCTCTCTTCCCCGCTGCCAGACCCGCAAGATCCTCACGGCCTGTGAGAAAAACCCCACCGACGCCCACCAGCTCAATTACGACATGCATAACCCGTTCGACATCTGTGCCGCCTCCTACCGGCCCATCTACCGGGGGAAGCCGGTGGAGAAGTGTCCGCTGAGTGGCGCCTGCTACTGCCCTGAGTTCCGTGGTCAGATCTGCAGAGTCACGACGGTCAGTGCTGCTTCTCCCTTCCTCGCCCTGTTCATCTGCTGCTGTTAATCCAGGTCTCTCTCTGCTCCATGACTTGTGGATTGCACCACCATTGTTATTATTGTTAATGATAATATAAAAGACCTATGCACGTAAGATGCATTAGTCTTGCAGTATTCACCGCAGTCCTTAACAACAGTTGCACAGCAGTAGCTATATACCAGGTGAGAATCAGGGCACCATTCACTTGCCTTTAGAGAGCGAAAATCAACAGGGACGCCAGCAGCCAGGCTGGCTTCATGTGGCTGTCCATGTGGCCTCCCCCGCACTGTGTGAAAGGACCAAGTCCCTCCTGCTAGATCCAGCTGCCTTCCTGTTCTCCCTGCAGAGTCTTGGCGCCTGCTGTGCAGTTGGGGCGACCGCAGGAGTTCTCTGGGCAGTGAAAAGGGGCAGGTGGGAGCAGAGCCTGGCAGAGGGTGGCAAAATGGCCACAGCTCGCGGCTGGCTTAGATTCCTGCTTGCTGGGCATTTCGGAGCCAGGAGTTTGGAGGCAGTGGGACCCAGGGAGGCCTTGTTGCTTTCTGAGACCGTGAAGGTTCAGCATAATTTTTGGAAGTCTGGATGGTGCCCTGACGGGATTCTGACTTTGCGGGCACTAACCATCTCCCTTTGATCATCCAGGTGACTGAGATTGGCAAAGACGTCATCGGTTTGAGAATCAGCCCTCTGCAGTTCCGCTGAGATTGCTTCACAGGTCGGGCTCCTCCTACGCCCACGTGATCGCTGCGTCTCCTACTGGCCCAGGCGCCTCGTCCACTGGCAAGAGGGCAGCAAGGAGGCGGCGTCTGCCTTTCTGTCCCCTTTCCCCCCTCTTGTTACAGTGGGAGTTGGGGGACTCTCTAGGAACCCCACTGCTTCCCCCCATGGAGTCCAGCTGTCCTGGCCACAGTGCGACCGTGAGATGAGGAAAAAACTGTTGCAAAACACACCAACCATTTAAGAAATTCCTTGCAAAGACGGTTGGGGGGTGGGGACACTTTTTAAAAATTGTGTACTTGTCGCTTGTGCCTAATTCTGGTTCCATAATTAAACTCTAGGGTCAAAATTTTGTCCCTTCCTAAATCTGCCTCCCTACATTCCTCTCGTTTCCTCAATAAAATGAAGTCACTGAATGGAAAGAGGTTGTGACATTGATTTCTATTGAGAAAGTTAAGGCGCAAGGCGTGAATATAGGGCATCCGTGGCGTTGGGGCCCCCCGCTGTGCCTTCCTTCCCAAGGGCAACTGTGTCTGAGCTGTAAGCAAGGGTCTGCCCTCTGCTTAAGGAGAGCTCCCTTGGACCATCCCCGGATTGGAAGTGACACTGCTTGCCCCAGAGATCTGGCAGTCACCGCTTAACCCTGGGGGTCCCTTCTTTGACCCACCAAGGAGCCTTTTCTGGGGAGGGAAAGGGCTGTGGAAACTGATGGGCAAAGTAGTGACAGCAACTAGCCTAGGTGGCTTGAAGGAACAATTCGACAAAATCACGAAGGACAGGTGCGTCAATGACTACTAGAATGGGTGCCTAGGTACATCCTCCAGGTTGAAGAAAAGCTCCCTTAGCATTTAAAGAAGCTGTTGAGCCACGACCCCCATGAGCCCCAGGCAAGAAGATTAACCCAAAGTAGGTAAGATGACGGAAGGCACCGTTTAGATGCTGATATTGGTAGAAGAGCCAAGCTGCGTCTTGAATTTGCTTACACTAGCTGGTTACGGGGTGTTCAGAACAGTCTTAACAAAGATGATCAGCCTATTCTGGTTCCATAATTACAACTCTAGGGTCAAAATTGTACACATTCAGTTCTCCCAGGGCATAGCATGGCCATTGGGTTTCTAGAGACATAACGGAGAAATATGAAGTTTGCTCTGGACATTTACCCATGCTTGCAAATGCAACTGGCAACACAGCCAAAGGTCTCACCCATGGCGGTCCAAGATGGCCCAGAACTTCATGATTTTCCTGCTGAGGTCCTTCTCTTCCTCTGTAAGTCAAAGTAGACAGACCAGAACAGAAAAAGCAAAGCCCTTCATGTTGTAGTCAGCAGAACTGTCGCTGGCGCCTGCAGTAGGGAAGCAACTCTAGCCCATCCTGCTCTCTGGGTCTTCTTTTGCCACAAGGAGATAGGACCTTCAAAGTATCTTAGACCTGCAGAGAGCAAAATCCCAAAATCAAGTTTATAGTGGGAAGTTTTCTGATTTCCTGACAGTCACAAAAGACACAAGTTTGTGATTTTACCAGACGATCTTTCCAGATTCTTCCTGTTTTCTATCTTGTGTTTATAATCAGCTACAACTCAATGGAAACACCAGCCAGTTTGGTCTAATGGTTTGGGAGCCGGACTCTTATCTGGGAACACCGGGTTTGATTCCGCCCTCCCCCATGAAGCCAGCTGGGTGACCTTGGGCTAGTAACAGCTCCCTTCTGAGCTCTCACAGCCCCACCGACCTCACGGGGTGTCTGTTGTGGGGAGAAGAACAGAAAGCTTTTGTCAGCCGCTTGGAGCCCCCTTTAATGGGTGAGAAAAGAGGGGTAGAAAAGCCAACTCTTCTTCAATGGTAGAGCAAAAGGATGCAAAAAGGTTGCGGGTTTGACATCAGCCTTTCCCTGGTCTCATGGGCTCCTGAATGGCTTCCTGGAACACATACAATTTCGCAGCAAGGCCGAAAGCAACTCTTCTGCTTGAGATGCCCAGAGGCTTTTGTCACATGTAAGATAGGACGATCTATCTGAAAGGTGAATTATCTTAGATAACGCCAAAGGAAAACTGCCTCTCACTTTGCTGAAAGTGGACTGAAGCTGGAGTAAACCTCAGGTGTGGATGCAGCCCAAGAGAAAATTGGGAGAAGGCGCTCACTGGGTTTTGCTTTAGTGGTAAGTAGAAGCAGGAGCAATAGCAGAGAGAGAGAGAGAGAGAGAGAGAGAGAGAGAGAGAGAGAGAGAGAGAGAGGCTGTGGTCACACCTAAGGTTTAATCCAGCTTCAGTCCACCTTCAAAGTGAGGGAAAACATCAGCAAAGTGACCAGTAATTTTCTTTGCACGTTGTCCATCCCAAAGGTGAATTTTCTGAGTTATCTAAGAAAGCAGCTCGTCACACTGCTGACGAATTCTCTCACTCTGAAAGTGGACTGAAGCTGGATTAAAACTTAAGTGTGACCACGGCCAGAGAAAGAGGCCCACTGGCAGATGTTAAGAAGAACAGCATAAGAAGAAGAAGAGGAGGAACTGGCTATGGCAAGGAGGGGACCTCCGGCAGCATCTCTGTATCCAAAGGGCAATTTATTTATTTCAGTTTATTTGTATACCACTTTCCTAATAAATGACTCAAAGCGGTTTGCAGCTACCAGGAAGAATACAATGCAAAGTAATGCATCACATATTAAATAAATGATACATGATAAAATTGCATATAAACAAAATAATACACTGTGAAATTACACAGAGGTAACAATGTCGCGTCCTCCTTCCCCCTGTCCAAGCTGAGTGCTGCTAGAGTGGTTCATGTGCTGTCTCTTCACTCCACCTTGCCATTACTTAAACCAGGGGTCCTCAAACTTTTTAAACAGGGGGCCAGATCACTGTCCTTCAGACCATCGGAGGGCCGGAATATCATTAAAAAAACAACAACAACTAAGAACAAATTCATAGCAGGACAGGCAGCGGCGGCAAAAGCACCCAGCGGGCTGGATAAATGTCCTTGGCAGGCCACATGTGGCCCGTGGGCCATAGTTTGAGGACCCCTGAGTTAAGCCATAAGGGAGTAGAAACACATTCAGACTCCATGTAGAATTACATCAAGGCGGAGCAGCAACACGCCCATGCAGCTGTGGGCTGGCAGTGGTGTCCGTTGCGCCTCCGCTCAACTTTACGCCTTGCATGGCCGGGCAGCAGAAGGCGCATGCCAACATGGTCTGGCATGGATGTTTCTTGGCTCTTTGCTTTATGGCTCGCAGGGTGACGCAGTACTTTGGTGCAGGAGTCCTAAGGGAGTTGCTGGATCACACTGCCCTGCATGGAGCTTTTCCCAATGTAGCATCAGCATCTGGGAGGGCTGCTAGTAGAAGGAATGATGCGCAGCGCCACGTCCAGCCCAATGGTGAGGCCCATCTGACTTCTCTTGGGAATACATGACTAAGTCCTAAGTCAAACGGTCCTAAAACCGGGGGTGGGTTGGGGTGGGGTGGGGGGAGGTACTATGCTCCTACTAGGCTTTTACTAGGCTGAGGCTCAGGTCCTTGCAGAAGTTTCAGTAAATCTGATTGAGTCCTTAACCAGCTCTGCAGTGGAGTAACTCCTGGTCATTTCGCGTGGCTGGAGGTGTGATCCTGGTGGCAGTTTTGCAGCCATGGGGGTGTGTAGGTTTTGCTTCCAGCAAAACGCCCCCCACCGAGAGCACTAGATTTCTTCATTAGCAAAAGGTAGGGCGAGATGGCAAGGATGCTGATATGTTTACAAGAAGTTGCACTGTATTTGTTGGCGTTTAGGAGCTACTCCTGGTGGGAAGAAGTACAGAATGATCTTTTTTTAAAAAAGGGTGGTGAAGTCCTGCAGCATAATTTGCATTTAGGCTTCCTGAACATTGATTTTGTTTGTTTGTTTTTACTGCGTTTTATAGCTTTTGTTTGTTTCCATTTGCCAGGCACTACGCCTCACCTTGCATCTGGAGGGCTCTTAACTAATGTTTACGTTAATGTTTATTTTATAATTTATAAAAATAACTTTAATTACATTAAGGAATAAAAATAAAATAAATAATTGGCACATGTGATTTGCAGAAATTGCAAGGATCAAGTTAGGTGGCAGGATTTGCAAACTGCTAAAATTAGAAATATGCAAGAAGAAGAAGAAAAAGAAGGAGAAGAGTTGGCTTTTCTACCCCGCTTTTCTCACCCATTTAAGGGAAATCAAAGCAGCTGACAAAGCTTTTCTATTCTTCTCCCCACAACAGAACAACCCTGTGAGGTAGGTGGGACTGTGAGAGCTCAGAAGAGAGCTGTGACTAGCCCAAGGTCACCCAGCTGGCTTCATGGAGGAGGGTGGAATCGAACCCAGTATTCCCAGATAAGATTCCGGCTCCCTAACCGCTAGACCAAACTGGCTCACAAGAAAGTCTTATAGTTAAAGATATTAAAAACAACATAGAATTTCTGAGACAGTTGAAACATGATTAAATGAAAGAGCTATCTTTGAGAATAATTCATCATTGGTATAGAACCCAAGCAAAATTAGCAAACGTGATTCCTAGCTTTGCTTCTGACTTTTGGCATTTATGTGGAATTACCGAAGAAATTATGAAAATATTTAATATAAAATTACTAGGGAACCAGATCTTTTCTTTGGGTGTTTTTCCACTGACACTAGAAGTACCCATTAAGTACCCATGGGTACTTAATGGGTACTTCTAGAGACAGTGGAAAAACACCCTTTATTGCAAGTTTTCAGGATCCAAGATTTAATGGTGGATCAATATTATATATTAAATAAATTCTTATATAGCATCAGAAGCCACAACGGTTTTGGATGGAAAGATGGCAATAAATGGTCTCTGAAGAACTGTCATAAATATATTATAAAAGAAGACCAGTCTGATATTTTTAGATCTCTTCGATAAGTTTATATGGGATACAATCTTTTGGGTTCAATATGTGAGGAATGGAAATATTTTCTAAATGTTGTTAACAAACAGGAATTAGCACAATTAATTGTGTTTTGTCACAAGCTTTTGGGATAATCTTTTGACTATCCAAGGATGGAAGGGATGCGGAGGGAAGGATAAGGGGGAAATGTAGTTTTTAAAATATGTATAAAATATTAAATATATTAATTTAATTTAAAGAATTACGATAAAAGCAAATCATAATTTAAGAAGAACAGAAAAGAAAAAAGTGCTCCAAATGGGAAATACATGTGTGACTAGAGGATTGTCTCAACTTTTCTTTTAGTGAAGACATCTTTAGAAGACCATCTTCCATAACCCTTTCAGGGGAAAGATCACAGAATGGCATGAAAGGCTAGCTGCAGGAGGCCACCAATTTCAATGGCTCCAACCATCTTCATTACGATGCTCCTACTTTTCTTGTCCTGCAAGCATGGTATGAGGGTGATTTCCTGAGGGAAACTGTTGATTTGGGAGGGGGGGGGGAAAAGGGTAAGCATTAAATTGGCCATTGGTTGCCATGGGGCAGATGGCCACTGAGAAATGGCCATAAGGTGTTGCTGGAGAAATGTTCACCACCCCCTCTACAAGGCTTTCTGGGGTTTCTATAGGAGCAGCGCAATTATTGTAAGAAAATAGGCACATAAGAGGAACCGTGCTGGACTGGGCCATGGTGGTGGGAAAGGAGTTGCTGAAGCACCTGGTGGTGGAGCCTAGAAGGTCATCAATCTGTGGAATTCAAAGAAGTGATGACACTACTAACCTGGGACTTTTCCGCACTTGGGCCTTAATCTGCAATATATCCTGAAATGGGGACCTGCTATCCACATGCTAGTGTAGACTATAGCAGTCCCTATCCTGAGTTATATTCTGGGAAAAGGCCAAGTGCAGAAAGAGCCCAGGATAACTTTAAGAAAGGATTAGATATATTCACAGAGAACATGTTTATCAAGGGCTACTCAAATGGATGCCCAGGTGTCAACTTCCAGGTTGGAGAGACAGGATGCCTCTAAAGACCATTTGCTTGATATGCCCTGAAGCAATTGGTGGTTCACTGTGTGAAACAGGATGCTGGACTAGCTGGGCTGTGTCCCGGTCCAGCAGGGTTCCTCTTGTGTTCTTAACCTATACCTGGGGAGGACGTTGGTATGTGACACCCTCTGGTTTCTCAAGCAGTGAGTCTTTTTTGCTTCTTTGTTGCCCAGTTACTTCCCGTTGCAAGATTTCACGCTGTAGGTCTCGGTACGGGGCGGCCACGGAGCATTTGCCTGAAGTTGATCCTGAGAAGACCATAGCCTACTGTGAAGCCTTGCGCTCCTATTCCATCTGCCTGCGGAAGAAAGCTAATGCCTGTCACGGGAACCTTGGATATCATTCTGTTGTACATTTTGTTGAAAAACTGATGGTCTGGAACAATTGCTCCAAAAAGGGAGCAATTTCCCCACCCAGCTCCCCATCCCCTGCAGCCAAGCGTCACCTGCACATCTGTGACTATGAGAAAAGTTTTGCTCGTAAACATGGTGCCTCCCCCATGTACCAGCACTGTGCTGCCTTCGGGGACCCTCATGTGCGTACCTTCAGAGACAAGTTCTACACCTGCCAAGTGGATGGTTCCTGGCCTCTCTTGGACAACAGATATTTGTATGTACAGGCCACTAGTTATCCTGTGGTGGAAGAGCTAAGTGCTCATAAACGGAGCGCCACCGCCATTGGAAAGGTAAACAGAGCCTTCTAGAATTCTCTCACCAATGTTTTACGTGATTTTTACTGGGGTGCAAGAAGGTTATATAAAAGGGGAAATACGATCCAGCCTGTGGAATCATTCTTGGGGTGAATTTGCACTTTTACCTCCCTTCCTAGGAATGCTTTTGGGTGTCAACATCAGGGTTGCAAAGAATGTTGCCTTTTAAAAGATCCCCATGAACTGATCCACATCTGTGCCCTTAGATGAGTTAATGATATCTGCTGTACTAGAAACCTTTTCGTGTATCGTTTTGTTGGCAGCTCTCCATCATTTTTAAGAAGACGAAAGAGCACCTTGATGAGAAGACCTACCATGCAGAAACAGACAACCTGCCGGTAGCCTTCACAGATGGCTCAGCGAATGGCGGTCAGAGGCTTGAAGGAAGTTGTTTGACCATCCACGAACGCGCACCTGGGCGGCGCGTGGAAATCCAGGCAGCCTACATTGGCACCACCATTGCTGTGCGCCAGGTGGGGAAGCACCTGTCCTTCTCCATCCAGATTTCCAAGGAGGTGGCTATGGCGTTCACAGATGAACAAGACCTGCAGCTGTGTGTCGATGGGTGCCCACCCAGCCAGCGCATTTCTCCAAGCAAACACTGCTGTCAGAGCGGCAGCCTCACCGCCCAGATGGCGCATCTTCTATGCAAAGAGAGCCTGACTGTAGAGGATGCCTACTTCCATGCCTGCGTCTTTGATGTGATGACTACGGGCGATCCTGCCTTTGTCTTGGCTGCCCATGAGGCTTTGGAAGATGGCAGATTATTTCATAATGACACAAAGTGGTTGCACATTTTTCATACCAGTGGGATCCTGCGTCCCTGTGGCTCCTTTCTCCTTCTTTTGGTACTGGTCATTTCTCTACCGCACCTGCTTTTCTTCCTTGATTAATACTGATAGGCCGGTCCTCTCTAATCTTTTACTGCATTTCCAGTTCCTCTTCCAGAATTTAAGTCGTTAAGATGCAGAAGACAAGTTAAGATTTATATCAGACAAACATCCCAGTCTAGAAAGATGGAGCAACTCACTGAGAAAAATCTTCATCATGCGTCTACAGAATCCTCACTTCTCTTTTGAAGAGAACTGAAATTTCTCTTTTTGTTTGTTTGTTAGGAGGCTATTTATTACTTCTGTGTCAGCATTGGAATACCACAAAACATTTGAACCAAAATCAGAGATCTACATGAAAAGTTAATATATTAAACATATTGAAGTTAAAAGTGTCTCTTTGTTCTTAATTAGTTGTTGTTGTTTTCTACCCAAAGACGACGGCAAGATCTACATGGTAAGAGGACACACCATTCGTGCTGCTCATTAAGAAAAGCAATTGCTTCTTCTAAAGCTGCAGTATGCCAGATGGATCCACCCTGGAGAAGAACCATGTGAATGCAAAGACTGCAGAAGGAGGTTCAGGGTAATTGGGAATCTTATATTGTACCACATGGTCCACACAAAGGAGAAACCGTACCAAGTGTTTTGAATGTGAACAGAGCTTCAGAGATGGCAATGGCTTGAAGGAGCATCAGCTACCTCACACAGGAGAGAAACCATACAAATTTGGGAATGTGTGAAGAGCTTCACAGCAAGATTTAATCTACATGCTCATCAAAAACACACAGAGGAGAAGCTGAATGAATGTTGCAAGTATGGGAAGAGCTTTAGTGGATCTAGTGGACCTTCTTTACATCCACAAATCAACAGAAGGGAGAATCCATACAGCGTAGAGAATGTGGAAGTAGCTTCAATACTGCTTACGCTGTATGAAATAACTCACCAGATGTGTGTGTGTGAGAGAATTTCCACAATTCTCTACCATAACAAGGTATAGAATGCGGAAATAACTTTAGTCAAAGTGGAACATTTGCTTTGCACCGGAAAATTCACATTGGGGAGAAAGCATAGACATGCTTTGATTCTGGAAAGAGCTTCACTAATAGCAATATGTTATTGTACATTGAAGAATCCATATACATTTTTCAAGCGTGGAAAGAGTTTCTATCAAAATTCGTATTTCTTTGCATCAGAGAACCAAACAGGCAGGGAGCCATATGGATGTTGAAGGTGGGGAAATAGCTTCAATCAAAGTGGATTCCCTGGCTTTTCACAGGAAGAAGCTATGCAGATCTCCATGGTATAGGGAAGCTTTTCTCACCATTAAGCTACAAAAAACACCTGAGATGAGAGAAGCCTTAAACTTCCAACCAGCTCAGTCAACCCAAGTTCTAAAAGCCTATACTGTACAACCGAATCTAGTATATCTACCTCAAAAGAGATCTACCTCAAAGAACTGGGAGCTGCTGGAACAAAGGAATGAGAAAGTCCAGTTGTAGAAGAGACCTTGGAAAACAAAGCACCATCCCAGCACTCTTTAATAAAGGGGGGGGGATGGAGAATCACCTTAACGGTGAGCAAAAGGTGGGAAAATATAAATAACTCTCCAACTATATAAATCTGCTTTGCCTTTCAAACAGTTCTGTTCAGGTGAGGTCCCGTACTGTGTATTTCCTTTTGATCTATGTCTGGAGGACAATTTAAAGCTGACATTACTGTTACGTTTATAGTGCTAAAACCTCAGAGACGTGAGTCGATCTCATTTAAGCTGATAGCTGACTTTAAAAAGCTATCTCAGTTAATTATAGAGTTCCTAATTGTTACATTATGCTGACTGTAAAATCCATTTCAGTTAAATGTAGTTAGAATTTAGAAATGCAGGTTTTTAATGCTGAACTTAGAAAGCTTTTTGAGTTCATTATTAGATTTTTTTGTATCGTAGGCTTGCTATACAGAATACCTAAAGTATTTAAATTGAATTTGAGCTGATGATACAAGGTGACTCTTAGTTTAGAAGTTCCAGGTTGACTTTATAAGCTGCTTCAGTTAAATGTAGTTAGAATTTAGAAATGCAGTTTTTTAATGCTGAACTTAGAAGCTTTTTGAGTTCATGATTAGATTTTTTTTGTATCGTAGGCTTGCTATACAGAATACCTAAAATATTTAAATTGAATTTGAGCTGATGATACAAGATGACTCTTAGTTTAGAAGTTCCAGGTTGACTCTATAAGCTGTTTCAGTTAAATGTAGGAAGAACTTAGAATTCTAGGCTGTTTAGAAGTCCTGGGCTGACACTGTATTAAACATTTTGTACCCTGAATCCTTTTTTATCTGCCTCAGTAAAGTCAACTGTGCAGAATAGAACTGCTTGGAGGTTTTTTTTGTCTTTAAAGGAATACTGATTGCTAAATCCTGCAATAACATGGCACTGTGCATTTTTTGGAACAGTGAAAATTTCATGATTAGGTGTCATTGAATGAGATTTAATTCCCACTGACCACTTAGATAAACAAACTTTGTACTCCAGTCATTTTTGCCTAAACCAACCCACCAGCCATATTTTCATCCCCTATGACATGTGCTCAAACTATCCCTGCTTTCATATTACCTTTAGTAACCTGGAACAGGCCAGGACCCCTTTTCCCAGCTGGGATGGGTTGCTGCCAGACTGGGAT
>MTQE01001798.1:5746404-5760516 GCA_014337955.1 Aspidoscelis marmoratus | reverse complement strand
GGAGGGTCTGGTGGTTCAGGTGGCCAGACAGTTGTAGTCCCATGTGGTGGCAGTGGTTCTGGAGGATCCTCTATGCAGACGAAACAAGCTGTTTGCCTCCCACCTTGTATAGGTCAAACCAAGCAAACTTGCCAATGGCCATCTGGCCAGAAGTAAGTTTTGATGTGGTTATTGATATCTTGCCCCATATTACATATTTTTCTGAAAAGAAGTGAGAGAAATGTGCCAGATTATTTCTTCTTCTTCTTCCTCCTGTGGTATCACCTTAAGTTGGAGCAGCTTTGCACTTCGCTTGCCTTACTCCCCGTCTCAGTCAAAACCATTCCTGTGTTCCCTCTTGTATTTTCATTTTGCACTTGCATAATCAATGCTTTATGGTTCCCTCTTCCTGCCAAAATGTGATTATTTATGCTGGAGGGGTGCTTGGTAGTGTCCCCCATCCATTTTCTGCTTCCACCTCCACTAGTGAGTGGGGGAAAATAAAGCTTATATGAAAATAAAATGAATTTGTCATCTTTATTATTTACAACAAAAGTAACACATAGGTCTGATGTAAGCTTCTAACTTATTTATATTCTTTCCCCTGAAAATTTCCACCAACTGGGCTGCAATAAAATAATAAGAAAGAAACTGAAGTTCCTCAAGAAGTTCAACCTCCATGCAACCTTTATGTCTCCCAAAAGGTGTGATAGTGTCTCCGTATCAGTTAATACACATGAGTTTGTCATGGCTTTGGGCCCATGAATGTTCATACTGTTTTCATGGGGTGAGAAAGTTGCATGCAAACTGTATAAGTCTCTTCTTTGCATTGCCTGGACGAAGGCCTCATATTCCACACAGCTGGAGACTCGGGCCACCCACTTGCACCCATCACCCTAGACTCCTTGACTGGGAAGTTATAGCTGGCACTTAATTTAGGCAACCCAGTAACCACATTCCATGTACGATGGCGTCACAGCAAGAGGATGGAACTAATACTGCGCGGGAAAATCCCACTGTAAAGTTCATGCATAGTGTCTGCACTCAGGCATTTTCAAGAAAGGTGGAAGATCATCTAGCCTCCCTACCATCAGCACTTTTCCCAGTTGACTCAAAAGGATCCTTAGATCAACCAAAGACAGGCCTGGATCTGGAACTGTATTTAGGGAACAAACCCAATGACACTATATGCTCCCTTCCCCCAATCGTTATTACTTTACACTACACCAAAACAAAACACCTACAAATCATACAAGAAACACCCTAAAATTTAAACCCCTCTCACTGTTACATGGGCTCTAATTTTTGCTAGACCGTCTTTCATTCTATCTTGCAGGGAGTCTTTATTGCTAGCTTCGTATATAGTCTCTTCCACAAATCCTGTAGGCTCTTCTTCGGTCTCTCCCCCAAGTAAAGAAGTCTTTGGTGCCGAAGGGCATCAAATTTAAATATTTCAAGCACATAGTCTTGCCATTTGTCCAACGTCCACTGTGATTTATCCCTCCACCCCCTGCAATAACCATCAAAGCTGCCCACATCAGCCTATCCAACATATACCTTTCATCTTGTGCCAACCATGTGCCACAATATGTCTGCAATAAACATCTCTCAGAGTGCAGCCCCACATTTACCCCAAACACCAGCTGTGTATGATCCATCACCTCTCCCCAATACCTTAATACCTTCGGACATTCCCACCATATATGGAGATATGTTCCCCGTCCACCGCATCCACGCCAGCATGTAGGAGCAATTGTAGGGATCATGTGTGAAAAGTTGTACAGGAGTATGGTACCAACGGTGTAGTAACTTTACATTCAACTCCTTCCATGTTACATTTTTCACTTTCATAATACTTCTAACCTTCCTTTCAATCTCTTCCTGCTCCACCCGTAAATCCATCCCCCATATATCAGTCAATGACTGTATTATATTTCTCTCTGTGGTCAAAAGCCTATAAATCATCCTATTGACCCCTTTACGGGTCTGCAATCTCAATTGTATAATAGCTTCGGATTCTTTTAATGGGGCTGTAATCACCCTTTGTATATCATTCACCCTTACAAAGTCCCTGATAGCAGCTACTTGTAGCCATTGTCCCCTTCCCGATAGAACCCCCCCGAAAGTCATCTGACGGCAACTCATGACTACCCCCAAATAAGTCCTGCAGGCATTGCATCCCATTCGCCTTTAGTAACTGTAATGTATGCCCATTCAACACTGTATGCTTGTTTAATGGCTGTACCTTTATTCTGCTCATAAGCCTGAAAACAGAGTTCCAAGGTGGTTACAAATCCCCAATGGGTGTTTTCCCAAAAGAGGCAAATTTCCTCCTCCCACTTTTCTCTTTCTGCTTCACTTCTTTTGTCCTGCCTCTATCTGATTGCACATGCAAGGGCAAGGAACTCTATTGTGTCATTGGGTGTTTTCCCACTGTCACTAGAAGTACCCATTAAGTACCCACTAATGGGTAAAAAAATGCCATTTAGTACCCATTAATGGGTACTTAATGGCTACTTCTAGTGACAGTGGAGAAACACCCTAGGTCAACTTCACTAGATGCATTCTGTCCCAAGCTAAACTCAATAAGCAGTTTCTAAGTTTCCCCAAAAGTGTCTAGTTTCTGATGTTTGTGGTACTGTAATAGGGACATTCACAAACGTATTTGTTCTAATAGATCCCCTTTGAATGTGGTAGGACTGGTATTCGAAACGGATGTTCAGTACCATACGAATGCGTACAAATAGCATACGAATCCCATACGAAGCTTCATACGAACAAATGAAAACGTTTTATTCAAATCTGAATGTCAGTCTTCAAATGTGCCAACATTTGTTTTCAATTTGGATGTCCAAATTTGTACAAATTTCAAATATCATGAATATTCATGCACACCCCTATTCAGCAGATAATTAAGCAAAAGAGGCAAATTTCCTCCCCCACCTTTTCTCTTTCTGCTTCACTTCCCTTTTCTTTTTGTCCTGCCTCTATCTGATTGCACACTCAAGGACAGGAAATCTCTTGTGTCATTGGGTGTTTTTCCACTGTCACTAGAAGTACCCATTAAGTACCCATTAATGGGTACAAAAATGCCATTACGTACCCATTAATGGGTACTTAATGGGTTCTTCTAGTGACAGCGGCCTGTGTTATAGGAAGATCCTTGAGCATGTGTCCCTATGAGTTAGATCTTTAAAAGATAGGAAATAACACATGAATGATATTGATGCAAAGTTTTATTATTATTGAGGGCAAAAAAATAAATACATTAATTGAAAAGCCACCTTTATTACATAAAAAACAAACAGTACAATATACAGATTGCTGTTGCAGATGGACCTAGAACAGTGATGGGCAACCTATGACACGCGTGTCACAGGTGACACGCCAAGCCCTTTTGGGTGACACACCTGGTCACCCTGGCACCTGGGCGTGTAGTGCTTGCTTGTTCTTGAAGTGTACGAAATACCAATTTTCAATTGAGGATTTAGCAACAAAAGTCACTAATGTAAAGAATTATTTGTTTTTGCTTTTAATAAAATACATATATCAAAAATACAACTTTTTTAGAGCTACAGATATCACAAAATTATGGATATTTCTAGATGTGACACAGCACCCAAGTTAACCAAATTTTCTTGCGAATTTTGACACACTGAGCTCAAAAGGTTCACCATCATTGACCTAGAACAAGAACCAGTTAAAGAATGCATGATTACATGGGCTAAAAAAATTGGATATAATATCCATAAGTAACAATGGGTAAAACTTTGGAACGAAGACATTTTTCTGTATGTACTGCTCTAAAAGAGAACATATATAAGGTAATGTATAGGTAGTATTTACCTTCCTATACATTAGCAAAAATATACCAAGGTGTTTCAAACAGGTGCTGGAAATGTAGAACAAAAGACAGTACCTTTTATCATATGTGGTGGACTTGTAAGAAAGCACACAATTTTGTATACAAATCCATTCTGTATTCTGAATATTTCATATTGGCCCAAAATATACTTCACACGCTGTAACTGGTGAAAACCTACATCATGTTAATGTTCTCATTCAATATACGGTAACAGCAGCAAGAATTTTACATGCTCAATAATGGAAGGAAGATGGAAGTAACTTGGACGGAGGATTGGTTGATTAAATTAATTGATCATCCACCCTCACTAGCAGCTATACCCCAGAGCCTCAGCCAGAGGGAGCACTTTCTTGATTCATTACCTTGCATGCTTCTTAAGACTGATGGAGAAATTGGTGCTGTGCTTTCTCCCATGTCATCTGGCTGTTCCCTGCTGTTTCACAGCATCAGAGCATCTGCTGATCATCAGGTGTATGTAGCTGATGAAGGAGGCTCCCATCTACAGGCGTCATGACACATTCAGTGTGGTGAAAAGTCACTGTGCTCTATATTCACCCCTATGTTATCCTTTTTTTCTGCTTGTGGACTAGCCTAAAAAGGTGAGGATCTGACTTAGAAGAAGAGTTGGCTTTTCTGCCCCACTTTCCCCCACCCATTTAAGGGAACTCAAAGTGCCTGACAAAGCTTTCCGTTCTTCTCCCCTCACCAGACACCCTGTGACGTAGGTGGGTCTGTGAGAGCCCAGAAGGAGAGCTGTGACTACCCCAAGGTCACCCAGCTGGCTTCATGGAGGAGTGTGGAAAAAAAATCCAGTATTCCCAGATAAGAGACCAGAGGCCTTTTTGCATTACAGGGGTATGGCTTTTAATGCACTTCAGCTAAGTCAGTTTGGGATTTACACGCATTCCTACCTACCTATGTGCGAATGCTGAAAGCGTATCAAACTGTCCTAGCCGGAAAAGGCCGGACAGGGGCAGAGAGGCCCCTCCTAGGCCTGCCCGCCATTGGGTGGGAGCACCCAGGGGTGGGCAGACCCATCAGGTGGCTTCCCCTGGTTCCTGCCAGCTGTACAGGACCTGATTGGGTCCTGGGGTGTTTTCCCACTGTCACTAGAAGTACCCATTAAGTACCCATTAATGGGTACAAAAATGCCATTACGTACCCATTAATGGGTACTTAATGGGTACTCTTAGTGACAGTGGAAAAACACCCCTGTACAGCTGACAGGAACCCAATTGGGCACCCACCCACCCCAGGACCCGGGGACAGCTGTCTATGGGCCAAGGGAATGTGGGACACAGCAGATTGGCCTCCAACCCCCCCCGGAAAGGGGTGAGGGGAAGCCGGTCTGGGGGACTGCAGGAGCTGGGAGCAAGCTACTCTCCCCCACACGAGGCCTTCACTCACCTTGCCCGGCTGGGGTTGCCATTGCACAGGCATGTGTACTCCCGGTAGACCGGGCCCTGTGGGTCTGGTCTACCAGACTTGGGGTGTTTTTCCACTGCAGCCCTTAGATCCGGATCTAAGAAGATCTGGATCTAAGGAATGGGTACACCCAATGTGTTTCCATGGGAGGGGTAGCACCCATTAGCAATGGGTGCTAACACCCCTGCTGTAGAAACACCTTTGCACCCATCTGGGGAATCCAGATCTACCCCCAAGGGGTTGGTCAGTTACCCCAGGTGTTTTGGGGTGCAGGGTGTGTGTGCAGTCTTTGAATTCATTTTGAAGTGACTTCAAAGTGACTTCAAAGTCATTTCAAAGTCAACTTCAAAGTTACTTAGAAGTCACTTTGAAGTTAACTTCAAAATCACTTCGCATTGAATTCGAATTGAATTTGAAGCCAATGTTGGGGGGGTGTCCCAAAGGTGCATCCCCTCCCCCTAGCCTCCTTTGGACCCCATTGCCTGTTTCCAGTGGAAACAGGCTCCATTTAATCTGAATTTTTTGGCAGAAGATCCCATTGTAGACCCCATTAATGGGGTCTACAGAAAATCCAGATTAAAGGCCAAAATGTACCCATTAGATCCGGATTTCCCCAATGGCAGTGGAAACAATCGGGTCCCAAATGGGTGCCGTAGTGGAAATGGGGCCATCCAGCTCACACCCAAATGGGTCCTAAATGGGTGCAAAAATGGGTACTTTTGACAGTGGAAAAACACCCTTGGTGTGCCTGTGCAATGGCAACCCCGGCCGGGCGAGGTGAGTGATTAGCGTGGCCCCCTGTCACCTGTTTGGCCAATTTTTGGCCAATGGTGGTGGTGGTGGTGGTGGGGCCTGCCTGCAACTGTCAGGGAGGGAAGCGTGTGTGAATGCTTCCCTCCCTAGACGGCCAGGGACGCTTGGAACGTGCGAAGATGGATGTAGAGCAGTTTTAACTGGTCTACATCTCGAACGCGCGGAGAACACGCTGGGATGGCCTGGGACAGATCCACCACCCCAGCAGTGCCTATGCTACGTCCCCACATGTTCTACCGCACGCTCGAAAACCCCTCGTGCGAAAAGGCCTCTGATCCATAACCATTAGACCAAACTAGCATAGTGTTTTGTGCGGGTTCAGCTGGTATTGCTTCTGCTTTCTGCGTACGGGATACAAATCAAGCTTTGGAGATTCCTTCTCTAACAATCCTGGAGTCAGAAACTGAACTCAGGAAGTGTTCTGCGCACTTCGTTTCCTGTTCCTTTCTAATTTGAAGGGATACTATTTTAATGGCCAACCTGTACGATGCTGTGAGATACAAATCCTCCTCCTACCTAAAGGCAGTGTCATGTTTAAAAATATCGATGGAAGATTTGGAAAGTATTTGTGGAATGACTGAAGGTTCATTACATGATGTGATCCACTAATGATCCTTTTGGAATGTCAATGGCCATGCATACGTTAAGTAGAGAGGAAATTGGCACAACTTTCCAACAGCATTAATATCACAAGAAGAGAGTGCTACTGAAGGAGGGAATTCACAAATATTGGTCCCTTTTCTCCCACTGCAGGGTCCCCCAATCTAGAATGTCCATATAAGAAGGCAAAAGGGGTTCAGTTGTATCAAGGCCTTCCTGTGCTTCCGGGAGCCAACAAATTTCCTCTCAGATGTTCTAACAAATGAGAATCCACTCAGAAGTCCCCACACAGATCATGAGTGCAACTGCATTTCCCCCTATCATGAATTCCTCCAAAAATTGGTCTTCAAAGACAAACCACCCCCAATCCTGGAGGTAGCCCACAGTCATAATAATTAGTCGTTATTAGTATTCCTGATATCAATGAATTTGTTTATTAGCCTTTCAGAGCTGGTGAAAATTCCATACCTATAGGAAATTCAATTAGTCATAGGGTGTTTTTCCACCATGCTCCTTTAATCCGGATCTAAGAAGATCCGGATCTAGGGAATGGGTACTTCCCTTAATCCGGATCTAGTAGATCCAGATTAAGGGAAGTACCCAATGTGTTTCCATGGGTGGTCTAGCACCGAATAGCAATGGGTACTAGCCTCCCTGCTGTGGAAACACCGGAGCACCCATTTGGAAATCCGGATCTACCCACGAGGGGTCAGGACAGACTTCAAAGATGCTCTGAAATAGCTCTGTAGTGACTTTGAAGGAACTTCAAAGCCTAGGTTTTGGGGCTCCCCCCCGGGTGCCCCTCCCCCTAGCCTTCCATAGACCCCATTGCCAGACTATCGTGGAAACAGGCTCCCTATAATCTGGATTTTCAGGCTGAAGATCTGAGGTCTACACGAAATCTGGATTAAAGTCCCTGAAGTACCCATGAAACCAGCCGGGTGACCTTGGGCAAGTCACAGCTCTCTTCTGAGCTCTCACAGCCCCACCTACCTCACACGGTGTTCTGTTGTGGGGAGAAGAATAGAAAAGCTTTATCAGCCGCTTTGAGTCCCCTTAAATGGGTAAGAAAAGTGGGGTAGAAAAGCCAACTCTTCTTCTTCATGCAAATGTTCCGAAGCATTTGATTTGAATTCAAATGTCCGAAATCATACAAATTTGTACAAACTTTGAATGTTACAAATATTCAAGCTCATCCCTAGTATATGTATTTTTTTTTCTTTTTGAACAGGCTTGGAATAGAATGCAAACAATCATTTGATAAAATGGTTCAACAGTGAACCAAACAGACCGGTGTTTAGTTCAATGGCACATCAAACATTTGGTTTTCATTTGTGCATATCCCTACACTGAACATGTCATAACTTGTCCATCACACACGTCACAACATCCAATCAATGACAAGTTGATACTTGAGGCTTACTGATCATTTCTGCCCTACCCCATATTATCCACCCCCTAGTAAGTTTATGGAAAAGTGGTTGGGCCTGACTCAATATTTGTGCTCTATTCTAGCAACCTCAGCCCTGGCATCTGGAGGTCCCCGGGATTGAATTCCCACTCAGTCACTGGGCCACTGGATGAATTTCTTTCCATTTCCATTTCATTTCTATAGTCTTTCCAAAAAGAAACTTCACCCCAGGCAGTTTGCAACAAATGGAAAAGATAAACATATCAGACATTGTAATAGACAATACATTATAAAACCACATATACAAAACGACACACTACGAAATAACACAGGACCTAAGTAAGTTGTAAAACCTTCTTGTCCATACCAAGGGCAACTATAGATCTTAGTCTCAGGGAAAAGGGTGAGAGGTTGGGATGCCGGTCTTCTTCTCCCTCTCCATGGTGCATCCCAGGAGTGAGAAGCAGTGGAGAAGGACAGGCAGCTTCCCTTACTCCATGCCAATGGGTCCGCAGCCCACAGTTGGGCACCCATAACTCCACCACTGCTTCCACTCACAGTGTTGCACCTAGAAGAGAGTGTGAAGTCAGCTGACTAGGAGCTCGTTAGATGTTCCCTGTCAAGCTGTGGATGGGACTTTACTGGTCCACGGCCGCATCCCCATGACAAGCTTAATTCAGTTTCGATACAGTTTCAATCCTCGCAGACCCCACATCATTTTGGCTTAACACGCTTTCCGCGTGTTAAATCACCCCAAAGCATTGTAAATGTTAATCCTCATTTCAACAGGTCTCACTCCAGTTCGTGCACTTGATACGTGTTACATTTTTTACTGTGGGGACCATACCGTTTTAAGGGATGAGAATCCATGTTTAGGGTTTCCCTCCCCCAATAGCTTGCTTCCAAAGATAGTGATTTCAGTGTAAAAATCCACCCCTTAAAGCAGCCGCTGCACTGTAGCAATCCACGCACTTCACACCTGATAACAATGTTGCAATTTTGCGCAATTCTAGCTCTTTGGTGTTCTGACCTTTAGAAAGGGAAAGGAAAGCAGCTGCAGGTTCTGGGAGATGTGTGAATGTTTAAAGCAAGGGGGCTTGAGTTGCCGCTGCTGCTGTGTGCCCTGGGCAATGGGGAGAGGTGGGGAAAGAATCGCTGGCTGACCGCTGTCTTTTTTCCTCCATCCAGGCAAGCAGCAGCCACCCAGCCACCCAGCTAGGCTCCGTGAAGGGGTCCCTTATGGGTGGCGTGTTCATGCCAGTAGGAAGAGGGCAGGGCAGCCCTGAAAAGCGGCTTTTAGAAAGTAGCCACTTGAGTCCCCCCTTGAGTCACGTACGCCACCTACAATCCTCAGAATCCGGATCGAACGCAATTGAGTTGAAAGTAATGGGATCAGGCAAATTCGCGTTTGCATCCAGTTTTATTATTTTGGTTCAGGGGAACTGGATTAAGCTTATAATGGGGATGCGGCTCACATGTCAGCCTGAGCAAGCTCTGGAATGGTGGCAGTGTGATATCAGGGTGTGCGGACAAGTCTCCCTAGAACCGTCTGAAGCTGCTTCACACAGGTGAGTGCAAACTGACCCTCTCTGCTAGAGTCATTACAGTCTATAGAATCCTTTCTTCAGAGATGAAGGTACCTTCTGGACTAGTGGATAGAAACCGGACTAGTGGATAGTAGGATCAGCTCTCATTGGCTGTTTTACGCCATCCTGTCAGGACGGCAGGAAACTTAGAATTTACCTGATACTGCAGAGTGAGTGTTGATTGTTCCACAGCAGTTAAACCCTCAGTAGCGGCGGCATCATGCGCCACTGCTATGACGTATCGGGCATCAGGTGTGATGCCCATGCGCCAACTGCACATCAGAATGTGTTGTATCCCCCAGTCTGGACACACCCTAACATGCTGCTATGTTGATGTCACCTGTGATGGCTGCCATGTGGTTTTTCTCTGTATTGTCAGCTCTAGATTACTCATAGAGTACTCATAATCAATTTATGGTACAACTGTTACTGGGAGTACAACTGTATGGTATGCTCATTAATATCCTTTCACGTGCATTATTACCCCTGACTGGCATGCTCTGTACATAGTTTTGTTGCAGAGCATTCTTGGCCATGCTCCATGATGATGAGAGGGGCATGCGTCAGGAGTAGAAGAGGGAAGATACCTCTACAGTGCTTCCAGGTTGTACCATCTGCCTCTGGTTCTGGGAATTAGGCAGAAAATGAAATTCCTTCAGAAGTGAGAACAGAGTCTATATGTGAAAGAATTTGGATCCTGTCTGTGCAGGAGTAAAAGACCATGGATTGGGACCATCAGGACACTGGGAAAGGGGCGAGGCTCTGAGACAAGTTTGGTCTGTGAGCCAGTGTGCTCTTGTGCTTAGAGTGTCAGAATCTTATCTAGTAGACTCCTGGTTTGATTCTTCACATTTCCACAGAGCCAACTGGGTGGCCTTGGACTGGTCACAGGTTTCTTTCTGAGCCCCCACAGTCCCACCTACCTCACAGGGTGCCTGTTGTGGGGAGAAGAACAGAAAGTCCATCAGCTGCTTTGAGTCCCCTTAAAAACTGAGAAAACTGGGGCATAAAAGCCAACTCTTCTTCTTCTTTTGCTCACAGAAATCATGCTTTGATCTGAGGTGGATAAAAATATGATTTGGAACAATGAAAGAAAAGCTCACTATTTTAACTTCACCTCTCCCAGTTGTTTCACAGGTGTTCTTCATGCCACTATGGGTTTCTAGGGCAAACTGTCTAATGGATCCATACTTTTTTCAGGTTTCTCCTGCATTACTTTAACTCTGGCTCATCCACATGGGGTTAATTCAGTTTGATTTCAAACTTTCCCCCCTTCAATCAGTATGGTGTTTGGTTCAATTCAAACCCCTTTGAACCACAATCAAACTGGGTGTGTTAGCTAGAACCATCATTAGGCCTCCCCCTTGTTTAGCTTGAATATGAATTCTGTTTTCAAACAGGCAGGACGTTTAGTTTGAATGTGAACTTTCTGAGCACCCCTGTCCTATTTTTACCAGTCCAAACCCAAACCAGCTTGGGTACATCTCTAAAGAAGATGAATGAGCAGTGAGATGTGGACAAACAAGAATGGCAACAAAAACTGATATATTGTGCTATGTGATGCATCAGGAATTAATCCAACACAAAATCAGGAAACCAGACAGTTCTGAAAGTGACCTTATCCTCCCACAATTCAATGGAAAGGAATACCACGTGGTCACCTAATGATTTCCTGAAAATGATTTTGTGGCTGTGTCTCTGTGTCAAAGATGTGAGGTCTTGGGGATAGGTACCTTGACAGAAGGGCTTCATTCACCACAATGACAAGGGCCCTCATGTCTTTAGTTTGGCTCACAATAGTTCCTGTCTAAGGCCCTGGTCACACAAGTCTAAGACAGGACGGCCTATTCATTAATTCAATCTGAGGTCGTATGAGTCCTGGTCACACCTAGATCATTATAGGTGGTCCTCAAACCATCTCCACCTTGGGCCGCAGCAGTCACACCTTTCCCTGAGATCGACCTGAGCCTCCTCTTTGGTGTGTCAAATTTACCTCCTTTCTGATTGGATGCTGTTGTGCCACTCAAGGGAGGCGGGGATGTGTGTTCGCAGTTGTTTTTTAAGCCTGCTCCTCACCTCACCTCACCTCACCTCCCCACCCCTTCCTTTTTTATGTGCTTTTCTTTTCTGTGTGATTAATTTACAAATAATAGTAATAAATTTGTGTAAAAATGCTAGATAGAAGAAGAAGAGTTGGCTTTTCTACTCAGCTGTTCTCACCCATTTAAGGGGACTCAAAGCGGCTGACAACAGAACACCCTGTGAGGTAGGTGGGGCTGTGAGAGCTCAGAAGAGAGCTGTGACTAGCCCAAGGTCACCCAGCTGGCTTCATGGGGGAGGGCGGAATTGAACCCGGTATTCCCAGATAAGAGTCCGGCTCCCTAACCACTAGACCAAACTGGCTCACAATGTGTATGAGGAATCATACACATACACTGAGGAGAGAAGGAGAAATGCCTCACAAACTCCGTGTGTGTTGACTGGCTGAAGGAAAGACCCACCACGGCAAAGTTCAGCCTCCGTTAGCCCATCCTCTCCCTCACACTTGAGGAAGTGAAGATGTCCTGAGGTGTCAGGATGGGCTGAGTCCTTGTCAGTCCTATGAGAATCAAGTTTCTGGTTAAGACGGTCTATCCTCTTGAAAAGAAGACAACTCTTCTTCTGCTACTACTGAGCTACAGACCCAGAAACAGAGTGATATCTTCTCTACAATATGAGCACTGGGAGACACAGATTTGGAGCTCTTGCTTTAACAGGAAAGGCACGGGAGCATTGTATCCCCACACCCATTAAACAAAGATCCCAGCATGTGCTGTAATGGCAGAGTGAGTGAAAGTCTTCTCCCAGCACTCCGAGGATTGAATCCGAGATAAGGTTGCCGGCGGGATGTGGTTGGGATCCCGCTGAACCGGATTGAGTTGAAAGCCGTGGAGACAGTTTTAATCCGGTACAATTATTTCGGTTTCCGGAAACCGATATAAGGCATCCCGTGAAGACGCGGCCCATGTCTCCAGACATGGGTTATAAACCACAGTTCTCCCAGGTCTATATCGGGAATAAGGATGGGCAAAAATGTTTGTCACCAACATGATTTGTATGAAAGATCACATTCAAATTACATTTTGGCTGCATTCAACAACCGACCTCCGCATGCCAAGTGGACGCTTTTGTGACTTAATTCGAAGCTTTGTTACACTTGAAGTGGCTGCCCAGTTGCCTCCAGAGTGGATTTGGATCAGATTTGGATCAAATTCAGATTGGATCTGTATCAGATTTTATCAGCTTTGGATCAGATTCGATTGGATTCAGATCAAATTCGGAGGTGCAACTGGCGATGGCAGGGATTTGCAGAGAATTCAAAGTGACATTCAAAGTGGCTCCATTACCCGAAGACAACTTTTATGTCCTATTCCACTTTCATGTGAAGTGAATGGGGAAAAAACGCAACGCGTGTCTCCAATTGGGAATCCTACATGGAGGCAGCAGGCAGACACAGGTAAGAATCTGTGGTTCCCTCCCATGTCTGGTGGGGGTGGCGAGAGGCAATTGTGGGATCTTCTTTAGACCCCACAATTGTCCCGAGGTCTGGAGGCAGCCTTATCTTGAAGCGGTCAACTCCCAGGGCTATTTCCTTGGTTTTCCAAAATAGTCCCAGCCAGGAACATTGAAGCCGAGAATACTTGCTTCAGTTTTTGTACAACCAAAAGGAGTGGAGGAGAGGGGGCAGTTCTAGGGGCAGAATTACCAAGCAAGAGGTCCTTCCCCTGAAAGAGAGGGGGCTGCCAGCATGTGCACCTCGACCTTATTTGGAACCATAATTTCACTGTGCTTGTCCTGCCCTTTCCCTTTAACTAGTCAAGAATGCTGTAGATCAGACATATCACTCAACAAAAATGCAGCCCACATGCTGTGTTCTGTTTCCTCATTCTGGGTGTGTATGGAAGAGCAACCCAGAGATGTGGGCTGCTTGTTAATCTTTACTGTGGGCATCTTCCGCCTCTTAATCTAACAGATCTCTTGTAAGGAGCTTTGTGGTGTTGAAGAGTCTTTCCATGCAATGAGTCAAGGCAGTGGTGAAGCTTGGAATTCTCACTCACTTTCACCAAAAACAACCTTTGGAGAACAGTGTGAAAGGTTCCTGCTTAGGTGGAACCATCCCAATTGTACCAATATGGAGATGTGCCAAACTGGTTCAAAATGAACCAGTTCATTTCAAACTTTGCCCTGCTGTACCCCAAGATTCTGTTTAATTTTATAATCTATTATTTTCTATTGTGTGTAATTTTATAACGTACTGTGTTTTTCTTCTATTTCTGGTAAACTGCCTTTTCTTTTTTTCTTTGGAAAAGCAGTATAAAATAAAAACAGAAAATGAAAAACTTCTAGTGGCCGCATCCCCATTATAAGCTTAATCCAGTTTCCCTAAACTGAAA
>MTQE01001798.1:5733525-5746265 GCA_014337955.1 Aspidoscelis marmoratus | reverse complement strand
CCCTAAACTGAAATAATAGAACTGGATGCAAACGCGAATTTGCCTGATCCAATTACTTTTAACTTAATCACGTTCAATCCAGATTTCGGGGCTGCCCTGCCCTCTTCCTCCTGGCGTGAACGCACCACCCATAAGGGACCCCTTCACAGAGCCTAGCTGGGTGGCTGCCACTTGCCTGGATGGAGGAAAAACAGCAGTAGGCAGCCAGCAATTCTTTCCCCTCCTCTCCCTATTGCCCAGGGCACACAGCAGCAGCGGCAACTCAAGCCCCCTTGCTTTAAACATTCAGACATCTCCCAGAACCTGCCCCTGCTTTCCTTTCCCCTTTAAAGGTCAGAACTCCAAAGAGCTAGAATTGCACAAAATTGCAACATTGTTATCAGGTGTGAAGTGGTTGAATTGCTACAGTGTAACGGCTGCTGTGAAAGTTGGATTTTTACACTGAAATCACTGTCTTTGGAAGCAAGCTATTGGGGAAGAGAAACCCTAAATATGCATTCTCATCCCTTAAAACGGTACTGTCCACACAGTAAAAAATGTAACACATATCAAGCGCACAAACGAGTGAGAGCTGTTGAAATGAGGATTAACATTTACAACGCTTTGGGACTATTTAACACGCGGAAAGTGTGTTAAGCCACACTGACGTGGGGTCTGCGAGGATTGAAACCATATCAAAACCGAATTAAGCTTGTAATGGGGATGTGCCCAGTGTCTGATCAGTTTGAATTTGAATCAAACCACCTCCAGATCCAGGGAGATTTGTTTGAACTGAACTGAAAGAAGGGAATCAAACTGGTTTGTGTTATTTTGTTATTTTGTTCTTTAAAAGGACTTTAAAAAAAAAAAGAAGGAAAAAAAGGGCCTTTTTGTATGAACTGGTTTCACGTCCTGTTGAACCTGTATCGCATGTAGGAATACACAGCTTCATCCGAATCCTACCCCTGTGAGAGTGGGGAGCATTGGCTTTGTGTGTGAACATCTGTCAAATGTTCGTGAATGATGGGACCCTCCACTCCCCTTCCCATTTTGCCACCCCATTCACCTGCCCCCCCCCACAATTGCATGGTCATCACAGGCCCAAATAGGCCTTACAGAGTTGCATGTTCACCTCCCACATCTGGAAACCACGGGCAAGACACATATGTACCTCCGGAAGATCTATTTGGGTTTAGGAGGAGAGAGCAAATGATAACAGTGGTGGCCCACCCCTGGCCACGATGCCCAGATGTGGGAGCTGTGTATACAACTCTGGAAGCCCACCCGGGGTTACAGGAAGCCGGGCTGGGTTGGGTTGGGCAGGTCTGGCCTTAACTGAAGCTTTGACAACGTTTTAACATAGGCCGGATCTATTTGATTTGTGGCCGAACGGAGGACCATGAATGTAGGTCCCTTTTAGTTCATCCACAAATGTCAAAATTCATGTGAATTTTGAATGTGTCAAATATTTGCACACATCCCTAGTTCAAATTCAGCTGAATTGAATAGATACTGTTCATGCTCATCTCTAATATAGGTCAGTTATACTTGGGACGTGTGTGAGTGTGTGTTGAGCTGATATATGTACAAATATGTGCATCTGAATTATGTCTAAACTAGCAAAAATATCATTTCACCATGGTATTTCTAATGCAAGGCATAGATTTCCTCAGATATGGGTATCCATACAAATTATATGACCCTTCCTGCACTCTGCATGCAAGCTGTTCCATGGTGTTTGGCTGGAAAAGGCAACCCATCCCAAGGTGGGCCAGGCTGCCAATGAGCAACTCCTGGTGTTTTCTGCATTGCGCACAGGCTGTCCTGGCCTTCAGAGTTGCTGGTCTAGGCTTTTCTGGACAGGCACCCAGAAGTGGAACTTCTAGGTTTCTGCCCAAAAGCTGTGAACATGGAGCCTGTGGTCTAGTGCACTACAGTAGAACATTTGTGGACTGCTTGCATGGAGTCCATGGCTGGGGTGGGACTTTGTAGACCAACTGGCCTCCTGGTGTGTGCAGCCTCCTAGTGAACCAGTTCATTGTGCTGATGGAACATTTTTATGGGCCCCGCTTGGACCAGTCTACCAGCCCAGTCCAGAAAAGGGCCTACATCCAGTCGATCTCACACTGCAATTAGTGCAGATTCCTAAAAAGAAGCAGTCGCCCTGTTTCTTTAAATCTTTGAGAGATCTATGTCCAAAATCTTAGGAAACCCTGTCTGGCAGGTCAGTTTAGGCTCTTGAAGAGCTGCTTCTTTTGCCCCTGCATTGTGTGCTATGCTGATGAGTAATGAGAAGCCTTGGTATGGTCACAACAAGCCATTGGATCTCTGGTTTGGCCATTTCAGATGACCAAAACTGCTGAATTGCAAGCTGGGGAGACAGCATCTTTGTGCAACGTAAGGGTAAGAACCTAAGAACGTTTTAAAAAATCATTTTTACAGTGTCCAGTTAGCTACACAAGAAAGCCTACTAACAGGACAAGCCCACTAACAGGACAGTACCCTAAAGACTTCCCTCTGCCACCCACCAGAGTGCATAACTGTATACTAAAGAAAGCAACGTCATTTCCAATTGAGAGTCTTAATCAGCCTTGACTGATAAAAAGATTCCCATTGAAATGAAATGATACCATCATCTGTGGACCTCTGAGACCTAATCCCATGCTATATAATAACCATAACCCATGAGTAGCCAGCTGAGTAGCTGTCCACATCAGAATTTGGGAGATATATGTCCTGGTTTTTGAAAGAATTCTTTATATAATGGAGAGAACATTTTCAAAAGAAGTCGATGCAGATGATTTCTGGAAAAAAAATCATTCCATAACGAGGCAGGAACTGGATTTCTAGTCCTTCTCTCGTTGCCATCCTTGGCGTAGGAGAAAGAAGGACAGAGCAGAAGGACAGATTTTTCTGCTCCACAATTTTTCTAAATTTGAAAATAGTCTAAATGATGCTTTTTGAAATACCAGGTCATGAGGGGGGAATGTGAGGGAAGGTATCTCTGGCTAGGCTCACACTCAAGAAACCACAAAATCTCAAGTCTGGCTTTTATCAAGACCACCTACCCCTTTGTTCTTTCAGGAACTGCTAAGAACTAATACCACAGGAACTTACCTATTAGGTGGAGCATGTCATTAAGGTGTTTATGATCCACAAAATATCTGGAGAGATCAGAAGGAGATATGGATCTCCTATGACTTGCTAGGCATCTTGGTCTTCATGAGGCCAGTAGTTAGAGAGATGGTGTCACTCACCATTCCCAGGAATGTCTCACTTCCCGTAGGAGGGCCCAAGAGAGGTATAAAACAGATTTCTCCTGGGTATTGGGCATCATTCAAGCTTCTGAGACCTACTGCAACCCGAAGCATTTGCTAAAGGAAGGTAAGTCAAGGCACGGATAACTCTGGGCTTTTCTTTTTTTTCTTTTTGCCTTGCTGGAAAGAGTCTTGGTGGTTCTATCCCTGCAGGAAACAAGACTGAGATGAATTTTCAAGGAAAAGGCAGAAATGCAGAGACCTTTTCTCCTTCTAGATATGGATTTGGAAGAGATTCTTCTGGACTATTTCTGCTTCCTTTTTCCACTTAAACAGGCCGTTGAGGTTCATGTTTAAGGAGGGTAGCAGTGTATCTGAGAGGAGAAGGAGTTGAGTCCTTATTTTCATGTACCTGTCTTCAGCAGAAGTATCTGAATGACAGCTGTAGCTAACTTAAGATTTTATTGCATCTACAGTTTTATGCCAAAGCAACCTAATCCTCTGTGATTATCCACAAGGATAAAACTGTCAGGCAGGAGTTCACTAAGGGCTTGCTCCTGGCAAGGTCTTGCATCTGTGCCATTTTGCAGGACTGAACCTGTTAGACGCTTTAGGAAATCCCTGTCCCACGTCTTCAGGGACAGCGTCTGGAGCACAGTTTTTGGCCTGATGAAGGCTTGAGGTTGTTGGATTACAGCAAAGGCGATGCACAGAAGCTGAAGGAAGTAATCAAGGCAGAGAACGGGATAAGAATTACAGTGCCACTGGGCTGCAGTCACAGAAACTGTGCAATCCTTGGCCCTTTCTGCACTTCATCTTGTTCTGGCCTAGATCTCAGGATAGGGGTCTGTTGGTGAAATGCACAAGCATGTAGATAGCAGGCCCCTTTTTAGGATATATTCAAGAATAAGGATAGAAGAACTCTTGGGTTAAAAAGAATAAGACCAAGATATAAATGAAAGAGAATTTCACATGCTTTATGTATGCATGGTTATAGGACTTCATCTTCCTCCTCCTCCTCCTCCATGTTCTAGTGGTTAAGGAGCCGGACTCTTACCTGGGAATACTGGGTTTGATTCCATACTCCTCCACGAAGCCAGCTGGATGACCTTGGGCTAGTCACAGCTCTCTTCTGAGCTCTTACAGCCCCTTGTGTCTCACTGGGTGTCTGGTGAGAGAAGAACAGGAGGTTTGTCAGCTATTCTGTGTCCCTTTAAATGGGTGAGAAAGGCGGGATAGAAAAGCCAGCACTTCCTCTACGAAGCCAACTGGATGACCTTGGGCTAGTAACAGCTCTCTTGTTCATGCAGTTTCTTGGCAAAAGCATATTGCCATTTTCTAAGGTTGCTTTGGTTTGTTTTTCAAATGTTGGAATTCCCTGGCAGTCCCCCATCCAACTTCTCAGCAAGCCCAACTCTGTCTATCTTTCATGTTCAAAAAGGGTCATCATTAGATTCTGCCTTCCATCCTTCCCAGAGGCAAATACCCTCCAGCTTCACGTAGCAAATTACTCAGACTGCAGCACTTACACGGATCATACAGCCCAGAGAAAGGATAACCATCTCTGCTTTTCATGAGGTTTAGCCCACCAAGTAGCAGCTAGAGATGGACCAGGCCTGGAAATTCTTATATTCTAAAGTCTGGACTTGAAATTTTTCTAAAATCCCATTGAATTTTGATACCTTCCCTCCAGACTGGTTCAGACATGATGTCCTCAAATTCTCAAAATGCCAGATTTCAAATTTTGCTCTCTTCTCGTGAGTTTGGGTCCAGCCTTAATGGAGGCCTGGAGATGGCTTTCTAAGAATCATTCTTGCTCTGTTTTCAGGACTAGCCGGGAAAGCCAGAAGCCACACAAGACTTGAAAGATGAGTCAACAAAAGCAAACCACATGCTGCTGCTGCTGCTGTAGCTCAGGCCGAGGCGGCTGCTGCTGTTGCTGCTCTTCCTCCACGGGCGGCTCTTCCTACCAGACCCAAGGCTCATCCTGCTGTCGTGGCGGCTCTTCTGGTGGAGGGTACCAGGTTGCCAGAGGTGGCTCCAGCTGCTGTGCATGCTGCAGTTGTGGAAGAGGAGGCAGCTGTTGCTGCGCCGCTGCGGCCTCAAGTGGTGGAATTCAACAGATCCGAGGCTCCGGCTGCTGTTTGGGTGGAGGGTCCGGTGGGGGCGTCATCATACCAGCCGGTAGCGGATGCTGCACTGGCACTGGGGGTCAGGCAAAGATCCCCGTTATTGGTGGAGGCGGATCTGGGGGCGTTTGCTGCGGAGCTGCAGCTGCCAGTGGCGGTGGCGTCGCTTGCTGTGCAGGGGCCAGCTCTGGCGGGGTGAAGGTTGTTGGAGGTGGAAGCAGCGGTGGGTCTGGTTGTTGTGTTGGAGGGGGATCCGGTGGTGTGAAGGTCATCGGTGTGGGATCTGGTGGAGACTGTAAAAGTGGCGGAGGATCGGGTAAAACGATTGTCGTGAGTGGAGGGGGGTCAGGTTGTTGCACCGATGGTGGGAGCTCAGGTGGGGTTAAGATACTAGGATCTGGTGGGAGCAGTGGTGGATCAGGATGCTGCATTGGAGGAGGATCCAGTGGTGGGGGTGGAAAAACTATTGTAGTATCGGGAGGCCAGGGGTCTGAATGCTGTGCTGGCGCATCTAGTGGTGGGGCTGTTGCTGTTGCTGCTAGTAGTTCTGGGGGATCCTGCCAGACAAAGGTCCCCATTGTCGCCCCTCCATGCATTGGGCAGACTAAGCAGGCCTGCACCTTCCCCAGCATCAAGTAAAGTACCAGCATTTCATCTCTTGCTCTTGCAAAGCCCCATGAAGCTGACAGCCCTTCTGCGTGGTCCATTCTCTGCCCTTCTTTTCAGTGGCATTTCATGATTTTGCTTTATTCTGTTTTGTTTTTTCCACGTTCAATGTGTACCTGAGCTTTCCAGAATCAATGATGTTTGATGTGCCTTAGGGGTGGAGGGATGTTCAACATGCCCCTGCATGATTTCCCTGCTTCTGTCTGTCTTAATACATGGGAGACAATAAAACTTACCATGGAAAGAATGCTCTGCTGTCGTCTTGAATCTTTTTATTATTTGGTGCCTGCCCACCACACTGTGGGGGGAGGCTACGGCTTAGTAGAAAAACAGAGGTTTGCCTCTCACCAGAAGTAGGCAATGGCAAATATGCTTCTGTATTTCTGCACAGAGGTGGCCATGGAGTGGTCATAACTCTGTGGTAAAGCAACCTGCCTGGAAAGCAGAGAGTTGCTGGTTCAACCACTAAAACACTTCAGTATCTCTGCTAGGAAACGTGCACAGAAATACCCATAGAGGTATCCAGGTAGTCAACCAAGAGTCAGGGTGCGTTTCCACTGGCCCTTTGGTCCAGCCTGAATCCAGTCAATCTTTGAATGGAAGGAGTCAGAAAAATGAAACTGGATAGAGCTATCCAGGGAGGAAGTCCTCGCATATCTAAATAAACTAAATGCTAACAGATTACTGGGACCAAATGGCATTCATCCAAGAATGCTTAAAGAGCTCGAATGTGAAATTGCTGAGCTTCTAGCCAAAATATATATTTTTTCCTCCAAGATCAGGTTCTGTCGCTGAAAACTGGAGGGTAATAAATGCAGCACCGATCTTTAAAAAGGGATCCTGGGGTGATCTAGGTAATTGCAGACTAGTCAGCTTAAGATCAGTTCTAGATAAAGCGATGAAAACCATCAGCAGAGAGAGAAAAATCCAGTCAAGAAGATTTCTTTCCTTTTTCTGATTTTTTTTCTTCAGCGGTTTTGCAGACTTGGGCGCGCCCAAAGTTCAGACGCTTAATTCACTCGAATGACAGCTGTTGGTTTTTGAAAAGTGGGAAAAAAAACTTGTATACAGACAAGCTGGTGCCAAAGCAAGTTTTTTTTTTTTAAAAAAAATTCAGACAAACTCTTATTGTTCTTGGCACTTTTGTCCTTTATATAATCGGAGGAAAGGATAAATTTTCCAAGAAGAGTTCTCTTGACAGTTAAGAGCTCGATTAGTTAAGAGTTCAGTTGAGAGTAAGGTATGCACGAATGCATGTTTTGCATTTGAATTTGTGTCATTCGAATCCGATTCGAATCCAGATTATCCGAAACGGTACATTTGAAAATCCAATTCGAATCTATAAATACGAATTTTGGGAACATTCATATCCAATTTTCAAATTTGCGAACACCCTGTTTTTGTCCCATTTTCATCCTGTATACATCCCATTCCACTCCCATATTATAAGTGCAAATACATACAATATTTGTGATATTTGTGGATCCATTCATTCGAATTATTTGAAAGTCCGTATCGGATTTTCGGATATCTGAAATCTGAGTGAATTTTCAAATTTGGATTTTCAAAAATCCGATTCAAATTCAAATGCTGATATTTGATGGATTTTCGGATATCAGTGCAATTCCCTAGACTGGACTAGGGTGTCCCAAATGGCATTCTCTTACATACCAATGTGGAGACTTATACACCTACGTCAGGCAAAAGTCTAGCTGTTGGAATCACAATTTCTACCAAACCCACAGATCTCTGCTTCCAGGATTCTGTTCACTCCTGTAGGTGAGCATAAGAACATAAGAGGAGCCCTGCTGGATCAAGCCACAGCCCATCTAGTTCAGCATCCTGCCCCATACAATGGCCCACCAATTGCCCATGGGCATCTTAAGCAGATGATGAGGGCAAAACCTTCACCTTTCAAATACCAGCAAGTGGCCTTTAGAGGCATCCTGCCTGTCTCCCCAGCCTGGAGGATATACCAGGGCATCCATTCTAGTAGCCATTGATACACCTGCCGTCCATGAATTTGCCTAACCCTTTCTTAAAGCCACCTCGGCTGCCTCCTGTCACCATCTCTTCAGGCAGCAAATTCCACAGAATGATGACCCTATGGGTGAAGAAATGCTTCCCCTTGTCTCATCTGACTCTCCTACCCATCAGCTTCATAGATGCCCGCTGTTTCTAGTTAAGGATATGTACTAATGAAATTTTTGCATTCGAATCTGAGTTGAACCGAATATTCAAAAATCCAATTCGATTTGAATTTCAAAAATCTGGATTTTCAAAAATCCAGATCCATACTTTCAAAAATCCGATTCATATCTGAATATACAAATGTCAATAAGATTCGTATCTGAATACGAATCCCATGCCGCCGCATCTGAAGCCGGAAGTTCCACCTCCTTGCTGCCGCCATTGACCATTCAGTGACATGGTCAGATGCCATTGCAGAAGGGCATGTTCAAGCAGAGGGATGCATTGTGGCCGGTCATGTCATTGCCCGTGATTGAACATGCAGCACCCATTACTCATTGTTGATGAAATGCCTCTCTCGCGACTCAATGACCAGATGCCACTCCCGGGGATTGGCAGTCCGGTCACATCAGAGATCAGTGATCAATGCCGACCGCCAAGGCCACTGTACATGTGCAGATGCCACCTCCCTTGCCCACTGACCACAGAGAACCGGAAAAAGAGTGAATGGTCACACCAATGGATGTTTCAGGTAAGCTTTTGGTCAATGTTGGTAAAAGTGCTGAGCATGATTTAGTGCTCCATGCCTAACCACCAATTTGTGAACTTCTGGGGAGGCAGGGCATCTTAGGGGCTGTAACAGCCTCCTCCACATGGGGATGCTCTTTACCAGACGTTCACTAATTGTTGACTACCAGCCTAAGTGTGAATAGACCTCAGTACTCTAATAAGAAACAGGAAGTACAAAAATTCACTAGAAAGAAACGGAAAAACCAGGAAACAGATGGAAGTCAGTATCAAAAAACAAATCTAGAAGGCAGTTCTAAGGAGGTTTAACTGGAACAGATCTTTTTAATTCTCCTTTTTATCAGAGTCAGCAAGACACGTTCATCACTAAGGCAGTTGCTTGCTGCAAATCAGTTTGCCACACGAGGGCACCTTTTTACAGAGCCTCTGCGGTAAGCTTTTGTGCATATATTTCATGTGTTAACATGTAATCATTTATCCAAGATTAATCCAGCACATCTCCTGATAAAGAGAACAGCTTCCAAGCCTTGTAGAGGGAATTAATGAACTACCTCATGTGTCCTGAAACCGCAAGGCTCAAACCTCTGGGGTCCTGCTAGCAACTTAGGGCCCCTTCTCATGGCACGGATTACCCTTCACCATGCTATCCCAGCTTATCCATCCCAGCGCGCAATGGCCTAGGCTACTGTTTGCTTGTGTCAAGCACCATCTGGACTGTGGGGAAGGGGGTAGTTCAGCCCCTCTGTAGAGGACAGGAAAGGAGGAATCTCAAGGCTGCTTGCAGGGAGTCAACAGCAGGGGCAAATTTGCACTTCCCTTCCCATCTGGGGGATGGGAAACATGAACTTGCCCATGCGCCTACTAGCATTTGCACTCACAAATGCTAGTACACCCCATCCCTCCCTTCACACGCCTGCAGGCTTACCTTAGGTGCGGATGGCTCTCCGGGATCCGCCATCTTGTGTCCGGATGCTAGCACCAGCAGCAGCACCGGGACGATGATGCACCTTGCACCTGTGCAAATGTGCCAAGTCACATGATGCACCACCATGCAGGTGCTGCATGTCAGGTGGCCCTCCAGCATCTGGAAGAGGCGCAGATGAGCTTTGCCAGAGCTGGGAAAGGCACAAGTAAGTTCACACGTGGGGCACTTAATTGTGCTCCACACGAAACTGGCTCCCAGTGCGCCTCTGCATGGAGGGAGCCATTTCTGAGTCAGAAGTGGCTCCTTCAGGTGTAGACGCTCCATCCTGGAGCGCAGGTTGAATTTGTAGATTTGTGGCCCTATGCGCCCATGAATCGGATATTCAGGTATCCATCAAAGTTTTCATCGAAGCCTCGGCAGATACTGGATCACCCCTCTTCTGAGCTCTCACAGACCCACCCACCACACAGGGTGGAGAGAAGAACAGAAAGCTTTGTCAGCCACTTTGAGTCCCCTTAAGTGGGCGAGACTCTTTCTTTTTCAACTTGCTAGTACCGGCAAGTGCACTAAGATCCTGCCTTCTGCACATTAGTGTGGAATATGGCAACCTCCCTTCCCCTGCACTGTTAGTTTGCTCCGTAAGATGGCACTTGATCCACATGAAAAGTCCTTTAATCTGGGTCACTGGTAGAACTCCATATTGAGGCCTAGTAGCATGCCAGCAGGCCCTGATCTAGAACACAGAGACATGCAGTAGGGATGCCTCTGTTTTCCAGACTACTAGGGGACCCATTTTGACATTTCACATTGGGTCCCCAGGAGCTCTAAGGCTAGGAACATCACTTCCTAGCTCTTTGTAGCACTCAGAGCCCAGCCTCACAGTCCATGTGGTCACTGTTCCATGCCACACATTGCCCTGGTCCAAAACAGTGGTCCTTGCTGGCCCAGACACACTGGCTAAGATCCCAGTTAGGCAGTGCAGAGAGGCCCTAAGTGTAAGTATGGGGTTATTACCAGTAATTAGAACATTTCTGTCAACAGCTCTAAGATAACGCAATCTCTTCGCTTTACAATGCTACATAAGGATGAGGGAAGCAACCTGTTTAGTTTGCTCATAAATGCCGATCCCTCATTTTTGCACCGCCTGAACCAAGATTTAACCAGATAACCAAGTATACAGAGATGGTTGCACTTCCCCAAATTCAGTAATTCTGGGAAGGCAGGGGAAGATGTGGATGCTGTCCTCCAGAAAGTTCCCTAATCATGCACTACGGGCTGTAGCGCAAATAGGGCCCTTGTCTCTTTGCCACATAGCCCAACCCTCTCTGGCTCCATGGCTGATTGTAGTGATGCACTTTCTCGTGCCCACACAGTTTAAGTTGTACCAAGGAGTTGCTGGCTAATAGCCACACTCACCCTCAGGGGATAAAACCTGGATATATCTCAGGTTGCTCATGTTAGGAGATGATTTCTGATACACGACACCCAAAGGCAGGTCCCTTCTTTAATTCTGACTTCCGCCCAAAGCTAAGAAAGGTCCCACTGTTCTGAGTAGACACGGCAGTTTCCCCTGCATCTGGATGTCACTTCCTTATTCCACTTCATTTGGATACCCTGGAATTGATGTTCCAGAATATCCATGCTTAATTCTGGAATATCCAAATATAGAAGAATAAGGCCCTTTCTGCACTAGGCCTTATTTCAGATTATATCTCAGGATGGGGACTGACCATCTGCATGCCAGTGCAAACTATGGTAGGCCCTGGTATGGCCTACCATAGATAGGACCAGCATGAATATGGGTGGTCCCTATCCTGAGATATAATCCCGATTAAGGCCCAGTGCGGAAAGGGCCTAGGTCACCAAGGTCGGAGTGGTAAAAATAAAAATAAAAATAAAAATAGTATATTTTCTTGTGTTCTATTTATTAAAATAATATGAATACAGACTTAATAGAATTAAAATTAAACATTAATAACGTAACTTCAACAATGCAAATCAACAATTTTTTAAAAATACTCATAATTTTAATGGGAGGGATGCATTGATAGGTAAAGCCAAGTCAACATTTTTGTTCTGTGCTATTGAAACTAGATAAATTTTCGTGGACCCCCACTTGCAACTTGTGAACCCCCATTTTTTTTCATGCCAACATAGACCCCCGTTGAGTCTTCCGTGGACTCCTGGGGGTCCACTCGGACCACTTTGGGAATCACTGAGTTGGAGGAACACTCGCTAAGGTTAGAATGGTTTGGGCGTTGCAAGGTAAGGACCGTCCTAACCATTCCAAATATTAGCTGCCCTTTGCACCTACTCAAGGTGCAAATTGGCCCTGATTTTATCTGTAACTCTTGTTTTTAAATTTTGGGCTCTATGATCAACATAAATGTTTGTTTATTTGATTGACTGATTAAGACCTGCGATGAAGCCCCATGCAATTTAATTAAGTTTTAATTGCACAGGCAATTGCTCATGTATACATAAAAGTCTATTTGTGTTGAAGCTGAGATTTCTTTCCTCCTCATAACGATCTCTTGCAAGAACCAAGGTAGAACTTCCATATTCATAGAGGTCAAAGGTCTATGATTAGGCGTTGATTAGGGGCAAGATCCAGGGTGGGCAGTGAGGATTCTGTAATAGCAGTGATAAGAGCCTCAAATAGATGCTACCATTGCAAGTCTTCTGGCAGAAGCAGCAAGGGCAGTGCCAGGATTTACGGAACGGGTATCTGGGAGAAACACCACAACAACCATTGGCATTCACACATACATACACAGAAGTGCAGACTCTCAATTTACATGCCATTTCTCGTACAAGTTTATTACACAAATTAAAATCAAATAGAGCAGTTAAAATAGTTAATGTAAACATAGAAATATTAGCAATCTAGCTGGGAGAAGGAAAAAAGGAAAAGGAATTTGTCAATCTACACAAGAAAAAACCTTGGGGAAAAGGTGTAACTTCAACTGGGCACCTTAGATGTGACTTTTTTTTAAAAAAATAAATACTTAATTCACTTTGAAGATCTGGAGGTATTTATCTTATCCTATTTTGTATTCCTACGGG
>MTQE01001798.1:5685609-5696237 GCA_014337955.1 Aspidoscelis marmoratus | reverse complement strand
ATGGTATAGAAAAGGTGGATGGAGAACATTTCTTTTCTCTATTGCACAACCCTAGAACCAGGGCGGATCTATGAAGCTGATGGGTAGGAGAGTCGGATCCGACAAGGGGAAGTATTTCTTCACCCAGAGGGTCATCGGCTTATGGAATGGGCTGCCGGAAGAGGTGGTGACAGCTGCCAGTCTAGATGGTTTTAAGGAAGGGTTGGACACATTTATGGATGACAGATGTATCAATGGCTACTAGAATGGATGCCTAGGTGCATCTTTCAGGCTGGTGGAGGGGAAGCAGGGTGCTTCTAAGGCCACTTGCTGGGATTCTAGAGCAGGAGAAGGTTTGTCCTTGTCTCTGCTTGAGATGCCCATGAGCATTTGGTGGGCCACTGTGTGTGACGGGATGCTCGACTAGAAGGGCTGTGGCCTGATCCAGCAGGGCCTCTCTTATGTTCTTATGTTCTTATATGTATGCGTTCATATTGGATATTTGTACAAATTCATATTGTATCGATTAGTATTTTGCCACGTTCAAAGGGGATCTATTTGAACAAATACAAATTTTCTTCCATTCCATTTGATAAAGATCAAATGCAGATAAACCCATTTGTGCATGTCCCTGTTTTCTTCTAATTTTAATTACTTTATTATTGCTATGGTCATAGGCCCATGAACAGCAGAGAGGAACCAAATGGGTTCGGGTGGTTTGCAGTTTGCAGACCAAACAACTGGTTGTTCAAATATCCAAACATGTGATTGAATTTTGAACCCGTCTCCCCTTGTATATACAACATAAGAACATAAGAACATAAGAGAAGCCTTGCTGGATCAGGCCACAGCCCATCTAGTCCAGCATCCCGTCGCACACAGTGGCCCACCAAATGCTCATGGGCATCTCAAGCAGAGACAAGGACAAACCTTCTCCTGCTCTCGAGTCCCAGCAGATGGCCCTAGAAGCGCCCCGTTTCCCCCCCCCAGCCTGAAAGATGCACCTAGGCATTCGTTCTAGTAGCCATTGATACATCTGTCATCCATAAATTTGTCCAACCCTACCTTAAAGCCATCTAGACTGGTAGCTGTCACCACCTCTTCCGGCAGCACATTCCATAGGCCGATGACCCTCTGTGTGAAGAAATACTTCCCCCTGTCAGACCTTACGCTCCTACCCATCAGCTTCATAGATGCCCCCTGGTTCTAGTGTTGTGCGATAGAGAAAAGAAATTTTCTCTATCCACCTTTTCTATGCCGTGCATAATTTTATATACTTGAATCAGGTCCCCTCTTAAACGCCATCTCTCCAGACTGAAGAGGCCTAGACGTTGCAGCCTGGTTTCGTGAGGGATTTTGTTCCAGACCCTTAATCATTCTGGTTGCCCTTCTCTGCACCTTCTCTAGTTCCACAATATCCTTTTTGAGGTGTGGTGACCAGAATTGTACACAGTATTCCAAATGTGGCCTCACTATAGATTTATAAAGGGGCAAAGTTATTAGATCAAACAGATCTTGTTCACTCTGTTTTTGCCCAATGGAGAAAATGATAATCCTTATTTTTGTACCAGTTCAAAATCAAATGTAAAAAAACATTTCTTCACTTAATTGGTTCCCGTTGAACTAAACAAACGGGTGTTCAGTTCAATGGTGAACTGAACACATGTTTTTCATTTGTGTACCTCTCAAATACACAACCATCAGAATAAGCCCTTAGAAAATTAAAATCCAGTGAAAGTAAGTTTTCGTAATTTACTTTCTTGACTCTTTCTGGCTGTCAGGAACAAATATTAAACTTCATTCTCAATGAACTTTCTCCCCATTGCTGCCAGAAAACATGCAGTAGTTTTGGTGAAGCTCTTGTTAAGAGTTTTGAATCTTATATACCTGTTTATGCATTGCCTTTTGAGTCTTTGGGACTGAAATAAAATTGCTGCTGAACATGACGCTGAACTTTCATCTTGACCTTCCTCTTCTCCTAGCTTTTTGCCTTATCTGACCAAAGATGACCTGCAATTGCTGCGGAAGTTCTAACAACAGTCAACCAAACATTGTCTGCATCCCCTGCGGAAGCGGCGGCTCCGGCTGCTGCAAGCCTTGCTGCTGCTGCCGCCCTTGCTGCTGCTGCGCCCCTTGCTGCTGCGCCCCCTGCTGCTGCGCCCCGCGCTGTGCCCCCTGCCATCAATCATGCAAGAGATGCTGATAAAGCAAATGGGAAAGTACCTGTGGCTTGGGAAAGCCTGCCGTCAGCATCCGCCTTAGGGACGCCCGTCCTCTTCAGACCTCTGCAGCGCTTTGAAGCGGCTTCTTCAGACTACGGACTTGAGTATATTTACCTGGGAGCAAGCTCCAGTGAATTAATCGGAATGTATGCTTGAATCACCATATTTTAAGAACTTTCCTCTTTTGCTGTTATTGGATTCTTCATTCTTCCAGCTTGTATATAATGTAGAGTGAGTACATGGTGCTCCTCAGTCCTCTTCATGCCCAGGAGTTTTCTCCTTCTGATTAAATTCTTCTAAAGTTATTATTATTATTACGAATAATAACCTGCAGTTATCAGTTTTGGTGTCTCCCTGGATATTTCTCATCCATTGTTCAAAGATCCTGTCGAATGCCTCTTCCTGGAACAATTGGGCATGAACACCAACTTATTTCTCACCATGCACTAAGTCATGGAAGGATTTTTAAAAAGATTTCCTTTTGGAGTCCTCTCTGCCCTTTTCCAATTCACTGGTAATGGCAGGAACCTCACCTTTTCCTTAATGATGCGCAGAAACATTTGAACACCTGTTCCTTGCCCTTCCCTGGCTCATTTTGCTAAATTAGAAGCCTAAAGCTTTGTGCCTTCCTTCCTTTATTAAAAAAGAACCGTGCCTCCTGTAACATCTGCTAGTAAACTCTAAAATGTAAGGAGAAGGCATTGCTTCGGTATTCTTGTGAAAATAGGTTTTGCCTACGTACTGCTGGCATGAACCTGAATATCACGTATCTTTCCATCTTGTTTGATTTTCCAGGCAGAAGGGAGATGTTTTCTCATTTGGAAATGATTAGCTCCCATCTCCCCTGCCCGGTTCAACTTCAAAAAAATGGTGTCTTCTTAAAAAATGAAATAAAATTCTATTGCAAATGAAATCAAATCTGGGGGTTTTCTTTCTCTTTACAAATCCATGGTCATTCTGAGATGTTGTATGACCCCTAAATGACTTCTTATAGGGTGTTTTTCCACTGCCACTAAAAGTACCCATTAATGGGTACAAAATGGCATTTTTGTACCCATTAATGGGTACTTAATGGGTACTTCTAGTGACAGTGGAAAAACACCCCTAGTTTGCTCAATGACTGGAATATCATCCAGTTATTCGTCCTGTTGTATCTGGCTTCCCCATGGGGGCAAAGTAGGGGTGAAAAAACATCACAACGTATGGGTCCATTTGCACTTACCCCATGGGAATGCTCCTGGGTGGTCCCAGGGGCTTTGTCCACACATCGTGATGCTGCCTCCTTTTTGGAGCCTCTGGAGGCATCCCTGACCCTCTGTAACTGTGGATCAGGTTTTATGTCTCCACAGATTCATCTGGACCTGCTAGGGGGCTCCTGGTGAGCTCCTGGATGCAGTGTTCATACCTTCTTCCAGTGTGAATGCTTCATCTGGGCAGGGTGGAGTGAGGTAGCTGCAGCTGGGCACACACTGTAGAAGCTGCTGTAGCTGTTGCCATAAGAATTCAGGTGGTCCGGAATGGACCATCTGCATCATGAGGGCCGGTAGTAAAGTTGGAGGTTGTGCCAGCATTTGTGGTGTGAATGCGGACCATTGTCCCTGAACCTGACTGTGCTGGAATGATATAGTTATATCTTTCTAGGTGGTTAAGCACACACAGGCTTAAGCTAAGTCAACAGGACTGTGGTCACACTTAAGGTTTAATCCAGCTTCAGTCCACTTTTGGCGTGGGAATGCATCAGAGAAATGACAAGTTGTTTTCTTTCAGTGTTAAATAACTCAGAAAATTCACCTTTGGGATAAATAACGTGGAAAGAAAATTACCTTTGCTGAGAAGTTTCCTTTGTTTTCCTTCTATTTTCTAACCATTTTCTTGCAGGCTAGCTATGCTGTGTTTTGCACATCCAAAGATCAAGGACATCATTAAGCTGATTCATAGGATAACCGATATAAAAATGGGTAAAAAGGGTTACCTTCTCCAAACCAGCTGACTCCAAAGGAGTGGGAAATACAGAATTATTACCTGAAACATCTTTTAAATGAGCATCTGTTTACCGTTCTTTTCCTGTAACAAATTTAATTTTTTTAAAAAAATTAAAAACAAGAATCTATTTTTTTTAATTTTAAGTCTATTTTTTATTTTGAGCCAGTTTGGTCTAGTGGTTAGGGAGCCGGACTCTTATCTGGAATACCGTGTTTGATTCTGCATTCCCCCACGAAGCCAGCTGGGTGACCTTGGGCTAGTCACAGCTCTCTTCTGAGATCTCACAGCCCCACCCATCTCACAGGGTGTTTTGTGGCGGGGAGAAGAACAGAAGGTTTATCAGCCACTCTGAGTCCCCTTAATGAGTGAGAAAAGCAGGGTAGAAAAGCCTACTCTTCTTCTTCCAGCTAGTTCATCTCCTAAGAGCAATGTTGTCCTTTCCTGGCCCTTTTACTACTACCTTTGAAAACCATTAACCAATGGTTTATGTAATTATATCTGGGTTAGTATGCAAGGATTAGTTGGGATCCTGCAACAACACTTAAAAACCAAGGAAAATAAGAATCTCCTGTGGTTGTTTGCTGTGGATATGCTCTTACTTCCAGAGCATGAATGCTGCCCTACTTCAGGAATCCATGCAAAGGTGTTTTTTTTTTCCCAGTAACACAATCTTCCTTTTATCAATTTTCCTGCTCCTGGGTTTGGCAAAGTTTCCTGTCACTGAAGTTTCCAAAACACTCAAAGTGGCCTTGGAAATCAGCTGTTTTCCGTGCAGGGTAGCAAATCCCCAGGTAGGTTGGCCTAGTGGTTACCATCTGTCTTCACTCCCAGCATTCATCAGGCATGGCTTGATTAGTCTGTGTATTTTATATTTGTTTTCTAGTTGCCTTTTTTATAAATACTTGTACGTTTGGTGTATTTGTTATAGCCCATTGCGGCATGTAAGTATTGTTTATTTCATGTCCGTTTTGGGAAATGGTATATGTATATGTAAATTGTTTGATTTCTTGAGAGTTTGGTTTTGTAGAGCACGCTGTCTAATTTTATTTTGTCTAATTTTACTTTGTATAACCATATAGAGACGAAAGAAGTCATCACCATTTGGGATGATCGTTAAAAGCCACTGAAGAAGACGACTTGTCGAAACGCGTCTGGCTTTAGATCCCCATTACTTGTTTTTTTATACACCATTCTTTTTGTCTTTTGTAAACTGTTATTAACTTTTTTAAGATATTATATTTTCACCAGTAAATTTACTATTATTTGTATATATGGGTGTATATCTTTTCCCCCCCTTTTTTGGCATCAGGGCACTTTCTTTAGTTTTCTCATATTAGAAGGACCTTGGTTTTTTTCTCCTTGATAGATCTTTTGTGTTCTCTCTTGTCTTAGGGAAGCAGGACAATTTTAATGCGAAAGTCACACTTCGTGTTTTCAACTCGTTCCTCGCCCTGAGCGGTGAAAAGCAGATGGTTTCTGAAATGCTCCATGGGGCGAATGAATGAAACAATCCTTTTGAAAATAAATTGCCAAAAGTCCCACCTTTCCTCCGAGTGGGGAGACCTGCACACACACATGCACGCACTAAACAGTGCACCCCAATTTCCCTCTACACAAGAGGAGAGACCATCCTCTTCTCCTCTGTCACCCGAGAGGAGAGGCCTACCCGAACGCAAGTTCGGAGTAACACTCCCTCCAAGACGAGAGACAAGAGAAACAGTGAGCTGCCTGCTTTTATAGTCCGTGATCCATCAGTTCTGATTGGTCCATTTTGGCGGGCTGGCGTGGCTTCCCTCAATGCTCCACTTCGGCTGTCAGTCACGGAGTTTAATAAGCCCATGAAACCGCTGTTGACTTCCTGGCATGAATGCCACATTCCTCTTCTCTAATATGCCTCTTTTGCTGTGACCCACAAGGGTGTTTTAGGGCCCGGTCTTCCTTAGTATCTTTTCCATATTCTCAACAAGGTATGTCCGACAAGACGATTTTTAAAATCCACATTAAATGACTTTATCGTGCCATCAGTAACCATGCCATTCAAACTCCAGGTCATGCCCTTCTTACTTTAACAGTTCCTACAAACCAAAAACAAGCTGGAACATAAGGTTTCAAATTAGCTAAGCTCAGCCCTGCTTGAATTAGCTAAGCCCTGCTGTCCTAGGAACCCAGCAATCTTCTTTTAACCACATGTTTCTAAAGCGCCTTCAGGGGGGTTCATCAAAATAGTATCATTACTATCACATTGCACTTGACAACTAATTCCACAGGTTGAGTCACAGAAGAAGTTAATGCAAACAGTGGATTTCCCCAGGCAGTGATACTTTTAAAAAATATTGGGCCACATGTTCCAGCAGCCGATAGGAACAGGGTTTGGAAAAACTGGCTTTATGGACTCCAACTCCCAAAGCCTTTAGTCACTGAATCAAAAAACTAACTTTTCCAGATTCAGGATGTGAGTGACATCAAGGGCCCTTTCCGCACTGGGCCTTATTCCAGGGTATATCTTGGAATAGGGGCCTGCTGTCCACATACTAATGAAGACTGTGGTAGGCCCTGGGTGGGGTCTGTCATAATGAGCACTAGGATATGGACAGCAGTCTCCTATTCTGCAACATATCGCAGAATAAGGCTCAGTGTGAGAGGCAGTCTGAGAGGCAGTGTGAGAGGCAGTCTGAGAGGCAGTGGGTCTTTTTGCCCTTGCCCCTCCAGGATGGCTTGGCAGACACTCCTAGAAGGGAGCATTCACACTTCATTCAGGTCCAGGTGTGCCAAAGGCCACATCCCCATGGAAGGTGGTTGCTTCGCGGGTGACACGTGTCATAAAAATCTGCCTTGTAATGCTGAATAAAGCGTCCCCATGTGGTTAGGGCCAACACAGATCCAAACTGTAAGTGCCTGTCCCCATGGAATGGTGGGAACAGTGGTAGTGGCGATAGTGATGGCGGCGAGAGGAGCATTCATCTGCCCGCCAGCAGAGTGAGTGAGGTTATTTTCCCATTCATCCCCTCCTCCCCTGCCAGCCATGGACAAGGAAGGGATGTTAAATAACTCAGAAAATTCACCTTTAGGATAGATAACGTGGAAAGAAAATTATTGGTCACTTTGCTGATGGGTTCTCTCACTCTGAAGGAGGACTGAAGTTGGGTTAAACCTTAGGTATGGAAAGAAAATTATTGGTCACTTTGCTGATGGGTTCTCTCACTCTGAAGGAGGACTGAAGTTGGGTTAAACCTTAGGTGTGACCACCACAGCCTTGGTTTGGGTTTGATTTGAGCTTCTTTGGACAGTTCACATGCAAACCAGGTGACACCTCAGTTCACTGTGGACTGGCGAAACCAGTTTAGTGTAACTCATTTAGGAAAATCATCAAGATATCAATTTAAAAACGTCTAGTGAAACACCACGAATCTTTGACTCTCATGTGGGTTTTTAAAATGACTGTTTTTGAACTTACCTCCAGTAATCCAGATGTAGAAGACCTGGATCCTTGAAATCTGGTCCTCATTGAATTTCGTCTTGAACTGCCTCTTGGTGAAGGCCCCATACATTGGCATGGGCTGTCTAGCACCTGATGGCAATGGGCACTACACAGGATTGCCATGCGGATGCCATAGCGCCCATCCTGAGATTAGGCCCGAGCAGGAAGGTCCACCGGTAGCACAGTGTGATTGGCCCATGTAGCTGTCAATCAGGGGTCACTTCCAATTACAGTGGGTTTGGCGAAGAGACATGGCTTCGTAGCTGCCTACTTAACTACAAAGCTTGTGCTCAGCTTCATAGACAGCTACAAGGGACATGCTAGCCTAAGTAGAATGTGTGTTGAGGGGTGAAGCTGGAGCTACCTCACTGCAAATGGCAGCCCCGGTAGATATATGGGCATGCATCCTCTTATCCAGTCTTCACGGCAGAAGACTGGATTGAAGACACTATAAAAGGCGTCTCCAATTAATCTGGATTTAAGGACCCGAAGACCCCATTAAGTCTGGATTTGTGGGTACAAATGGGAAGAGTCTTGTGTGTGGACAGTGAGTGACTGATCCATACCAATCAAGTACTTATTGGATTCCTAATGGGTTGCTAATGGGGTCTTCATCGCTAGTCCAAAAACAGCCAAAGAGATCCAGGTAGTGAAATTCCCGGAGGCCCAATGCAACTCCCATTGCAAACTGGTTCTTCTTGGAAGTCGTCAACAAGAGAAGGAAGCAGGGAAGAAAATGAGCAGGTTTCAGAAGCCTCCAGGCAATGGCAGATAACACCAGCTGTGATTGCGCCACTTAAACTCCAAGCACGACAGAATAAGATTTCAAGAGGTTCCTTGTGTTGGGGACCCAGTCTGTAAATTATGGTGTCATTAAGCAGATTACTATGTTTGAGAAATTCCTTCTTAACAGATATGGATTGAAACAAGAAAAGATGAACTAGGTGATGGAGGAAACACAAACACCAACAAAACTTGCTTTAGACAGAAATTTGCAATTCTTGAATGATGCCTCATTCCCCTGAGGCAAACTACCTTGGACTACATATATATATATAAGGCTGCCTTATCCCAGAAATATCTTATCCCTGCCTCTGGATTCATCAGAATTACCACCTTGCACACCTGAAGAAGGTAAGTGGGTCTTCCTTGGATGGCTGCATTGAATGTGAGGGACAAGATACCTCTTATGGATGGTGGCATTTAGAATAGCTCTCAAACTTAGTAAGGGCATTTGCCAAATTCAGCGATGCCCACAAGGACTGGCTGAGGTTCTTGGAGGCTTCAAAGAAGGTCTTTCCCAACCTTCTCTGAAAGACCTGAGGATAGTAGAACATTGAGAATACAAAACAGGAGCACTGAGTCTTCTCATTGCAAGTGCTTGTGGAAAGAACAGATAGCAAAGACGTCTTGCGGCTCCTGGAATAGAGAGTTGCATGAACTGAAATTTAGTGGTTTGGTTCAAATTGAACCAAATATCCTTGCCTGCACATGAGCCACGTTTCCAAGTGCACCAGAACTGGCAGTTCTATACATCTTGCAATAGCTATATGGCTACAGAAAGACCAATTAAGGGATCAGGGCACTGTCACGGCAGGAAAATTTCCCTCTGTGGTCAAGGCACCCTTTCCTTGCTCAGGGTGGCACCCTGGGGGAATGTGGCACACTAAGACTGAGGTTGCGGAACTGTGCCTCCACAATACTGTGAAGATATGGCCTGAGTCTTTCCACTGATCTTAAAACCTCTCCAATTACTTGACTATAGATGGATGATCAACATCTTTTTCTCCTCTAGGTTATCCTCCAATCTCCAAACATGGGCTGCTGTGGTTGTTGTTCCGACTGTTGTTCATGCGGTGGATCAGGAATTGTCTATTGTATTGTGCCATGCTGTGGTACCCAGCCTTGCTGCTCACCTTGCTGCACCCCTATGAAATCCTGCTGTTCTCCTATGCAATCCGTCCAGTCCTGCTGCCCTCCTATGCAAGCCATGCAGCCAACGCAGGGCTGTTGTGCTCCCAAGGGCTGTATGCCAATGCAGTCCAAGAAATGTTGTTGAGAGAAGGCCCTACTATATCCATCACCTACCATAACCATCTTCTGGTTCTCCTTTCAGTAGCAGTGGCGAACTGGAGACCCATTGTTTGGTTCATTCCCTACTTCTTGTGGAACATCTCCAAGTCTCTCTTTGGTGTTCTGTGGTCCTTCACGTATTACTAGAAATTACAGTTTCCATCATCCTTGGCCACTTGACTATTTGAGTGGTTGCTAGGAAATAGGTATGGGCCAGAGACCTCCAGATTTGTACATTCTCCAGATTTGGCTGTGCCATCACCACCATTGCCACTTGATCCTAAATGAGTCCAGGGTTTAGACTTGATAAACTCTGTGATTTCTTCTAATTCTGTGATTCCATTATTCTTTTCCTACAAATAACAAGGTTAACACAACCTTCAAATGTGGGGGTCTAACCCTATGGAATATTCTAGATTTCCAACATTTTAAAAGTTAAAAATTAAAGCTTTGGAATTCCACAAAAACTCTCCCAGATTTGATCATTATGGTTCTACCTCTGCCAACGGGAGGCAGAATTGTATACAATGTGTGCAGAGAGGCTAATGATAACTCTTCTGCTGTGATTATTAAATATTGTATTGCCTTTGTTTTGCTAAGAACAATGTAATCTTCTAGGAGACAAAAAAAAAACACCATTGAGCAATGGAGGCTTTTATGTCGTGCTATAAGCTTGCTGGTAGATGGGAGAAGTGTTACTTGTGTTTATGTTTATTATTGCTAGTCTCACGCACAATAAATACTCAGCTTCATGCAATTACAGTCTATGTTTGTTCTTGATCTTAACGTTGATAGTTTCTTCTAACATAGATATGTGAATATGAAGGTGAAACAAGCCTCCTTTGATGACTTTATTTATTTATTTATTTATTTATTTATTTATTTATTTATTT
>MTQE01001798.1:5595029-5609927 GCA_014337955.1 Aspidoscelis marmoratus | reverse complement strand
AGAGTGACAGTGGAGAAGTAAATAAGTCTTTTGGGGATGCAGCCATACTGATGCTTCAGAGTAGTTGAATCTACAAAGATTGTTAAATGCCTTTCAGTTTCACTATAATGGAAATAAGTTAGCCATTAACTATAAAAATGAAGATTCTGGTATTTCCTAAATTTGCAAAATTGTATAACTGAGTAGTGAATCAGAACTATATAGAATGGGTGTACGGATATATTCTGGTGTATATCTTCAGTGTATTCTCAGTGGAAACACTTATAGATGCCTTAATATCTTTCTTGCCTTTTCATTATTCTATTTATTCCTCTGGAATTACAGAGGAACAAGATTGTTTGCTCGGTTAGTTTATAGAGTTCCTGGGTGAATACCAGTGGTAACTGCAGAACTGGAAAAAAAATTCAACCTGACCTAATTAGAGCAATTCTTGGAGCTCCTGGAAGTATTTGCCTGGAATCTGGTTTCTCCTGTATAGCCTGCAATGCTTGAGAAGTCACTTTTGCCGGATGGATAAAATTCTGTTCAGAGATTCAGGAAGTTTCATTCCTTTTATATTTGTGGATTCCTTTCAAAATCTTACACTGTCTAATGTAAATGAAAAAAATAATGAAACTGAAGCTTTCTCCAACTGAATCAGACAATGTGGAAAACAGCAAGGATACATGGATATTATTTTTGGTTTTGTGATACTGAGCATCAGGGACGAATCTTCTTAGCAAGGAGAATTTGACCCCTTACACCTTTTGGAATTATACCAACACACTACTCCTGAAGTCCAGTCCAGGGAAGGAGAGAAAATAACCAATGAAAGCTCGGTGCAGCAACTTTTAACAAAGAAGGATGCAACCCAGAAGGTGGAGAGTGAAGGTTCCATTCAGATGAATGGAGAAAGAAGGGGCTAGGTGAGTGAGGGGAAAGAAACAAAGGGTGTACATGACTCAAAGGGAGACTGGTTGCATCATGTCTGAACTTATGACCTGTCTCCACTGCAAGCAACAACTCAATCAACTAAGAGAAGAGGTGTGATTGGAACTTTGGTCAGTTCCATTCAGCATTCCTGAAAGGAGATTCCCAAATATTAAAATTAAATAAAAGCTGGTTCTGTTGCAGATAGCTTCCTTCCTTCCTTTCCATTTTATTTTGGTATAAGAATCCCTGTACAGGGGCCAGGTTACTCCTGATTGGATTTTTCTGCAGCTCAAATTCAAATAAGGCCAAAGCCCTAGCTTCCTGCTAGCTGTGTGTATTTGCAACTTGCAGGGTAGATCAGGGGTTTGTCTTTTTAATAGGCCATTTCAAAAGTATACTTTTTCAAAAGTATATTTTATTTATATTTACTTATGATCTGGTACAGATTCTTATGTTCCATAATTATGATTCTATACTAGGGATGTGCACAAATAATTAATAACATTCATTATTCACACGAATTTGGACATCCGTGCACAAATTGAATGTTATGACATTCATACATTGACATTTGTAGAAATATGAACCTTTCAGACATTCATACGAATAGTTTGGGTATTTATATAAATAGTTCAGACATTTGTTAAACTGGGGACATGGAAAAGCAGCTGTGTAAAGCCCAAAGCATTTATTCATATGAATATGAATATTCAATATTCATATTCATGAATATTTGATTTGTTACAAATCAAATGTCAAAAAAAAACATCTATGCAAATCCCTATTCTGTACATCCAGCCTGTTAGCCAATAATAGTATGCCATGGGTAACTATCATAGCTATAACCAAAACTATCTATGCCTGACAGTCCCCTGCCTAGACTTGAAACAACATTGGAGTGAGGGATTCTTGGAGCATAAAGCTACAATATTTGCCTGAATATCACAATAAGAAAATCAGGAATGTAGTGTTGTCAGAAATGTAAAGAGGAAAGGTTTAAGCAATTCCATCATCATCGAGCTTTAGCAATTTTAGTACATAGCCCTGTGAAGTAATCAGGGCTATTTCTCCTCTCTCTCTCCTCTAGGTCACCTGGAGAGAGGGGGAACTGAATGTTTATTCTTAGGGAGAAATTCATTTGATTTGTGAATTTAGGGAAGTTTAGTTTGATGTGATTCCTCAGTGTTACATGTGGAAATGAGATAAATGATAATATAAGTCACGGAGCACCAGTTTCACTACATTAGAATTGCAGACGATGTTTAGGTTACTGACCTCAGTGAGCAAAATCAGGGAAAGGAAGCTAGCAGATGGCCGTGAAAGTGATAATTGCAGAGGCCAATATGCCAGCTGGATTTGACTGCTCAAAAACCCATGGGGTATGGTGAAGGAGGCTATAAATTAGTAGTCCAACATTTGCAATATTCAAGGCATACAGGGCCCAGAAGGCACAGAAACTGGTAAACACAGGGGCAGATACGTCACATATGCTACAAAGATGGTGGCAAGGAAGAGGGCAAAACTTTGCAAATAATTTTGCTTTTTGACATAATTGTTGCTTGAAATGAATAATATGGAAGACACCACTGACATGATCCCAGAATTTTATTTTAAGAATGAGCAATAAGAGAGAAAGGAAATAAATCCAAAACCAATAGCAATTTAAAAGAGGGAGAAATCCTTTTCTTCTTTTCGGAAGCTACATAACCTTGAAAAGGACATGCACAGCGCTCACAGGAGGATCTCATGAATACAACCAGCAGCAGCCCTGGAGTTCGTTTTTGGCTGGTTGGATATTAATCTAGCAGTCATCAGGTCAACAGCTTGCCTCCAAAACTCTGGACCTTAACTTCCAGAGAACTGATGGGAATGTTGACCCTGCTCAGCAGTTGGTCTGATAGCAAGGAGAACAGGAAGAACAACCACAGCAGACCTGTTGACAGGAGCAGGGAGAGCGGCAGCATGATCGTCCACAGCAAGAGCAACGTTTAGAACAGACACTACAAGGGATGCAGCAGCACTGACCACAACAGCATGGGGAGCGTCCACACTGGGAGCAGCACTTTGACTGACCACAGCAGCAGGGGTTGCATCTACACTTGGAGCAGCACTGAGACTGGCCACAGCAGCAGGGGCTGGATCCACACGTGGAACAGGACTTGGACTGGCCACAGCAGCAGGGGCTGGATCCACACATGGAACAGCACTTGGACTGGCCACAGCAGCAGGGGTTGCATCCACACTTGGAGCAGCACTTGGACTGACCACAGCAGCAAGGGTTGCATCCACATCTGCAACACTTGGACTGGCCGCAGCAGCAGGGGTTGCGTCCACACTTGGAACAGCACTTAGATTGACCACAGCAGCAGGGGCTGCGTCCACACTTGGAACAGCACTTGGACTGGCCACAGCAGCAAGGGTTGCATCCACACTTGGAACAGCAGTTGGATTGTCCACAGCAGCAGGGGCTGCGTCCACACTTGGTACAGCACTTGGACTGGCCACAGCAGCAAGGGTTGCATCCACACTTCGAACAGCACAGTGATTTGGTTCCACATGAGGCCATTTTAATGGAATAGATCTACAGGAAGCAAATCAGACTGTGTGATTATGTAGTTCCTATATTATTCAATATAGTTGCAATTTTAAATCAATCTACATCTTCTTATTGTATGTTACCATTCAACAATAGCCACGTCTTAACATAATCCCTAATAAAATATATTTGAAAATATGAAACTCTGATGAATACCATCAAGCAGTGTGATGCTCATCTCAGCAGTGAAATACATTTTTTCAAATATTTGTGAATATCTATATACAAACATTGTAATAGAAAAAAATTCAACGACAAGTATTTCCTTGGTCAGAAACTCCTCAGTGCTTTATGAAGAATAGACACAGTCTAGTGGTATGGAGGAAAAACTTCCTTACACTCTTCCGTAACGCAATCCCTAAACAAGTTTGGGAAAATGTCTACAGCCATTCTTAAATAGTTTTATTTTCAAAATCAGAGTTTAACTTACCTTGTCTAGCAGGAGAAATTTGTAGCTCATAGGAGGTAGGTTGTCAAGTGAAGAGTCCAGGAACCAGGGAACCTTTTAAACAGCACCCTGTCCCTCCCCTTACAATTTGGGAAACACCTCCAATGTGGAGACACATTCCTTACTACCAACCAAAGTAGGCATCTAACCTACTGTGGTGTCCATTCCCTCATCCCGTGCTCCTGAGTTTATGCTGATCTTTCATGATTAGAGAATTTCCCTATAGTGTATAATTAGAAACCTTTTGTGCTCAACACCCTGGGACTCTTGCATCACAAACACCTGAGGGCTGTTACAAATGGCTTCAGGAAGCTAAGAGTAGGTTGAGGACAATGTTCTCACCTCCCGAGGAACCGGAGACCTGGAAGTCACCCTTCATGCTGAGCAGCATGTGATGCTTCCTGATTTCCTTACCCATGTCAACTTTCACACTTAAGGTCTTGAAGTCCGGTGGGGGACTAATTATTTCTGACTTTTTATTTAAGTATTTTCAATCACTTAATATTGTAATTAGGCACAGATGGTTTTTTTTTTTTTACGTTTGATTTGTATCAAATTGAATGTAAGAACTATCATATTTGTTCAAACAGATCCCTTTCAAATGTGGTAGGATTCTATTCAATACGAATGTATTCATAGAAATTCATACGAATATCTGATAGGAACTTATGTATCCCATATGTATCCAATACCTATCCATACCTATAGAGTACGTTTCCTGTAACATATCTCCTCCGAAAGCATCACCCTGAATCCGCTTTGAATCTGCTCTCAAACCATGTCGAATTCACTCTGGATCTCTTCTTCTAGTAATCTTTTTATTCTTTGTTCCGTACTTACAACTGTTACTCTTTCTTTGAAAGGCTGAAACCTTCCGTCAGAATACCCAATCCCTGAAGAAATTCTATAAAAGGTCCCCAATCTTCTATTCACTGTTTTGTCTTTTAATAAGTTCATCAGTTTGTCCATTTCTGCCATCTCCATCAATTTGAGTATCCATTCCTCCTCTATAGGTAACTCTTCTTGCTTCCATTTCTGTGCATATAACAGCCTGGCAGCTGTCACCATATATAATATCAAAGTCTTTGCATCATTCAGACCTTCATCAGCAATGCCCAACAAAAATAATTCTGGTTTAAACTCAACATTAATATTCAAAATTTCTCTCATCCAACGCCCTATTGTGATCCAGTATTTTCTTGCTTTCTCACAAGTCCACCACATACGATGAAAAGTTCCCTCCAACACTTCCAACACTTCGTTGACATATTTTGACACATTTTCCCAAGCTTATGTGGTGTTAAGTACCATCTATACATCATCTTATAAATATTCTCTTTCAATGTCACACAAGCAGTCAATTTTATGTCTTTAATCCAAAATTTCTCCCATTTGATCCATTTGAATATTGTACCCAAAATGTCTTGCCCACATATTCATACAATCCTTAACCTGATCATGCTCCATTTCTAGTTTTGATAATGAAATGGCTTTACTCCATTTTGAAGTTTTTCTCTTGTATTTCCAATAAGTGTTTTCCATTGGTTCTGGAAGAATCTGTTGTTGGGTTATCTTTTTTAATTTGTGATTTATTTTTATTTTTTATTTTTGTTATTTAAGCCTGATTGTCAAAAGATTCACCCTCTCAAATAAGATTTTTGGTTCAGGGAGTTATTTCTAGTATTTCCCAGAGCATTACTCTTAATAATAGGAATCTAAAATGAAGTTCAAGATGCTGACACATTCCCACTGCAGAATGTGTTCCTAATTGCAGCCGTTAAGAGAGATGTAATGTGATGACATCTAGGAAGAAAATTCAAGTGTGATGACTAAGCTAGACAATCATGTGCTTCTGAGTGTCAACTCAGTTTGGTCCAGTGGTTATGGAGCCGGTTTGATTTCGCCCTCCCCCATGAAGCCAGCTGGGTGATCTTGGGCTAGTCACAGCTCTCCTCTGAGCTCCCACAGCCTCACCTACCTCACAGGGTCTCTGTTGTGGGAAGAAGAATAGAAAGCTTTGTCAGCTGCTTTGAGTCCCCTGAAATGGGTGAGAAAAGTGGAGTAGAAAAGCCAACTCTTCTTCTTCTTCTTCTTCTTCTTCTTCTTCTTCTTCTTCTTCTTCTTCTTCTTCTTCTTCTTCTTCTTCCTCTTCCTCTTCTTCTTCTTCATCTCAACAAGAAGTTTATTCCTCTCAAGATCTTTATTCTTGAAGCCTTAATTTTGAAACACTGTCTGGTGGCTGCGATGACAGAATTACAGTGCTGTGAGCACCAAAATGCCTTGAATTATACTAGGGATGTGCAATTATATTCGAAAAATTCAAAATTCGATCGAACTGATTCGAATTCGGACGTTCAAATTCAAATAGAATGTCTCTACATTCGTTTCTAACATTCAAATGAACTTTGTTTCAAATCCTTCGTATGAATTATTCAAACATCTGTATATGTACGGATATGTACGCACTGCATACGTACCCATATATATCTTATTCACATTTCTATGGATACATACGGGATGAAAACAGGATGTGTATGGATGCATATGGGAGTCTAAGCCCTCTCAGAGAGATGGATTGGTGGTGGGGCATGGCAGCGGGACATGGGGGAAGAGCGGTGGGACATGAACCCCTCTGCCAACCCCCTCCACTGCTCCATCAAGGCTTGTTGTCCCTCTGTCCCCCCTCCCTGCAGGCTGTACCCCCCTCCATCCACTTCCCATCTTGTGCTCCACCACTGCTTTGACTCATAGGAATAAAAAATTGTTGTACCTCCTGGAGAATTTATAAGGACAGCCTAGTCAGGAATTTGTATCATCAGAGGTTGATAAAATACAGTATATTCTGGTGTATAAGGTGACTTATTAACCCAGGAAAATCCTCTTAAAAGTCGGGGGTCGTCTTATACACCGGGTGTCGTCTTCTTATACGGTGAGTATATCCCAAACTCTACATTTTAACTAGAAAATTTGGGGGTCGTCTTATATGCCCGGTTATCTTATACGCCGGAATATACGGATACCTCGTTGGCCCCAGTTTCTACCACAGAAAAAGCAGGCATAGTAGGAATTTTTAAAAAATGGCAGAGCTCCTAACTCTGATCTTTTTCTCCCTGAATTGCTAATTGCAAATCTGGAATGCCGGGTTCCAGTTCTAGCAATTCAATTGAGATCCATTAGAGGAGCAATGGAAAAAAAGTTGTGGTAGTTCCTCTCAGGGCTTTTGACATGCTTGTTGTAATTGTACTGATACTCCTACTATGTCCTGGTTAAAGATTGTCCTGGTTTTAGATTGTACGCCCTCAGCAGGTTTTTATATTTTTATATAAATATATATATATATATTGTTTCGCATCTGTAAAGCACTGAGTACATGGACAGCGCTGTAGAAATAAGCTAATAATAATAATAAAGATGTTCTAATTGCAGTAGCGCAGCTGACTGTTGCGAGAACCACAACATTACAAGGCTACCTTGGATGGGTTCCCGGGCGAAGAAGGATAAGAATCTGGGAACAGTTACAAGAAATAATTAAAACATCTGAGTGGTGCCTAGGGAAGAAAGTCTAGTTATGCCATTGTGCTATTTCTGTTATACGCAAACAGTCACATATATGTTCGACAACTTGTTTAGCCTACATGTTATTGACATATGCCATGGCTATTTGTACAGCTGTATTCATATAATGGGTGCACATTCACATAGGTATTTAAATAATCACTTGCATTTGCATATGCATGCTTATTCTTATATTCATTTAATTACATATTTACATATATTAGCATTCACATCAGTCCTATATTCATTCATTCACAGGTAGAACATTAGTCATGTTTTGTGTGTTAATTGGAGAGCGTCTGGAATGGTAACGCGTGTTCTGGACAGAAGAACCAGGAGGAGTTATTTGGTGAAATCTGTTCCCATGGGAACATTATGATATCAGGTGCAATCCTGAGCATTTGGCACTTGGGAAGGGTGAGCTTTTGAATATTTCCTGCACTTACCTACCAGTGGTAGGAACCAGTGATTGTAGACCAGCCAGGGCCACTGGTTCTGACCACAGAAAGGAGGAAGTGGAGGAGGAGAGCTGGCTTTTATTCCTCACTTTTCTCACCCTTTGAGGGGGACTCAAAGCAGCTGACAAACCTTCTGTTCTTCTCACCATGGCAGGCACCCTGTGGGTAGGTGTGGCTTTGAGAGCTCCACCCCCATTTCCCAATTGCCAAGGCGATCATGATAATGGCTTGATTTTCTCCCTTTTAGGCTTGCCGGGCGTTGTCATGGTTCCCAGTGGAGCGGAGGTACGCAGAACTGTTCGACCACTCAGCTGCCGCCAAACCTCGTAGTGGCTTTGGGTTTTTAAAAATTATTTTAAAATTTATCAAACTTGAATCAAATTTTTTTCCCATGCCTCCCAGCCCAACCCTGGCTTTCTGTGCCACTAAGGGAGGGACGGATGTTGCATTTGGAGCTGGCAGCACAGGGGTGGTCTGAAGTCAATTCAGCTTCCGATGAGGAGAGAGGGGGCAGAGAGGAGATGGCGCTGCTCCCCCATGCCTGGGTTTGGTGCAGTTTGTATGAGGATGGCTGCATCCGCACCCAACCTGCACCCAGCCCGCATTACCGGGAATGGCATGGTGACGGGCAAGATTTGATCAGAGCCAGACAGCTTGCATGGGGACACAGCTAAAGAAAAATAACATAGAAATGTTTAAGATAAATAAATAATCTAATGAAGCCTCCAACCTCTAGTAAGCCATGATACGGTCCGCTGCCTGCCTTCCACCTGGTGCACCACCACCTGTTCTCAGCCGTGCTGCCTGATTGAATTTCTCATTCTGTCTTGCTCTAAGCTTCACTGTTTGCTGAATGAGAACTTCTTCAGCCCGGAGCAGTCTTGCACTCTGGGACTTCAACGTTTGCAAGAACTTGTCTTCTGTGGCTCTTATGTATGCTCTCGCCAACTCCTGCAGCCTCCAACCTCTTTCTCATTGCGCTTGGACTCATTACGGGAACTAGTCTTGCGGTCAGAGCATTGTACTCTTATCTAGTGGTTTCCCAGATTGATTCCACCCACCTACACAAAGCCAGCTGGATGACTTTGGGCTGGTCACAACTCTCCTCCTGAGCTCTCCTAGACCCACCTACCTCACAGAATACCTGTTGTGGGGAGAAGAACAGAAGGTTTCTCAACTGCTTTGAGTCCTTTAAAGGTGACAAAAGAGGAGTATAAAAGCCAATTCTTCTTTTTCTTCCTCTTCTTCCTCCTCTCCTCCTTCTCCTTCTCCTTCTCCTTCTCCTTCTCCTTCTCCTTCTCCTTCTCCTTCTCCTTCTCCCTCTCCTTCTTCCCCTTCCTCTTCTTCTCCTCCTCTTCTTCTTCGTGTTATTGTTATTCTTATTAATGTTATTGTTATTCTTTATGATGATGATGATGATGATGATGATTCCCAATTATCCATGTGATTCCCCATCCAGTCTATGGCTCCCTTTATTTGTTAGGATGAGATTCTACTCCTAGTTTCCTGAAATAGCCCCTTTTCCCACTCCTGTCAAAATTATCCTCATTCCCCTCTTTAATACAGCCTTGCTGCAGTCTTGAGAAGTTGTCGAAGCATTGTGCAAGCACAGAAAGCCTGCTCCACATAAAAAATAGGGAAAGGACCTGTTTTAACTGTATTCTGCAGGCTTTGTGTATTTGACAGTTCTTGACGGCCAATTGAGTCTGACATATCGTAGCATTTTTTTCTTGGATTTAAAGCTTTTCTGCAGTGTTTTGAAATCAACTCCCCCTCCCCATTTTTCTCTGGGAGTCTTTGTACTGTCTGCCAGCTATTTTTTATGGTTCATTTGGTCTTATTTGCATTTAGCCAAAAGGTCCTACTGTGAGAGATGGTCCCTGGGAGAGCTTTATCTGCAAGCCAGTATAACCCAGTGAGATGCTTCTAATAGTGGAATCGTATAAACTGACCTCTATATTTGATTGAAATCAATAATACATGAGTCAAAATTGTCATGATTCCAGGATTTTATTTTAAGATTTAATGAACAAAGAAAAAGGATATTTTTTTAAATAACCAAGTTCCCAAAGACAAGAGATATTGAAATGAATTCACTAACATTAACAAAAAACAAGGGAAATCCCTTATGCTTAACAAATCATTGCATAAACAGGTACAACGAAAGAAAGAGAAAACATCAGTTGCTTGAAGAGGACAGGCAAAAGCTCACTTGAGAACAGGAAGTAAACCTGCAGTTTCTAAAAAAAAACCTTGGAGTTTGCTTTCATCTTCTTGGATAGTAATCAAGCTGGCATCGAATGAGCTGCCTGCAAGCAAAATTCTGGATCATGATTTCCAAAGCACTGGTAGGGATGTTCACTTCTCTCAGCACTTGGTTTGATAGCAGCTGCAGGAGGAACAACCACAGCAGCAGGGGTTGCATCCACACTTGGAACAGCCCTTGGATTGGCCACAGCAGCAGGGGTTGCATCCACACTTGGAACAGCACTTGGATTGGCCACAGCAGCAGGGGTTGCATCCACACTTGGAACAGCACTTGGACTGGCCACAGCAGCAGGGGTTGCATCCACACTTGGAACAGCACTTGGATTGACCACAGCAGCAGGGGTTGCATCCACACTTGGAACAGCACTTGGATTGACCACAGCAGCAGGGGTTGCATCCACACTTGGAACAGCACTTGGACTGGCCACAGCAGCAGGAGTTGCATCCACACTTGGAACAGCACTTGGATTGGCCGCAGCAACAGGGATTGCATCCACACTTGGAACAGCACTTGGACTGGCCACCACAGCAAGAGCTGCATCCACACTTGGAACAACAACACTTGGATTGGCCACAGCAGCAGGGGTTGCATCCACACTTGGAACAGCACTTGGATTGGCCACCACAGCAAGAGCTGCATCCACACTTGGAACAACAACACTTGGACTGGCCACAGCAGCAGGGGTTGCATCCACACTTGGAACAGCACCCTGATTTGCTTCCACAGCAGGCCATTTTAATGGGATGGATCTACAAGGAGCAAATGAGATATTGTCATTGGAGTGTTTCCCTTTATTCATTTCTCTTTATCATTTCTTATAGATACATTCCTAAGTTTTAAATCTGATCTACATCTAGATTTATATGGCCATTCAGAATAAATACATATTTTCTCTATAGTGTCAAATAACGTATATCTGAAAATATGAAACAGTGCAAGTGCCATGCTGTTCTGATCTGTGTTATGTGAATAGATTGTTACTTGCAAAGCTGAGTATCTAGACAAGAAGATTTAATATTACCATGAAAAAATCTTCCACAGGTATTTTCCTGCTCTGAAACTCTTCACTGTTTGAATATTGAGCCAGCACAGAGTATTAAGAACAGACAGAACCAAGTAGCAAAGAAGAAGAGCTGGCTTTTCCTCCCCTCTTTCCTCCCCCATTTAAGGGGACTCAAAGCAGCTGACAAACCTTCTGTTTTTCTCCCCACCACAGATACACTATGAGGTAGGTGGGGCTGTGAGAGCTCAGAAGAGAGCTGTGACTAGCCCAAGGTCAACCAGCTGGCTTCATGGAGGAGGACGTAATCAAGTCTGGCTCCCTAACCACTGGACCAAACTGGCTCCCAAAGAGGGTATACTTGAGTATATTACCCTCAGAATTTCCATCTGTGCACTAACCCCAACAATAAACAAGTATTTCGAAGGCCCACAATGATTCCTAAAATCTTGTTTTATCTTTTTGAGCTTGACTTACCTTGATCAGCAGCAGGAACCTGTAAGCCCAGTAGGAATAGGTCAACGAGTGAAGAGTTGAGGAACCATGGATCCTTTTATACAGCACCTTGACCCCTCCCACTAAGACATGAGACACCCCCACATGTTCCTCACAACCTACCAAAGTTGGCACCTACCTGTTGCTCCATCCATCCTCCCATCCCGTGCTAGTGAGTTTAGATGGTGTATAATTAGAAAAATGTGGTACTCAGCACCCTGTAACTCTGGCATCAAAGGCATCAGAAGGCACTTAGAAATGACTTCAGGATGAGAGACTGGGTTCCAGTCAGTGTTCTCATCTCCTGAGGAACCATAGGCTTGAATTTCATGCTTCATGCTCAGCAGCGTGTGATGGTTCCTGATTTGCCTATTCATGTTGGTCTGTCCTGCTAGGGGCCACTCTTTCCCCTTCAACACTGTAATTATTATTATTATTTTCATTCTTCTGCTACAGAAGGAAAAGCTGAGACCAGTTCTTATATGTAGTATAATACAGGGACTGTAATCAAGTCTTTAACTATAGCAGATGAATAATTCTGTCTTATTATCTCTTTTAATTACCTGCCTATCCTGAATCTGATGACAAGGAACAGATTTCTAGTTTATGAATTTACAATATGGAAAGAATAACTTTATTAAGGATGTAGGTAATATGCTTCAAATTAGGGATGGGCAAGCATATTTGTAAAATTTGAAATTTGTACAAATTTGACCAATTTTGGACATTCTAACATTCGGACATTTTGTGTGTGTGTTCAATTTGCAACGGTTCGATATGAATCCAGTTCAGATCCCTGCTATGAATTCCCTCTGTATTCCCTACATATCCACTCTGAACATGTCAAATCCACTGACAACTCACTTTTAATCCACTCTGGATCCATGGCAAATGTGACTGGGGAGGCCTATTTCCCACCTTCCCAGGTTCACAAATGTAATGAACCTTCATCCAAATGAATGGAAGCGTTTAGTTCATATCCTAGTGTCAGTCTTTGGATGTACCAACATTTGATTCAAATTTGAACGTCCAAATTCAGACGAATTCGTAAGAATTTTGAATTTGTGCGCATCCCTACCCAGAATGATAAGTGGAAAAAGAGCCTAGTACACCAGAGGGATAAAAAAAGGATTAAAAAAGATTAAAAAGGATAAAAAAAAAAGATTTAAAAGATTTAAAAAGATTTAAAAAAGGACAAAAAGGATAAAAATTATAAAAAAGATTTTTAAAAAGATTTTTAAAAAAGATAAAAAAGACAAAAAAAAAGTATACCAGAGGGATACTGTAGGAATTCTTTTGGAGCACCATCAGTTTTGTATTTCTATTATTGTATTGTATTATTTGTATTTCTATCCCACCCTACACCCGTAACAAGGCTTAAAAAATTCCAAACATTAAAACATAGCAATATATATATTAAACAGTTATGGCTCAGATAAAAGTCCCTGGCAAATTTTCAAAGGCAATCCTGCAAAAACTGACCCAAATCCAAGTCCTTTGTCCTCCAACTGATTCCGCATGCCTGACCAATGCAGACTGTGACCTGAGTCACTTTCGATCTGTGCTCCAGGAGTATTTATTTGGGGGGATTTTATGGCCGCCATTTTCCAAGTGAGTGGAAGATGTTATTTTAAAAAGCACCAAGGTAAAAGGACTGAATGTTGGAAAGAGTAGAAATATCCCGGGATAAGCATCATGCAAACAGATAACTGGTGAATCCTCTGCTTGGGCCTCTGAAATCGGGCATCTTCCAGCTGTGCCTGCACATCTGCCTGTCCAGATTCTTGTAATACTATAAACAAACTGCCTGAGAAGGTTGTTTAATTGACCCGTCAATCATGGAGGATCTCAAAATAGATGTCTGTACAGTGAACCCTTGGGCAACTCAAGGTTTTATGGAAACTGTGGTCACTTTGTGGTCCAATCCTTGTAGGACATCAAATTCTGTCTTTGCTTTTCACAGCTGGTTGAAGAATGAGGGTCTGAAGTTACTGCTATTGATTCCATCCCAGTAAAAGCACTGAATGAATTCTAAAATACGAGTCCTACCTATTCTCATTGTAGTCACAGAACATGGTAATGGCTTATTTTGCTACAACCATTGTGCTAGAAGTACATTAATGATCTCCCGGAAGAATGGACATGTGCAGGAACCCAATGGCGAACAATCACGTGCTGGTTGAGCACTGTGATATCCGGTCGCATGGTTCTGGCTAAAATAACAATGTTCTTACCAAGCTGTTTATTCCCAAAGCCATTATTTTCAAGGGATGCCTGGTGAACGGGCATGTAGAATTATAGTCTGATGAGCACCAAACTCCTCTAATTATACTTCATCTAAGTATGTTCTCAACGGAGAAAGATGAGAAGAATAAATTCACTTAACACGAGTTTGGGAAACGGTGCAGCATTGTGTAGGAATGCCACTTAATAGACCCTGAGGAATGTGTCTTTCCATTGGTAATGCCTCATATCCTAAAGGTAGGTCCACAGAACAGTATAAAAGGTCTTCCAGCCCAGAGATCCACATCCATCTTCACTGAACTTTCAAGTCTCTACTGCTAAAGAGGTGAGTTGAACTGAGTTCTTGCTAATGGCAACGTAGGAATCTGGGCAGCAGCGTAGGTTGAAATTATAATATTTTATATGTGCCAGATGTGTGACATGTCACATTCAAATAGAAATATATCAAACTAAAAAACTATGTTATCCAGGTTACAATTGAGATTTTGAATTTTCGAAACTATGCGTACACTTCTTTGAAACCCATTTGCTTTAAAGCGGAATAATTTGTCCTCTTTTCTCTGAAAGTAGCATTTGGAAATAGGTTGTCATGACATGCTAGGTGGGGAAAAACTAAGTGACAACTTGAAATCGTGATTGAGGGGAAAATGTTGAAAATTCTCATTTGACAGTAGGAGACAGTTCTTCAGCATTGCCCTCAGTTAATTCAGGATTTGTAGCTTAATTTGGTATATTTTATAGATGAAAGAATGATAGAATGAACTTCATAACTGTAATTCTAGCAGTGGATATCGACTTGAAGTTCTGAATGTGAAACCTCTATTTCCCACAGTTCCCTTCTACAAATATGACAGGACAGTGTAAGAGTTCCTGCTGTTCCAAGTGTGGATGCAACCCCTGCTGCTGTGGCCAATCTAAGTG
>MTQE01001798.1:5575401-5585651 GCA_014337955.1 Aspidoscelis marmoratus | reverse complement strand
AAAAAAAAAAAAAAGTGAGATGGTTACATGTATTCTAATAAAGTCTTTACATTTACAAGTATCTCATTATCTCTTTCAATTACCTGCCTATCCTGAATCTCATGACAGTGAGGAACAGATTTCAATTTATGAGTTTATAATATATATTCACGTACCTGCATTTTAACTCACTCTATACCTGAAGGCTCTAGGATCAATGATTCCAACCACTGCTCAGTGCAGGTTTCCCTAAACCATCCCAGACAGATTTCTGTCCAGTCTCTGCTTGAAGACCTCGAGCAACGGAGAACTCGCTGCCTCCTGTGACAACCTAATCCATTGACTGATCGCCCTTATTGTCAGGAAGTTTTTTCTAATATCTAATCCTTATTGACTCCCTTCCTTTATTTTTTTTTCACCTTCAAATCGCTGAGTATGAGTGTTTCAGACTGGAAACAGAATACTCCGCAAACTGGGATTTACTGGTTTGCAAAAAAAGCACTTCTATCATCCTAACACTTTGCATGTCCTTTGGGCTATTGGCTTTAAAAATGACAAATCAATTTAAGTGAACCCTAAAGCAACAGACAGAAGGGGAGAAAGATTCGTCAGTCACCATACCAAAACTTTATTAAAAATGCAGAGAATTCCAAGGGATGGATCTCATTCTCACCTCTTCACATTGTAATCACAAAGAACGTTAATGGCTTATCTTACTATAATATGACATTCATTAATCTAAAGTGAGAGGTCCAAGTATGAGAAGGTTTTACAGGTTCTCAACTGTTGTAATTGCTCCTAAAATGTTCTGTTTGTCAATAGTAGCAAAAGCTATAGGAATCCTTACTGCATTTTTAAAACGTCTTCCAAACAGCACTTACTTAATCTGCATTATTTGGATAATCTGGAATAAAATACATCCAGACACATCTTATCCCAGGTTACCTATGCTTTATTCCAGGGTATCAAAACAATGTAGGTTAAGTAAGCACTGCCTGGATGAAGCTTTAGTGTGTCTGTTTTATATTACTGTAACCCATCCTGACACGTTTGCGTATAGGTGAGATGAAAATGCCAATAAATAAATAAACAAATGGGTTTTTTGGCATTCAATCGGTAATGAATTTAATGTTAGAAAATTTTATATTCAGTTGACTAGATCCCCTTTGAATGTGGTGGGATTCTATTTGTATCTGATATGAACAGATATGTATCGAATACGTATCTGATACAAATAGATACATATCCAATACACATCCAATATGAATGGATACAAAAGGATATGTATCTGATACAAACGGATACGTATCCTATACGAATGGATACGGTTCCAATATGAACAGATACATATCCAGTACGTATCAGATACATATCCGATGTATCCCCAATTTAACACATGCCCAAACTATTTGTACAAATGTTCTGAAACATTCGTATTTGTTTGGACGGTAATGTACGAATGAAACACATTAATGTTCTCTGATGGCAAATCGTCATGTCCTGGCTGTGTACTATGTAACCCAGTCGCATGGTTCTGACTAAAATAAGAATGTTCTTGCCAAGGTACTTATTCCCAAAGCCATTATTTTCAAGGGATGTCTGGGAGCTTAGAATTACCGTCTGATGAGCACCAAACTCCTCTAATTATACACCATTTAAGTATGTTCTCAAAGGAGAAAGATGGGAATAAATTCACTTAACACGGGTTTGGGAAATGGTGCAGCATTGTGTAGGAATGCCATTTAATAGACCCTGAGGAATGTGTTTTTCCATTTGTAATGCCTCATATCCTAAAGGTAGGTCCACAGAACAGTATAAAATATCTTCCAGGCCAGAGTTCCACATTCGTCTACCTGTCTTCACTGAGATTTCAAGCCCCTACTGCTATAGAAGGTGAGTTGAATTGAGCTCCTGCTAATGGCAACGTAGAAATCTGGGCAGCTTGATAGGTTTTCCATTACAGGTTCTGATATTCGGGTTAAAAGGGTCCCTTTGGTGGAGCTACTTTGTTGGACAAGATCTATGAGGATTTTTCTGCACTGCTTACTTTTGCTTCTCCTTCCATTTGGTTTTCCCATTTGGAAAAACAGAAATGCATTTTCTTTCAAAAAGCTACTTGGTGGTGATTTTTTCTTATAATATTTTATATTTTGTGGTAACAAATCATGGAACCCCACCCCCACCCCCCAAGGTGGAGAAAGACACTGAGTTTCTTTTATATGTTAATGGAGCATATAATGATATGAGTAAACTACTTCAAACAGAAAGACTTGGAATAGCTGAGAGATATTTCTTAATAAGCTCTAATGGGCAATTAGGTAACAAAAATAGAGAAGTTTTGTTTTGCTAAACGTAAGGAAAATATCTGAAGGAACATCTACTCCCATTTCAACCTGCCCATGCATTTCAGTCTGGAGGGGAGGCCCTCCTGGTTGCTCCACCACCTTCAGCAGCAAAAGGAGTGGGCACCCGGGAGAGGACCTTCTCAGTGATGGCCCCTAGGCTATGGAACAGTCTCCCCCTTGCAGTATGTCTATCACCTTCACTGTACATGTTTAGGAAGGCAGTGAAGATCCACCTCTTTGCCCTGGCCTTCCGTTAAATGGGGATATACTTTTCTCTTTCCACTGGCAGATGCTGTTACAGTTTTAATGTTTTAGTGATATTAAATGATGTTTGATTTTAGATGTTGCTACTCGCCCAGAGACCTCCGGGTATAGGGTGGGATGGATAAATAAATAAATAAATAAATAAATAAATAAATAAATAAATAAATAAATAAATAAATAAATAAATAAATAAATAAATAAATAAATAAATAAATAAATAAATAAATAAATAAATAAATGTTATGTGCAGTACTATGAAATATTGTTATATCAACATCTAAATACACTATTGTACCTTAGTTCAGGAATACGTTTACTCGGCCCTTTTAGCACAATATTAGTACATTAAGGCCAAACCTTCTGAAGAGTAAACAAGTATCATACGACTAAATGAATGAAATAGTATAATAATAATATAATAATAATAAATAATTTTATTTGATCAGTCATTTGACCATTTCAAATTTCCATCAACTAACAATTAAAACAATTAAAACAATGCGAAACAGAGTAAAAGAGAATATCTTATAAATATAATATAATATAAATATCTGTAGAATTTGGCAAGAATTAAGACGCTTGCTTGCTGTCCTTTGGGAAGCCGGAGTGCCTTCCTTGTGTGCACCTGAGAATAGAATAATATTTTGACTAAAGCTGACCTGTCACAATAATTTATTTCACAATTTGCCAGAAGTGTGACTCTCCACACTCTAGCAGTATAAAAATGTCAGAATGAAAACCTATGATATCCACTTTGCAACTGAGTTCCTGTGTTTTCAATATGTTTGCCCTTCTTTGGAACCGAACTGCTTTAGCAATCGAAGGGAATTAATTTCTCTTGTTTTGTCTGAATGCAGCATTCTCACAGTTATGCCCTTCCCCAGTTTCTGGGTTCGTCCTCGTCTTGCTACACCACAAAAGACACCCCGAGGTAGGAGCTGCAATTCTCTTTATTGCTAGCAACAAGGGAAACCAGGAGATAGTTTTCAAAGTCTAGTCTCTCATCATCCATACTGAAAGAAGTTCTTAAACGTATAGTCACAGTTTACCAATAATATGATTAGTTATATTTGCGTCAATGCGCCATGATTCTACAACGCATGTCTACTGTACATCGTCATGGCTCATAGCCTACCTACTTGCTAATTAACATATTAGTTGCAGGGAGGTGCACAAATAGGGGTTTTTTTTGGCACTTGATTTGTAACTAATCGAATGTTAGAAAATCTGTATTCATTCAAATAGATCCCCTTCAAATGTGGTAGGATTCTATTGGATACAAATGTATTCTTACAAATTCATATGAATATCCAATATGTACAACTACGTATCGGATACATATTCAACACGAAGGCAAATGTATCTGACAAAGAAATTTCAGACCAGTTCAGCTTCAATTTAGATCTTCTGCTTATTGTATACAATAAATCTAGGCATGCAGGGAAGAAGGGAAAGTTCCTTCTTTCAATAGCGCTTTCAATAAAGTATCGATACTTGAAGAGAAAACCAAAACTTCTCTTAACCTGATACAGAACGCAGTATGTTTAAATAGACCATCATGTCACAACAGTTTGTCACCAGACGAAACCACAAAATTACAGAAGTGTCTACAGCATCTACTTTTAGACAAGGTTCAATCACAAAATACCGCTAGTTCCGCTTTTTCCCAGCTTCCAATCAAGCACCTGTTTCCTACTAAAGCATCTTTAATATCACTGATTAAAACTATATTAATGGCTGGATTAAAATGGCAGTGCTCTGGTCATCCCAAATTAAATCCAATCCGTTTCCTGTTTCCACATATCCTATATGTATCTGGCAACATATGCACTGAAAGTGTCAAATCCGACCTGAATCAACTTTTAATGTGCTCTGGATCCATTGTAGATGTGACTGGGACAACCACTTTCCCACCTCCCCTGTTTCACAAATTTCTGAAATATTCATACAAATGTTAATATATGAGTGTAATAACATTCAGTTCATGTACAAATGTCTGAATTCATGTGAATTTGTACGGATAATGAATATTTGTATGCATCCGTAGTTAGTTGCCCTCCCACAAGTAGGGCATTTAGGATGTAAATAAGCATTATCATGACTCTTCCATCACTGCTGGACAAAGCAAAGATTAAGCTTCCTTCAGGGAACTTTATATGCCATTATTGGGAATGTTAATTCCCTCATCTTTGCAAAGGATAAGCTTTAGGAACTTTACAGCAAGTTCTCATAGGAAGGCACAATGAAATCAGGCAAGTCTATGTGAGCAAGTGTCCTATTTTGCACTAGGGGGTCCCTATGAGGAGGAGCAAGAGATGGTGAGATTCCATCACATGTAATGTAGGAAAAATATCTTATTTGGATTCCAGAAAAAAATGTTGAAAATTGTCATTTGTCAATATGAAACAGATCATCACATTTGGGGATATTGCAATACTATGTAACTCAAATTCTAGCTACGAAGATTGCATGAATTTTAAGATATGGAGATTGATTTTTGAACTGTTTGCTTTCCACAGTCTACTTTCACCAATATGTCGGGAGGACAGTGCAAGAAATCCTGCTGCTCCAAGTGCAGTTGCTGCTGTGGCCAATCCAAGTGCTCAAAGACTTACTGCAATCCTTGTTGCTGTGGCCAATCAGACTGTTCCAAGAGCTGTTGCAATCCCTGTTGCTGTGGCCAATCAAAGTGTTCCAAGAGTTGTTGCAATCCCTGTTGCTGTGGCCAATCCAAGTGTTCCAAGTGTGGATGCAACCCGTGCTGCTGCGGCCAATCCGGGTGTTCCAAGTGTGGATGCAACCCCTGCTGTTCCGGCCAGTCTAATTGCTGTTCCAAGTGTGGGTGCAACCCCTGCTGCTGTGGTCAGTCTAAGTGCTGTTCCAAGTGTGGATGCAACCCCTGCTGCTGTGGACAATCTAAGTGCTGTTCCAAGTGTGGATGCAACCCCTGCTGCTGTGGACAATCTAAGTGCTGTTCCAAGTGTGGATGCAACCCCTGCTGCTGTGGACAATCCAAGTGCTGTTCCAAGTGTGGATGCAACCCCTGCTGCTGTGGACAATCCAAGTGCTGTTCCAAGTGTGGATGCAACCCCTGCTGCTGTGGACAATCCAAGTGCTGTTCTAAGTGTGGATGCAACCCATGCTGCTGTGGAAAATCCAAATGTTGTTCCAAGTGTGGATGCAACCCCTGCTGCTGTGGACAGTCTAAATGCTGTTCCCAGGGTGTCTGCTCCCCATGCTGCTGTGGTCAGTGCTGTTGCATCCCCTGTGGTTGTTCAACATGCTGTTGCTCTCCTTGCTCCTGTGGTTGTTCCTCCTGCAGCCCTTGTGGTTGCAGCTGCTATCAGACCAAGTGCTGAGCAGCGTGAACATTTCATAGCATCTGAAGGCAGTATGTGACTTTATTGCTGTTTCAAACACTGCTGCAACCCCTTCTACAATGGACAGGGTTCCTAAAGAAATTGGATTCGAAGAAGATCTTGAATCCTTTCCAAAGTTCTTGAACGAAAGCTCAATAGAGAAATAAACTAACTAGCAAATAAATAATATTTTCTGTGTTTTTATGCATTGTCAAATATCTAAGAGTTTCAAGATCTTCTGTACTTACGCATACATGCATGATAAAAATTTTACCTGTCACTCTACTTTATGGTAATGTACATTAAGTCTAGTTAAGAGGACGGTGCCATTGAGTAGGTGGTGTTAACTGAGATGCAGTCCAACAGTGAGAAGATCACTTCCCAGGCCTCAGATCACACAGACCTAGATCCAGGGGGCACTCTATGACGTTGAAGGGTAGATGAGCCAGATCAGACAAGTGGATTTCTTCACCAAGAGAGTCATCGGGCAATATAATTTCATGTCAGATCAGGTGGTAAAGGCAACCAGCCTAGATAGCTCTAAGAAAGAGACAAATTCATGGATGCCTAGGTACATCCTCCAGGCTCTAAAGGCCATTTGCTGGGATTTGGAAGCAGGTGAAGGCTTTCCCCTTGTCTTCTGCTTGAGATGCCCAGAAGCAATTGGTGGGCCATTGTGTGGGACAGGATTCTGGTCTAGATGGCCTATGGCTTGATCCAGCAGGGCTCATCTTATATTCATGGAGGACAGGGGTCATCTTATACTCATGGATGGCCACTAGAACTGAGGCCTACATAGTCCCTCAAGGTTAGAGAGACAGGCAGGATACTGGGATTCAAGGACAGTTGAATTTTCCCCCCTTTGTCTTCTGATTGAAATGCCGAGAGGGCTGCTACTTGAGGCACTAGGTGGCCTGGGCCTGATCCACCTGCTTTCTGATGGTCTTGTGTTTTTATGTTCATATGCCCTCCATTTGGGGAATTACCCTTTTGTTACTACGATTTCCCATGCTTTAATTAGTTATCAATCCAGAACCTGTAACCAAATGACCTTTATCCATAGCCCTTCCTGCACTGGGCCTTATTCTAGATTATATTCCAATATAAGGACCTTGCAGCCAGATGCTACTGCAGAAAGAAGGAAGTTCTGGGTGGGGCCTGCTATAGTCTCCATCAGCATGTGAATGGCAGACGCCTATTCCGAGATATAATCAGGAATAAGATCCAGTCCAGAAAAAGCCTATCTGTTGATTGGCAGAAAGAATTCTAACAACTTAGTAAGACATTATTTACGTTTGAAGAAGCTATGCTGATTTCCCTTCAGCAATGTGAGCCAGTTTTGTCTAGTGGTTAGGGAGTCGGACTCTTATCTTGGAATACTGGGTTCGATTCTGCCCTCCCCCATGAAGCCAGCTGGGTGACCTTGGGCTAGTCACAGCTCTCTTCTGAGCTCTCACAGCCCCACCTGCCTCACAGGGTGTTCTGTTGTGGGGAGAAGAATAGAAAAGCTTTGTCAGCCGCTTTGAGTCCCCTTAAATAGGTGAGAAAAGTGGGGTGGAAAAGCCAACTTTCTTCTTCTTCTTCTTCTTCTTCTTCTTCTTCTTCTTCTTCTTCTTCTTCTTCTTCTTCTTCTTCTTCTTCTTCTTCTTCTTCTTCTTCTTCTTCTTCTTCTTCTTCTTCTTCTTCCTTTGCACAATTATTTTATCTTTAATGATGGTTTCCACTGTTTTACCTGGACCTGATGTTAATCTGACTGGTCTATACTTTCTTGAATTATCACTGGATCATGCTTTTGAAGATGAGTTCTTGTTAAGGTGACTGTTCTGTAATTTTCTGAATCCTTTTGTAGAAGATTAGTGTTACACCAACTACCCTCCAGCCTTCAGGCACAGAGCCTGATCGTAGGGAAAGATTATATATCTTTGCTAGACGATCAGCATTTTCACATTTGAATTCCTCAAGAACTCTTTAATGAATGACATCTGGTTCTGCAGATTTGTTAGGATTTAGTGTTTATGTTCCAAATATGCAAGGACTTCCTCCCTGGTTACCTTTATCCAGTTTAATACTGCTTCTCCTAGAGGAGGTTGGTTCAGCTACAGGTATATGCCCTTTGTCTTTCTCAGTAAAAACAGAGGCAAATAATTTGTTTATTATCTTTGTGACTTTGGTTTATTCTTTTTGTCTATTCCCATCTAATGGCCCAAAGTCTTTTTGGGATTGGATTCTGGCTTCTGATTGCTGAGGGTTTAGCAATGTACTCCTCAAAATCCTTCATGGTATTCCTGATTGCCACTAGCGTGGAATTAGCTAGTCACTCTTCAATGGGGGGCAAGCAGGAATTTTTGAGGATGCTCTGATTGGCCACTGGGTATCTCCCCCCCCCCAATTCACCTTGTTCTTGTTTGGAGAGGTGGGCGGTTATATCCCATTGGATAGTACCCAAAAATTAAATAGCATCAGTCACATGACTGAGTGAGACCCAGCTTCTCAGTTCCTCCCCTTTTGCTGTCTGATGCGAGACAGGTGATTTCTTTGTTGAGATGGGATGAGAACATGGAGGCTACTTTCTCAAGGCTGGCCAACAATGTATGTTTGCACCTTCACATTTCTTCCTCAGCACCTTAAGGAGTGAGGTAATAAACACCCACACCTTGGAGCAAAAACTACAAAGAGGGATGATGAACTTAGATGAACTGGGTATTTCCTCAAAAATACATGTTGCCTTTCAATTCCCACCTTTCCTATGTAATGCCAGTTAGCAGGATTTGTTATCTTCCCTTTCATTCATCTTAAGGAACTCAGGTCTTCATAAGTGCGACCCTAACCCCATAATTTCATTTGGTGTCTTTATTCAGGGTCCAGTGACAAAGGAAAGATGTCCTGAGACTTCCGAGGTGTTGAGCTCATCATTTTCCATTGTGGAATGAGAAAATCATATGTGCTTTGGCACATCACAGTAATTTAGAGGAAAAGAATAGCCTCTGGCACTGAACATTCTATTGAGTAACTAAACTGTGACAGTCATGTGTTGTGGAATATACATTGTGAAGTTCTGTCACATGCTCACAAATATGCAAATAGCACTATTCCAATGCCCTCTCAGGTGAATTATATTACAGTTGGTTGGTTGGTTGGTTGGTTGGTTGGTTGGTTGGTTGGTTGGTTGGTTGGTTGGTTGGTTGGTTGGTTGGTTGGTTGGTTGGTTGGTTGGTTGAATGAATGAATGAATGAATGAATGAGGGGTGTTGTTGAATAGAAATACCCTGTTTTAACCAGGATATGTGAATGGAGAATGAAGACCAACAATAGATGGTCCAGGAGTCTCACATTCTGAGTGCCAAGATAGTCATTTGACTGACAGTATAAATTATTGCAGTGCTTTTGCTTACCCTGTGTTTTCTTAACCATCCATTATGCCTGCTTCTTAATAAGGTACCTTGAATTGATATACTAGGTTCCCATGAGGATTTGAGGGAACATAGTTTGGAAGGTCTTACCCAAGCAACCTGTGGAGGAACAGAGTTTGCCCTTCCCTGCTTTAGACCACGCCAGCTGAACCACCTAGGAAGTGGAACCTGTTGCCTTTCTTACACTTTTAACACGCAATGAGGAAACCACTTGTTTACTGTGATAGGCTTTAATTACTGAAAGGCCAAGATCAGTGATAATATTTCAAAGAATTGCTTATCTTTACCTGCATTTTGAACATGCTTTCTCAATACCTGGACAAGGAAGTGCTTCAGGGAAGTTGGCCTACTTAAGTTAAATGGGCTCTTGCCTCATCAAGACTCTTTACCTCCACTCTTCGTTTCTTCTTCACGCAGATCTTAATTCAAGTTTAGCTGAGGTGTGCAGCACCCATTGTGTCTGGTGGGGAGAATTCCAATACTGATTAGCATAGAATTGTAGCATTACAATTTCTACCGCGTCGTTACTGTTCTGAATCATGATACCATCGAACGCCTTTCTCCTTTGGTCCACAAGTTCTACAGGAAGTTAACAAATACTTATATCCCCGTGGGTCGATAGCTAACAAGGGGTGTTTTTCCACGGTCGCTTAGTACCCATTTTAGCACCCATTAAGGACCCATTTGTGTGAGAGCCGGATGACCCCGTTTCCACCACGGCACCCATTAGAGGAACATTTGTTTCCACCGCGCCTTGGGAAATCCGGATCATATGGGTACTTTTTGGCCTTTAATCCGGATTTTCTGTAGAATGGGGAGGATATGTAACTATAACATATGTAGAGACCTGATTTTACTTTTGTTTATATTGATTTTATTCTTCTATGGTTTTA
>MTQE01001798.1:5534855-5545145 GCA_014337955.1 Aspidoscelis marmoratus | reverse complement strand
TTATCATGTCTACTAGATCGTCCAGGGTATTTTAAAATATATAATAAAGATGGAAGGATAAACCAATCTAAAGTGGAAGGAATTTAAGGAAAACAAAATTGAGTTTATATAAGGATTAATGTTAAGATTTCTTAAACTAAATTATAATAAAGTTACATAGAAGAAAAGCATGAGTACTTTGGGGAAAGCTATTTAAATTAAAAAGGGAGCCAGTGGCTTGGATTGAAACCACTTGCAATGGGGTCCTTATACAATGAGGTAGAGAGGGGATATGGGAAGGCAATGGCTATGTCTATGGATATATGGATAGGTTTTCAACCTGGCAGAATGTTGGAGTCATACTCAAATCCCACAAACACCCTCTATTGGACTCAGAGTGGTTCATCCTGAACCATATCAGCATATTTCTCATTGCCACTGTCCTTTCACTGTTGTCCTAGTGAAGAGGTAGAATTTATCCCCCAGGGTCACAGGGCTGGTTGTGTGGCCTTCTGACCCATTTGCCACATCTGTTGGCTGGTTTTGGGAACCTCTGGGTGCAATGGATTATCCCAATTGGCCAAAGGGATCAAAGTTCTTATCTATTTTTAGGTGATCCTGTCATTTAGCCAATCTCCAACCCCAAGAAAAGGTGAAAGAGTTCTGGGCTAGGGAAGCCTAAAATTGATGATTACCTAGGCTTTTCAACTTTTTAGGGGATTAAGTCAAATAAATTAAAGGCAGAGACACTACTCAATGCCAGAAATGTCACGCTTTTGCAAGCAAAATGCAGGAGTCCTCCTAGCTCTGGGGTTACTTGAACAAAATAGAATAAAATGGGGTCACCGTTACTGCCCTCACATCAAGTCCTGTTCTGCTTGGGGCTCCATTACACGTCAAACTGGTTTTAAGGGAAAGAAGGAAACCAAAACAAAGGTGTATGATTTGCCATTTATTACATACAGGTGAATTTTGCAGAAAGACACATCTTAGGAAGGAAACAAGAATGGAAAGGAAAGCAGCTCAGTTTCAGAAACTATCAGGAGAAATGATGGCAAAACATATGGAGAAGAAGAATGTGAAAAAGACAAGGACAAAGATCCAGCATTGTGGAAATCTAAGGTATATGGCAAGTGGATGGCTAAATATTTGCAAAGATTTGCTTGTAGCCACGCGCTTCTGCTTCACAAGGGATTCACCTGCTCTCATCTTCCCTCGTGGTCATTTAACATTTACATTGCTTGGGGTAGCAGCAACTACCCTTGCAGGAGCAAGGGGAACAGCAGCAATCTTTGCAACAGCAGCAGGAGGAGCAGCCCTTTTTGCAACAGCAGGGGGAACAGCAGCAATCCTTGCAACAGCAGGGGGAGCAGCAGCAATCCTTGCAACAGCAGGGGGAACAGCAGCAATCCTTGCAACAGCAGGGGGAGCAGCAGCAATCCTTGCAACAACAGGGGGAACAGCAGCAATCCTTGCAACAGCAGGGGGAGCAGCAGCAATCCTTGCAACAGCAGGGGGAACAGCAGCTCTGCTTGCAACAACAGGGGGAGCAGCAGCAATCCTTGCAACAACACGTTGAGCAGCAGCAGTCTTTGCAACAGCAAGGGGAACAGCAGCTCTGCTTGCAACAGCAGGGGGAACAGCAGCAATCCTTGCAACAGCAGGGGGAGCAGCAGTCCTTGGAGCAGCACATCTTTTCAATGGATGGGTGGTAGAGCTGCAAGGAAAAAGTAGACATCAATTCTATGAGTTTTCTTAAATTGGAAAGGAAAATTGGCAGTCTGAAAGGTTCCTGAACTGCACATCACTGCAGAGTAGCAGGTGTTTCTTCCCCTGCTCTGATATTCCAGAATATTACATTGGTCTTGAAATAGAAGGTTTCTGTTTTATTCTAAATAATAAAGAAGCATGGGATTGGGAGCTCTAAGCTCTGCCTCTCCCTCTGGCCAGGTGTGTTCAATGAGAAGCTCAGCCTGCAGGGGGCAATGGGAAATGCAGCCCCATTCATCCAGATCAGTGGACAATGCTCTTCAGCTCTCCCCAAGCACAGAGAAAGCTGGAGCTACTTGTTGACATGGGAAGCTCAAGGAGATATGGCTCTTCTGAAGTTGTGGAGACCAGAGAAATGGGCGAAGGAGCAAAGGTTGCCAAGGCCTTACCTTCTTCTGCAGGAAGAATTGGTTTGGTTGGAAGTTGGCTTTGGAGGATGAGGATGCTGGGTGAACAGTGCAGGGCCTTTTTATACAGCTCTGAACGTCCCCCTGTAAGCAGTGAGCCACGTCCGGCGGATGATGAGCTCCTCATTACAAGCCATCCTGGTCATCACTTATCCTCACCCAGGATGTGATCCATGCCTGCATCGGCATCCTTTGGTGCGCAAAGCAGGTGATTAAAACCATGCTCCACAGGGAACATTTAATTCCCTGTTCTTATTGAACAAAGGCTTCAAAGAATCAGGAGATCCAACCTTCTCTTGCCACTCATGTTCCAGACCCCTCAAATATGCCTAATAGGATGCAAGAACTGCAGGAACAAGAGTGTTCATCCTATGGTTTAATGGCAACTAATGGCTTAGCACCATACCTGTCAGATCTGACTGAGATATCAAAGGCACTTTGGGGAGGCCTGAATAGTGACATCTTGGTCTCAGAATATTTTTATAACTTCCAGTCTACTTTGCAGTCAGAGTATCAGAGCTTTGTGTTTTAAAAGCCTGTTCCCAAATATCCTGTCGAAGGCTGAGTCCCCAAAAGATTTATTTGCCTCTCCGAGTTCCCTCTGCTGTCACTCTAATCAAGCGGACTTTAAAAGTGTCCTACACTTCCGCAATAAGCGTCCGCACGAGGCTCAGCAAAACAAGTGTTTTTAACGCACCTTCCATCCCCATGGCAGCCTGTTTTCTTTCCCCGCATCTTTCCCCCCCACCCCACCCCCTCTCTTGTTCAAAGGAAAAATAGCCAGATCTCCGTCCCCTGAAATGGCTTCCTGTCCCGGCAAAGGCAGTGATCGCTCACTCATTCACTTTCAGCACTTACTTTCACTCTGTTCTCTGTTAGAAAAGGCTTCCTGTCGCTGCAAAGTCAGCGGCTGCAGACATCGGCAGCGCGATCCTTCGCTCATTCACTCTTTTAACACTTTCACAGATCACCTGATAACAATGTTGCAATTCTGAGCAATTCTAGCTCTTTTTACAAAGATAAGGAAGGGAGCCTGCTGCATTTCTGAGATGTGTGAATGCTTTTTGGCTGTGTGTGCAGGCAGCAATCACTGCCCCATTTGCCACGGCGCGTCCCCAAGGTAAATGTTGCGAGGAAAACCCGCGACTTCCAAATAGAGCCCTGAAAGCCTTCTTTAAAGGGCATGTATTTTGTAGCGGGTTTTCCTCATTTTGTAGCGCTGGAAGCTCGTTGAAAAGCCTGGCGTGGGGGCGCTCAAAGGCAAAATAAGATTTTTAGCAGACTTTAAATTGCATGGGGACAGGGCCTCTGAGACTGTGCTTCTGATAGCAATTTTCTCCTGGTCTGCAGTGGAGCAAGCGGAAAATGCGGCTAGATTGTTGCCATGCAAATGTGTGTCCCGGATGGATAAGTTCTGATGGTGCTATTTTTTATGTCACCTTATGCAACTGCTGTTGAATAGCATAGTCCTCAATAGCATTTAGGGTCAACATCTTCTCTTCCATAATCGACCCCTTGAGCCTTGGCTGTCTCCACATTTATAAAGTTCAGGCGATTATCTTCCTGATCAAAAATGCCATAATTCTCTTCCGCGCAAGAGGGGGCATTTACAGGATTGTTTAAGAACATCAGGGAACCCTACTGGATCAGGCCAAAGCCCATCTAGTCCAGCATCCTGTCTTACACAGTTACCCATCAATTGCTTCTGGGCATTCCCATGAAGAAAATGGCAAAAGGCATTTGGAGACATCCTGCCTGGCTCTCCATGGTGAAGGCAGTATCTAGGTACCCATCCCAGGAACCATTGAAACATCTGTCCTCCATTAAGGTCACAGCCCATCCTGTCCAACTCACACAGTGGTCCACGAATTGTTTCTGGGCATTCTCCAGGAAAAAGACAAAGGCAAAGGGTGTTTTTCCACTGTCACTAGAAGTACCCATTCAGTACCCATTAATGGGTACTGAATGGGTACTTTTAGTGACAGTGGGAAAACACTAAAAGTGTTCACCTGATCTTGATTCCTTGCAAAAGGCCTTTAGAGACATCCAGCCTCTCTCTTTGTCCTGGAGGCAGTACCTAGGCATCAATTTGTTGGAATAAACATCAGAGTAGATGATTGGATGGGTCTTTCTCTGTAATTCACTTCCTAAGGATTGTTGTCTTTAGGGAGAGCCTGCCTGAGTTTGAATTTCATTCTGTTCCCATACTTTGACCACATCCTATTTTTAAAGAAAAGATTTCTTGGTAGGTTTAAAGGCAGGATACCCTAGCTTGAGTACAATCACGTTTTCCCATAGGTTGCCAGATGAGAACATGTGTTCTGCCTGAGATAATTCCTATGGAATTCCTGTGGAAATGTGTGTTTGTGTGTGTGTCCATAGTAATTATATTTTAGGGTGTTTCGAACATCCTGACACATTGAAGGGAAAAATTGGGTCTGCTGATTCTTTGATGTGTTTGTTTGATGAGACCTGGGAATTATACAGTTTTAATCACATCCTTCATATGCCAAAGGATGCCAACGCAGGCATGGATCACATCCCAGGTGAGGATTAGTGTTGACCAGGATAGCTTATAATGAGAACCTCATCATCGGCCGGATGTGGCTCAATGCTTACAGGGGGACGTTCAGAGCTGTATAAAAAGGCCCTGCACTGTTCACCCAGCATCTTCATCCTCCAAAGATAACTTCCAACCAACCAGTTCCTCCTGAAGAAGGTAAGATGTTGGCATCCTTTGGTCCTTCTCTTATTTTTCTGAACTTTACTAGTGCAGAAGAGCCGTATCTCCTAGAGCTTTCTTCCTCAGCAAGTAGCGCAAGCCACCTTGTCTGTGCTTGGAGAAAGAGGCCCATGGGCAACTGGTGGGTCACTGTGTGTGGCAGGATGCTGGACTAGATGGGCTGTGGCCTGATCCAGCAGGGCTCCTCTTAGGTCCTTATGGACTAGATGGGCTGTGGCCTGATCCAGCAGGGCTCCTCTTAGGTTCTTATGGACCAGATGGGCTCTGGCCTGATCCAGCAGGGCTTCTCTTAGGTTCTGATAAGCAGCATTGCCCACCTGCTGATCTGGAGGGATGAGGCTGCATAGCCCGTTGCTCCCGGCAGGCTGAGCTTCTCATGGTACTCACCTGGGAAGATAGACAGGCAGACGGTAGAGCTTCCAGTCCCATTCTTGGTTGTTTGATTTGGAAGGAACTGGAAACCATATATTTAGAGGCCAATGAAATATTCTGGAATGTTGGAGCAGAGGAACAAACACCTGCTACTCTTCAGGGTGATACAATTCAGGAATCTTTCTGACTACGAGATTTCTCTTTTAGCTTAGGAAAAACTCACAGAATTGATCTCTATTTTTCTTTTGCAGCTCCACCTCCCATCAATTGTAAAGATGTGCTGCTCTAAGGACTGCTGCGCCCCCTGCTGTTGCCAGAAGTGCTGCTGTTCCCCCTGTAGTTGCAAGGATTGCTGCTGCTCCCCCTGCTGTTGCAAAGATTGCTGCTGCTCCCCCTGCTGTTGCAAAGATTGCTGCTGCTCCCCCTGCTGTTGCAAGGATTGCTGCTGCTCCCCCTGCTGTTGCAAAAAGGGTTGCTGCTCCTCCTGCTGTTGCAAGGATTGCTGCTGCTCCCCCTGCTGTTGCAAGGACTGCTGCTGCTCCCCCTGCTGTTGCAAGGATTGCTGCTGCTCCTCCTGCTGTGGCAAGGGTAGTTGCTGCTACCCCAAGCAATGCAAATGCTGAATGACCTCAGAGGACGACAGGAGCAGGATGAGGACCGTCTGAAGTACAAGCGTCCTGCTACAAGCAAATCTTTGTCCCTTCTTCATGACCTTCTTCCCCTTGCCTTTGGCTTCATTTCTCCTGACAGCTTCTCCAAGTGAGACATTTTCCTTTCCTTTCCATTCTCGTTTCTTTCTCGAGATGTTTGTTTCTGCTGAATTTACCCGCTCATAATAAAATAGCAAATCATGCTCTTTGATCTCGGTTTTCCTTCTTGCCCTCAATACCAATAGAGTCTTTGTGCTTCCCATGTTCTGGAGCTCTCCGCTGGTAAACATGACCAAACCAGTCTACCAATGGCAGGCATGAAGCCCTCCCTTAATCTAGATCACGTTCTATTTTTCCCATTTTAGAACTCAGCTCTCAGAATTTTTTGGGTAATAATTGGGATCATTTGAAATCTGCACGTCAGCTCCGGTAATAAAACCAGGTTAAATGCTTTTATTTTCTGTGACTGGGAAGGTTTTTTCCTGCTTTTAAGAACATAAATACATAAGAGGGACCCTGCTGGATCAGGCCACAGCCCATCTAGTCCATAAGAACCTAAGAGGAGCCCTGCTGGATCAGGCCACAGCCCATCTAGTCCATAAGAACCTAAGAGGAGCCCTGCTGGATCAGGCCACAGACCATCTGGTCCATAAGAACCTCAGAGGAGGCCTGCTGGATAAGGCCACAGCCCATCCGGTCCATAAAAACCTAAGAGGAGCCCTGCTGGATGGGGCCACAGCCCATCTGGTCCAGCATCCTGTTGCACACAGTGGCCCACCAATTGCTCATGAGCATCTCAAGCAGAGACAAGGGCAAACGTCCCCCTGCTCTGAAATCCCAGGAAATGGCCTTAGAGGCCTCCTGCTTGTCCCCCAAGCCTGAACGATGTACTGAGCCATTCATTCTAGTAGCCACTGATACATCTGCCATCCATAAATTTGTCCAACCCTTTCTTAAAGCTATCTAGGCTGGTTACTCTCACCACCTGTTCTGGCAGCAATTTCCACAGACTAATGACCATCTGGGTGAAGAAATGCAGGTTTTCTCGGTCACCGCACTAGTGGGGGTCTCCATTTTGAGGGAAAGATGGCTTCTGTGTGGGGTTGCAATATCATCCAGACAAAGTCACTTTTGTTTCCGTTACCTATAGGGCCGAAGGAGCTTAAAAGATTTGAAATGACTTGTTTCACTGGTATAAATAAGTCGGCCGAAGTGCAAGATGTTACATGAACTGGTTTGTACTGGAGGTATTAGTTCCCCATCCGCACAATTGGGATCGCGAGTGAAAACAGGGTTGGTTTAACGGTCAGCTAGCTTGCGTGGATTCTGAAGGAAGGGGAAAGAAAGAGGGAGCCCATACTTTTTGTAGTTTCTAGGACAGAGCAATTTTTATTCAGAAAATACCAAGAAAATAGGGATGTGCATGAATATTCATAACATTCAAGACCCGTACAAATTTGGCTGAATTTAGACTTTTGTATCCAAATCGAATGTTGGCACATTCAAAGATTGACATTTGAATTTGAATCAAATGTCTCAATACACTCGTATGAAGCTTTGTATGAGATTCGCATGGGATATGTATGGGGTTCATATAGAGTTTGTATGCATTAATGTGCATTCGTATGGGATTTGTATGTGATTGAACATTCATTTTTAATTTGAATCCTACATCAAATCAGTACATCTTTCAGGCTGGGGTGTGTGGAAGCAGGACGCTTCTAATGCCATTTGCTGGGATTGGAGAGCAGGAGAAGGTTTGCCCTTGTCTCTGCTTGAGATGCCCATGGGCAGTTGGTGGGCCACTGTGTGCGACGGGATGCTGGACTAGATGGGCTGTGGCCTGATCCAGCAGGGTTCCTTTTAGGTTCTTATGGACCAGATGGACTGTGGCCTGATCCAGCAGGGCTCCTCTTAGGTTCTTATGGACAAGGTGGGCTGTGGCCTGATCCAGCAGGGCTCCTCTTAGGTTCTTATGTACATTTGAAAGGGATCCCATATGAATCCATACCAATAGCATACGGATCCCATAAAAAGCTTCCTATGAATGTATCAAAACATTCTATTAGAATTCAAATGTCCATCTTTGAAATGTGCCAACCTTTGATTCAAATTCAAATGTCTGAATTCCACCAAATTTATACAAATTTTTAATGTTACGGATATTCGTCCAGAACCCTACTGGAGAATGTGCAACATTGATCATAGAATTAATCCCATTGTATCTGATACCAGGCTCAGGTTTACTTTGTTTCCCAAGTAATATTTCTCAGGCTTTATGGAGGCATCTCTCCTTCGTTCAAGCACAGTATCTGGAGCCAGGGTTAGTGTGAATTCAGGTAAAATGGTGAAGCTGTGTTGCTTCATTGCATGGTCCTATTGGCACAGCAACATGGTCACCGCGCTCCGTAGTTATCAGCACATAATAGCTAGGACTCAGGATTCTGTACACTCAAATGTTCACATATTTATTATACTGATAGCCAGCCTGTTCCATTTCAGCGTGTGCAATCTGCAGGGTGTTAACCTAGTTTCGGTGGGAAACGTTTGGTTCCTTCGCCTTTATGTTCTTCCGTAGATTGGAACAGCTTGCTTTAGGTGGCGTCATCGGCTGCTATGTGGCTCAGGGAATGAGCCCCTGGCGTCATCTGAGCAGGAAGTGGAACAACAAGGCTCAACGCTGTCACTGCTACAGGGAGCCTGGCCAAAGCAACAGGGGGAGCAGCAGCAACGTCTGCAATGGCAAGGGCAGCAGCCACAGGTAGAACAGCACAGCATCTTCGCCATGGGGAAGGCAGGAAGATCTGCATAAAAAGAAAGAAAATATGGTGAATGGACTGGTAAAGGAAGGTCTGTTTTTTCACCCCAGGAGTCTGAATTGTATACACAAATAATCTTTGAGAAGAAGAAGAAGAAGAAGAAGAAGAAGAAGAAAGAGTTGGCTTTTCTACCTCACTATCCTCACCCATTTAAGGGGACTCAAAGTGGCTGACAAAGCTTCTGTTCTTCTCCCCACAACAGACACCCTGTGAGGTCAGGAGACTGTGAGTAGGGATGTGCACGAATTTAAAACATTGTATTAATTCTAATAAATCCCCTTCGAATGTGGCGGGATTCTATTCCATACGAATGTATTTATATGAATATCTGATGTGTATTATATGTATCTGATATGAACACATACATATCCAATGCATATATGGTATGTATCCGATACATATCCCATAACATATCTGTTCTGAAAGTGTCAAATCCAACCTGAATCCACTTTTAATCCACTCTCGATCCATGTTCAATGCAATCTGGATCCATTACAGACGTGGCTGGCCCAGCCGCTTTCCCACCTCCCCCGTTTCACGAATTTCCGAACCATTTCTACGAATGTCCAGAAACATTCGTGTTCATACAAATGTTAATACACAAATCTTGTAACATCCGCTTTGGGTATGAATGTCTGAATTTGGTTGAATTCATGCAACTAATGAATATTACAGATATTCATTCACATCCCTAACTGTGAGAGCTCAGAAGGAGGGTGGTGGCTCACCCAAGGTCACCCCGCTGGCTTCATGGAGGGGAGCGGAATCAGACCCAGCAAACATGGACATCAGCTTTCTCCACTGCCTCGTACCAGTCTTTCAGTTGCTCTGCTTTTTTATGCAGTAGGTCTAGATACCACCTGCACTAATTATGTTTTCCAATCATGGCTGCATTAAATTGGCAGAACATCATGTCCTCCACCTCCAGGAAGTCAGTGCGTTCTGGACGGCCAGCCAGAAAAGAACGTCAGATCTTTTGTTTTAGCTACATATTGAGTGCATTTGGGGAAGGAGGTGTTGGTCCTTATCCGCCCAAATGGGATAACTCTAGCGAAAGGTGCACTTGCGTTTTGAGGATGCAGTTCAAAACAAATGAAATATAAAAGAATTCATAGATTAGTCAAATGACAATGTGGAAGTAAGGATAGGAAAACAAATAAATAAAATGGGTTAAACAATAAAATGAGTAGCAGCTTTTGGTTAACGGGGGGAAAAAATCTAATCTCTCTTAGATTAGATTAGATTTTCTACAAATACGTCTTGACTGAGCATCCTGGACGAAAAAAGACTATATGTAACAGATAGCTAGAAAGATGAGAGAGGGAGGGAGGGGGGAGGGGGACAGAGAGAGAGATATGTAAAGCAAGCTGAATGGTAATCTCATTGTGGAGATATCCTAACCTTCCTTCCTTCCCCTCTTCCTTCCTTCCCCTCTTCCTTCCTTCCCCTCTTCCTTCCTTCCTTCCTTCCCCTCTTCCTTCCTTCCTTCCTTCCTTCCCCTGTTCCTTCCTTCCTTCCTTCCTCCCTCCCTCCCTCCCTCCCTCCCTCCC
>MTQE01001798.1:5522466-5534599 GCA_014337955.1 Aspidoscelis marmoratus | reverse complement strand
CCTTCCTTCCTTCCTTCCTTCCTTCCTTCCTTCCTTCCTTCCTTGTAATTTGACTGGCATGTGAAGAAGAAGAAATCAAAGAAAAACATGGTCCAGATCAGCTCTAGTGACTTCTGCACATCCTTCCACGACCCCTTTGTCCTCCATGTTTCTAAGCCAGAAACAAGAAGCCTTGAGATGTGGTAGGACTCCAGCTCCACTAGGTGTTGCTAGGAAACTGAGGCCATGGAGACAACTCTTGTGGCATCTTGAGAGCCACAGATTCTCCATCCCTACAGCATATGACGGAATAAGGATAGAACTTAAGCTAAAAGGAGAAATTTAGACCACCTCATGTTCCTTGTAAGATCATGTCATGAAAGGCCAAGAAACAGAAAACAAGCAAACACCACTGGAAGATCTATTCCGGCTTCCTTGCATCCAAAGCCTATCTAGATTACCATTTCAGTTTGTTACCTTTTATCCCTTCAAATATCAACATAAACGCAATTTCCCCACAAATTGCTTACCCTGTCCAGCAGTAAAAGCAGTCGGTAAGAACACGAGATTCAGTCTGTGATTGGAAACTCTGGTGGCAGAGCTGTGGTGATCATCTGTGCAATAAGTGAGGCATTTCCCAAGAATGTCCAGGTCCTCGTTGTCAACTGTAGCATGAGCCATAATTGTATTCACATTCTTTCTTGTTTTAAAGCATATGATTAAAATTATTTGCAGACAGCTGTAATTCTACTCACTTGTCCAAAGGCAAACTTAAAGGACTAGTAGACTGAGGGGCAAATAGACATCCTATGAGTATCCTTCCATAATCAGCCACCCTGAGGAAACCTGCTTAATGTCTTTATGCATCTAACTTATCATCATACTTGTGTGGAAAATGGCAGCCAGCCAGGCAGGAAAATTTCCAGGGTTGCATTATCTTCTGAACTTTTCATTTTCCCTCACAAAAAATATAAGTAGCCCTAAAAGTTTGTGGATAGCATATTGCAAGAGTAGGAAGAAATAACAAAGTCATCCAGTGGCCAATCAAAGAACGAAATAAAACAAAAAAAACAAGAAAACCAATTTTCCATTATATTACGGTTAGCTTCAAAGAAATGACAGAGGTGTGGAAAGACACACAGAACAGCATGATGTTTCTCTTCCTCGCCATTTGGGGTCCTAAAAATGCCTTAGACAGGATCAGGGATGTGTACAAATATTCAAAGCATTCAAAATTTGATAGAATTTGTTGGAATTTGGATGTTCAGATTCGAATCGTAGGTCTACAAACTCAAATTTAAACATTCGAATGAATTTTGAATTTTTGAATCTATTTGATTGAATCGTTCAGACATTTGCACGTCTATGGATACGTTCGTGACCCGTACTTGCCTGTACATCTTTCACGCATCCACACACATTTGTACAGATCCATAAGGGATGAAAACGGGATCCATACGGGATAAATATGTATGTGTGTGGATGCATACAGGTGTATACGGCGTGCACATTCATGGGTGCACATTTGACTCAAAAATTCAAATGAATCGATTTGGAATGCATTCACTTCAAATCGAATGTCAATACATTCAAATTTTAAAGATCCAAATCGATTCGAATTTTAGAATATTCGATCTGAATCGAGTCGAATCCCAGAAATTGCCTTTGTGGACACCCCTAGATGGGATTGGTTGCCTTTTCTAGTTTACAGCAAAACCCATGATAAAGCATGGTTTTTGCGATGTCATCTACAGTACTTTAGGGGTGTTTTTCCACTTAGCACTACTTGATATGGTCAAGCGACTAATCAGTAAAGTTTATTCATTCATTCACTTAGCACTAAAGGACCCATTAATGGGTACTCTAGTGCTAGTGGAAAAAAGAACCCCTAGTACTAGAGTACCCATTAAGGACCCATTGAGGGAAGCCAAAATAACAATCTCTAATATTTGTGGGAATAATAATGTGAAATCCACAGGCCTCCAATTAATAACCAGGGTCTTCCATCAGTAGATTCTAAAGAGCAACGATCAAGTATTCGAACTGTCCTAAATATTCATCCTTTTAATTTAATCCTTTGATGGTCCCTTGGATTCACCAGCAAATTACAGTGCTATTAGAAGAAACCTTGTGTAATAACACACCATATGGATGCACTTTATTCATTATAAATATGCAAAGAGTCAAAAAGTGTTGTGGACGGCATGACGGCATAGGGGTGGAGTGTAATTTGGGGACAGAGGAAGAGCCAGCTGTTTGTCGCCTGCCTCACTTCCTGAGGGGTGGTCCAGGGACTGCTATAAAAAGGTCTCCAGACCTTAGACCTTCATTCACTTCACTTCAGCATCCTTAATAATTCAACCACTGCTACGTAAGGTAAGAGATACTTCATTTATTCTTATCAAATGAAAATAAATAAAATTCATTTCTCAATGACAATTTAAAATAAGCGGAACAGAAATTGCAGCATTGCTGAAAAGTTCTTTATATTGTTTGAAGGACCAGAAGAAATTGGAGCAATTATTTTAGGAAGGTTTGCATGTAAAAATATACACATACCAGGCAGAGGGTTTTTTTTCCCCAAATGCACAAATACACAGAGTGTGTGTTAATTAATTAATTATAAAATGCACACACATATATATGTGTGTGTATACTGTACAGATACTTGTATATGTTTTTAACAAACTTTTAAATACCAAAACCTGTTGTAGAGAGTGCTTTTTGCATTTTTGTCCTTTTAAAAAATGTACACATTTTAATGACATATACAGAGAGAAATATGCTCTTTTGTGTGTGTGCATTCAAAGATACTGCAATTTTGTAATATAATGCGTAACAATTTTTGTCAAACATACTATGACATTCGCTGACCATCTTTCATGCAATATATACTGAAATCATGGCCCTCTCTGCACTTGGCCTTATTTTGGAATATATCTTGGAATAACAGTGCTGGCCACAAGCTAATGCAGACTAAGGCAGGCCTCACTTGGAGCCTTCCATAGTCTGCACTAGCATGGAGATAGCAAGTCCTCGTCCTGGGATATATTCCAGATTAAGGCCAAGTGCAGAAAGGCCCCATTTTAAACCTTGTGCTTCCCTGCCACTAATGTTAAAGAAGTTCTGCTCATTCTAGTGCTTTTTTCAAGGATACTGGTTCTATCCCATTAAACGGCATGGAGTCTGTTTCAATTCTATTAGGCTCATTCCCAGTTTCAATTCTATTAGGGTCATTCTCAGTGCTGAAAATATTCAAAGGGCTTCCCCAAAAAAGTCTTTTTGGGAAAGGTTGGAAGACTCAGTGTTGAGGATACTTTGACGGGGATTACTACACAGTGCAAGCTGACTGTCATCGTGATTTCTTCCAACTCTAGAACCTTTTCTGCACTTCCCCTGATTCTAGACCATGTCCTGGTCCAAGGGCCTGCAATCTGCATGCTAACAGAGAACAGAGGAGACCACACCTCCCAACCATGCTTCATCCACATTGGATGAAGCTCTAGCCCTGGATAAAGTAACAAAATTGTGTCTTATCCCAGTCCTCTGTGGACCAAGACTTGTACAAACTATGATGGATGTGCCAACGGCATGCCCCCATAGGCTGGAATACTGTGTGGATCTCCATTCAGCGTTGCTCCAGTGTGAAGACCAGGAACTTTCACTTCCGGCCTTTGGAGGATTGGTGCTGCCTCCAAAGGCTCTTTGCAGGCAACAACTAGGACTGGAACAGGATAATCAGACCAAAGCAGACAGACCTGTCCCCTCCAGCAACAACCCACTGATGCTTCTCCCAGGATTGCAGAGATGAGTGCAGAAATGGTCTAGGAGATCTTAGGACAAGAGACAGAAGAGGCTGCTTCATTGGGTATGAATGCTTCCCATACTTATGGCAAATGTGTAGAAAGAGAGACAACAGGACATCTTGGTTCTCTTTTCAGGTCCGCCTTTGCTCCAGAAAGATGGGTTGTGACAGTTGCTGTGATGGCTGTTCTTCCTCCTGTGGGACTGTTCTGTTGTGCTGCCAAGTGCCTCAATCCTGCTGCTCCCCTTGTTGTGGTCAGTCCTGCTGCTCCCCTTGTGGTCAGTCCTGCTGCTCCCCTTGTTGTGATCAGTCTTGTTGCTCCCCTTGCGGCCAGTCCTGCTGCTCCCCTTGTGGTCAGTCTTGCTGCTCACCTTGTTGCAGTCAGTCCTGTATCCCTTGCTGTTGTATCCCAGTGTGCTGCACCCCTTGCTGCAGCCAGTCCTGCTGTGCCCCCTGCTGTCCAGTGAAATGCTGCAAAGGCCAAAGCAAGGACTGTTGCACTAAGGGCTGTTGCACCAAGGGCTGTTGCACTAAGGACTGTTGCACCAAAGACTGTTGCACCAAGGGTTGTTGCACCAAGGACTGTTGCACTAAGGACTGTTGCACCAAGGGTTGTTGCACCAAGGACTGTTGCACCAAGGGTTGTTGCACCAAGGATTGTTGCACTAAGGGTTGTTGCACCAAGGACTGCTGCACCAAGGACTGTTGTGCAAAGAAATGCTAAGGAACCATCTGGAATCTCAATGGCACCCAGGATCTTCTGTTCAAATCCTGGGATAACATCTCTCTTGGCAGTAATGCTGAGGCCTGTGCTTGCTGAGATGCTCCATCCAGACAAATGTAGCTCATGAAAGTTTTCACCCGGCTCTTTCCATCTCTTCTTAAATTTCCCCCCTCCATGCCCACATTTTCTTTGCTTTGCTTCATCTAAGGGAAGGAGCCGTGCCTATCGCAGAGATGATATGCTTCCTTCTGGGCACCTTACCTCCTTGCTACTCATGTCTCTGTTCTTCAACATGTAATGGAAACGAAAATAAACTTCTGAATATTTGGATTCTGTTGCATTTTTTGCGATGCCTCTTTTCCTCCTCATGATAGAAATGTAAATAATAAATAAATAAATAAATAAATAAATTTGCTTGCTGAGTTTGTACCCTGTCATGTGGCCAAAGGCTTTGAGGTAACCACCAATTATGAAACACGGTACAACAACAGGTTTGTTCTAAAAGCAATGAATTCCAATCAGTCAATCAATCATGAAAAGGGTGTACAAAGAAAACAAACTAATATTAAACTAATAACAGACACTACAGTTGTTCTTAGTCAACAGGTTTTTAAAATTTGGTGCTGGGTATTCATTCCGAGAATGGATAATGGGTAATAATAAATTACTGGATAATAATAAAGCAAGCATTAAATCGTATTATACATATACGCAAACACATTTGGAGCAGCCTTTTGTGTCTGACTGGCCAAATCCAAGACAAGCTGTCCGGTGGTGGAATCTCATGCATGCAGTGGAAGATGCTGGTCTCCAAGGGCTTCTGCTCCAGAATAGAGATTTGTCCCATTCATTATCAGATTCAGCAAAATTCATCGCGTTCAGCTAAACACAATTCTACCTACAGCGAGGAAGATTGCATTGAAATATCAATAGTCTAATAAACACCTTGGTATATATCAGAACAATATGTAACTATAATGAGCTGAGCCACTTATTCCGGTCAGAGTCTACCATTATAGCAGTACTATCTATACCATGCTATACTAATGCTTTTACTCAGTCATTAAAACACAGACAGCTCTTCATAACCGCATGGACCACAATACACCAGGTCCATCTGTCCTTCCAAAGTCTGCCCAAGCTCATGTTCATGGCCTCCATGACACTAGCTATCCATCTCATCTTCTGCCATCCCCTTCTTCTTTTGGCTTCCATCTTTCCCACCATCAAGGTCTTGTCTTCTCATTATGTTGCTAGAGTATTTGAGCTTCAGTTTCAGGATTTGTCCTTCCAATGGACAGTCAGAGTTGATTTCCCTTTACTATTGACTGATTTGATCTCCTTCTGGTCCAAGGATAATAATAAAAGTCTTCTTCAGAACTATCTATATACACTTATATATTTAATTGAAATATGTTTACTTTCCCTCATCGTTTTGTGTTCACGTTACGTCCCTGAGACCTTGGTAATAAGGTGGCATATAATTGTTTAATACATATAAACATACGGTGGAAAAACAAGGCCATAAAATAAGCGTACTTAATAACTGGAAAATACATTTCAGGTGCCCAAGTTTATATTGGACACATTAAAAAGAACATTTAGGATATTTCAGTAATTTCTAGTGCACCATTCACTGTCTACTGTTTTTGCTTAATACCTTCAAGTTGACTTTTTATTAGGGATACTTCCCTCAGGTGCCATGAAGCGTTTGTTTGTTTGTTTGTTTGTTTGTTTGTTTGTTTGTTTGGTTGGTTGGTTGGTTGGTTGGTTGGTTGGTTGGTTGTTCGGTCGGTCGGTCGGTCGGTCGGTCGGTCGGTCGGTCGGTCGGTCGGTCGTATTCCATCTCAATACCTGACTTAAAAAGAACACCCTAAAAACAATAAATAGGGGAAGATGTTTCCTCAGCCAGTGGTTAGGGTAAATGGGTGTGTCCTTCCCAGTCTTCTAATTGTATGTAGTGAAGATATCTGGCACACCTCAGGGCAGAGACTGTTCCTTAGGCTGGGGGCTACTACTGAGAAGGCCTTATTCTGAGCACCTGTCCCTTTATCTACCAAGATGGTGGTACAACCAGAAGGGCCTCATCTAAAGTTCTTAAGCCATGGACAGGTTGATGTAGGAGAAGGCATAGACTCAGGCTGCAGGAAGGAAAAAGGATAGCAGTGTATGGCCGCCCTTTTTGGATTCCTCTCTTCTCTGCCATCAGGCCATCATTAGGAGAGGAAGACAGGATGGCATCCTAAGAAATCCTCATCTGGCCTACCAACAGCTCTTCACTCTTTCCCTTTCAATCCCCATTTTCTTCACACACCATTTCTTTTTAGATCAGTGGTTCTCAACCTGGGGGTCGGGACCCCTTTGGGGGTTGAACTACCCTTTCAGAGGGGTCGCGACAAGTCTCCTGCTGCCCCTTCCCTCCCACTTCCTAGCTGCTCTACCCCTGTGGTTGTGGGTCTCCACAACATGAGGAACTCCATTATGGGGTTGCGGCATTAGGAAGGTTGAGAACCGCTGTTTTAGATAGTCACCTTGGGCATGGGGACTTGTCTAACATTACAGATTGTAGATTGGCTTGAGGACAAGGATAAAAACACCCAAAATAAGTAATTAAATGTAATTTGTCAGCACAAGGTGCCAGCAAACCCTCTACATCTAAACCCAGATGTTTTTGGCCTTTTTAAAGGGGCATGCCAGGGGGGAAATGAATATGTGAAAGAAGGAATAGCAAGTCTCAAGGTTTGAAAGAATTGTTTATTTAATTTAATTTTCTGACATTCTTCCATCTTCCTCTCTCTCATCATGGAAGCTATAAGGGCCCAATTCTTCCAAGTTGTCAGCCATTTTTCCTTGCATGGGATGAGAGTCCCCGGCTTCCAAATGATATCGTCTATGCTTTGCTCGTTTGAAATTATTCTGACGTGTTTCAAAGAATGAGAAGAAGGGAAAAACAGACTGTGCAATTGAGCTGGGGAGGTGAGGAATGCTCCAGGCATTGAAGGTAAACAGAAAGGCTTTCACAATAGTGTCGATGATTTGTTTCTTCCTTCTCCACCCAGCCGTTGCAGGTCCTTTAGTATCTCTTCACTATAGGGCAACACTGTTGGATGCAACCCTGAGGCCTGGGAGCACAGCAGCTTCTGGTAGGCCTGCAACAGGGTGAGTAGGAATACTGGCGAACCCCATAGCAAGGAGCAATGGGGACCTGTCTCCTTTCATAGTAGATCACCCGTGGTCTGCAACCACAACAGGAGGAGACGCGGCGTCTGCAGCAGCCAGAGCTCATTTTTTTCAGGGTGAACCTGTTATAAGAGAGGGGAAAATGCAAGAGAGAATCTGTGAGCACGTTGCATCCACACATATTCTTGGTTCTGGCTTGCATGGGTCCAAAGTTTCACAAGCCACTTGTTGGCAGCCTAAGGAAATACTTGTTGCTTGCAAGGGCTGCAAACATGGAATTTTGCCTTTAGGCTCCGGTAAACTTTCAAATTCGGATCAAATCCAGATTTTCAGTACAATGTGCCACTGAATAGCAGTGTGGGTAGTTCTAGATCACAGGGACAAGGAGCCAAAATTCCTAACATTTTGGGGTGTGGGGGAGCTGCTAAAAACACCCCCAAGCCCTGTGGCGAGGAAATTACCCTCTTTGCCATGGGGGGGGGCTGCAAAACATGCACAAACTTTGCAGCCCCCCAAAGATTTGGATCAGTAGGTCTGCTTAATCCAGATCCCCTGATCCAGATTTACTGCAGGTAAGTGCAGAAAAGGCCATTTCTTCAGTCTGAGCATCAGCCTTCCAGACTCTTTGCAGAAAATACATGAAACGCTAAAACTGGGATTATGACAGATGTGTGTAACAAAGGATAAACCTCTTTTGGATTATTTAGCAGCTAGGATGGTCATCATCATATTCTGGTGAGATTTAAATGGCCTTTAGGTTAGTGACTGGTGCATCGAAAACGATTGGAAAGAGAAAATAATTTGGAAGAGAAATGGAAGCAAATTACTGCTTAAGGTGAAAAAGCCAAGACAAGCGTGGAAACCACCCACGTATTTAATGGATAAATGGATGGTGACTCTAAGATGATGATTATCCTAAGGAATGTGATGTGGTGTTGGAATGACATTTTCATTTGTAAGTGGCTCCTGTGTAAATGTTGGAGAGACACCGGCAATTATAATTGGCCACGCTATAATTTTAAATGTTATTTTCCTTTGCTTGTGGGTAGGGAGGGTTGATGGGAGCATAGGTAAAACTGAAATTTGCAAATACAAGTTTAAAAAAATAGCTAGTTTGATGAAATGTAAATGGAAACAACTACATCAAACTGCTCTGTCTTCTTACGTAGTAAATCTAACTCTAAGAGGATAGTTTGTTTGGAATGGTGATCTTTCTATATATATATATTTGAGCAGGAATAGCTCTGCAGTGTCACTAACTATTAAGGTGTTTTCACACTTTTGCATAGCAGAAGTTAAGATAATAGCATGGAAGTGGCTGTTATCCACACTTCGAGTGCTGAAAAGGACTTGTATCAGGATAGCACAGCAGCGCTCGAAGTGCAAATGACCAGGGCAGGGCAGATCTCCATGGCAACCTCTGTAGCGATATCTGATGCACACTTGGCTCTGCCATGATGATCTGGGTGCTGTGTGTGACTGCAATGCGATAGTTGTGCTGCCATGCCCACTCACTGTGACACAACTGGAAGAGAGAACAGACGCAGCATCCAGGAGCATAGGACACACATGATAAGCTTGTGGACTGCTTGTGGCTGGCTTTGGGGGACAGGCTGCCTAGTGAGTGGACCGCCACTCACTAATGGGTAACTACAAACAATGGGTAACTACTAATGGGTAACTACAAATCAATGCATGGTTTCCTAAACCATCCCAGACAGATTTAGGTCCAGCTTCTGCTTGAAGAACTCCAGGGAAGGAGAACTCGCTACCTCCCATGGCAACCTATTCTATTGGCTGATCACCCTCACTGTCAGGAAGTTTTTTTCTCATATCTAATCTATATTGACTCCCTTGAAGTTTCATCCTGAAGTTTCTAGTCCTCCCAGCTTGTGTAAGTGAGAAAAGGGATGATCCCCCTGCACTGCGACAGCTTGATATTTGAAGATACAGCAGATACTTGGAGACTGCTATCATGTCTCTTCTCAGTCTTTTCTTCTGCAGGCTAAACATTCCTAGTTCTTTCAACCATTCCCCATAGGGCATGTTCCCCAGACCACTAGCCATGTTGGTAGCCCTCCTTTGAACTTGCTGGGAAGTTTTATCTTATATTTTATGATTTCTCCCCTGTATGGCCTACTCCCTCCGCGTAAAAGTGCAACTCATGCCCTGGCAAACAAGTGTGCCTTGATCTAGAACACATAGGCACACAGAAGGAACACCTCCCATATTGGAGACTAGCAAGAAATTCATTTTGGCAACACACCAAAGCATGTTGCCAAGATTCATTCCCCAGAGCCTCCAAGGCTAGGGACTGTTGTTTCTAGTTCCCAGATCTGTTAGAGCACTCAAAGCTCAACCTTGAAGCTCATACAAGCTTTGAGCCCCAGGTAGGGACCTACAGGTCTGGACCAGCAGTGTTGTGTGGACAGTGCTGTTCTAGAGACATCTTTCCATGGTCCAAACCAATAGGCCGGGCTGGACCAGACCCACTGGTTCAAACCACAAACAAGAAAGCTCACCACATCCTTCCAACAATTCACTCTGGGTCCCCCAATATGCCCACCTAAAACATATCTTACTTTCTTGACCTGTTATGTCCTCCATTGAAGAGTGAACAACCATGGCAACAGTCTGACCACCACGCCTGTATTCATAATTAGTTTCTTGATTGTTTTTGACATACTGTCCCACCCTGACCCCACCTTTCTAGAAGCAACATTCTTTCCCTCTTGACATGCTGTTTGCTATGATGACCCCTCCAACTGTGATTTGCATGAGGCCTTCAAGCTCCTCTTCATTTTAATTGAAATGAAGTTGCAGTAACAATTATATTATTGCTCATATATCTTTTTTTAAAAAAAATCTCATGAAAAAATATAAATTATATTATATATAAATTAGTGGGGGGAAACTTCAAGATCTCATTGTCCAACACACTCTCCAGTTTTGAGGTCACCCTCTGTCGTTTCTATCAGTTTCTCTGGACTCATAAATGAAGCCAGAAATCTGATCTCATAGCAGGTAACCAGTTTATTTATTTATTTATTTACATTTCTATCCCGCCCCATACCCTAAGGTCTCTGGAAGTGAGCAAACAGACATAGATACAATCTTTGCTTTGTTCACAATCCATCAGCCACCTCCTATGCAGGTTTCCAACTCATCAGAGCTCATAAACCATTTTCCATAATTTTTTCTTTGAAACCAGAGACCCGGGGATCATTTTCAAAGAAAGGCTACTGTTCTAATCTGAATTTAGGAAAGCTATCCATTTTACACTCAAAAATTCCCAAACAAATATCCAAATTCTGTCTTTCCTAATTTCTTCTTACATCAGCCGAGAGCAGCCCAGATACCTTACCTTGTTCAGAGCTGGGACAGTAGAAACAGTTGCAGGTTCTAATGACCAGGTGAAATATCTCCGTCTCTTTTATACCCTTCTCCACGCATATCAGAAAGGAAGTGAGGCATATCTAGGAAGCAGGTGACTTTGATGCCGTATTTACTCCAGCTGTTACTCCATCTGTATTGCATCAATATTTTTCAATGAATAACTATTGCTAATTGTGCGTGATTAACATGAATGCCTAATGTTAAATAAATACTGCTTGATATCTATTTTGACATCAGGGTTACCATTCAACTGGGAACGGTGGCATGGCACCAAATGTGTTGCTCAATGGGCAATAGGAAACAGGGGCGGAGAATGGGGGGGAAAAAGACTTGCGTATGACCTGAAGAAATTGATTCTGCATGCACGCACGCCTGTGGCATGACAACTCGCCATGGCTCATCTATTTTCTTTCCTTGGGCATAAGTGCAGGGACAACTTTGCAGTGATGTTTCCTTGGATGTGTACAAGTAGAAATTGGATACCCCATCTCAACTTTGGGGGGTGGGGTGGGCTTCTTTAGCTGGGTGCCCAGAAGTGGCCCACTCAAACAAGGATGTGGCATTCCGCCAGGAAGCATGACCTTCCATTTGGACAGTTTGACACAGACTGAGGGCCTTCTAGCACTTAGCAGAATGGAACACTCTGGGTATGCTCCCAGACAAAGCATATGCACAGCATGAAGTATGCTGAAGCCAGGATAGGCACGGAGCACACACCAGGAAAGCCATGTGCTCTCCATCCACACCTCTTCCTGGGGACTGGGTGGTACAGGCATGGGTGTGTACTGTGTTACCTGGTTGCCATGGCAATGACACCACACACGCTCATTGATGCCGTTGCCAGGGCTCCCCTAATGGAAGCAATTTGCACTTAGCTGGCACTTGGAGAAATGCCGGATAGCTCAAACATTGTGAAATGAGGTTGCCTTATCCATTCCAGAACTTATCTGGCCAGTGCAAATTGTCCCTGAGTCTTTGAAGTTTGGTGTACATGTTTGGGGGAGAAGGAGAAGAAAGAAAAGGGGAAGAGTTGGTTTTTCTACTCCACT
>MTQE01001798.1:5497026-5507110 GCA_014337955.1 Aspidoscelis marmoratus | reverse complement strand
GGTCCCCTCCAACTCTACCATTCTATGATTCTATGATTCTATGACTTGTTGGGACATTTGTGTGTTTTTCTAAACCTTCCCAGCACCTGAGTTGGGTTCCTAAAAAAGGTGGGAATCCAGACAATTATCAGGATTTGGGAAGAGTGTTTGAATCCTCCTAGACATGCCTACAATATTGTTCTCGTTCACCTTCCACACCCATGCCTTTGATTGACTCTACTTAATGAATTTCATAGCTGAACAATTTAAAGTGCTTTCAGGAACACTGGTTTGGTTACATAGCACTCTCTTTGTAGCAGCCACACCAAAGCCTGAGGAGCAACACTTGAACATCTAGATACAGCTAGAGCCCTCCTGGAGCCATATGAAGCTGGACTTTTGAGTTCTCTGCTGATGTCTTTATCAGGAACTTTAAATTATTTCCCTTTAATACCAGAGAACTTCAGCTGTGGGACTTATTACTGAGACATGTGGTAGCGTCTTCCCCATCAAGAAATGCCTGGGCACACATTTGTTAAAAACACACTGGGGCCTTGGCCATTCTAGAATTCTACATGATTCAATGTTTATGCATTCCACTAACTTCCTACCATTGTACGAACGAATTTTACGAATGAATGCAAAGATATCCAGTATTTTCCAAAATAGGAGTGGCATCTTAACATATATTGGGTGTTTTTCCACTGTCACTAAATACTCATTTTAGCACCCATTAAGGACCCATTTGGCTGAGAGCTGGATGACCCCATTTCCACCACAGACCCCATTAGGGACACATTTTTTCCACCACAGCTAGGGAAATCCCGATCATGATGGGTCTTTCAGGACCTATAATCCGGATTTTGTGTAGACCCCATCAAAGGGGCCTACAATGGGGTCTTCAGCCTGAAAATCCAGATTGTATGGAGCCTGTTTCCACTACAATCTGGCAATGGGGTCTAGAGGAGGGTCAGCGAGGCAGGCACCCATAGGGGGCTGCCCCAAAGTCAAGACTTTGGAGTCCCTCCGAAGGCAGCTCCGAAATCCCTCCAGAGTTGTTTTTTGAGATTAGCAAAGGCTCTGAAGTCCCTCCGATGGCAACTTCAGAGATTAGCAAAGGCTCTGGAGACAAAACCCCTTTCAGCTGGGAGCTGCCTGTTACCTTCAGACATGGAAAGAGGTGCATATTAATGAGGCTGACTCATCAGTGCTCACAAGGAGCTAATTAATATGCACCTCTCTTGTATTGCTCTCGCAAGGGGTTTGTCTTTGGAGCCTTTGCTGATCTCCAAAGTTGCCTTTGGAGGGAGAGTCTTTGCTAATCTCCGAAGGCAACTTTGGAGATTGCACCCCCTTTCCCCCAAAACACCTGAGGTGACAGGCAGACCCCTTGTGGGTCAATCTGGATTTACAAATGGGTGCTTCGGTGTTTCCACAGCGGGGAGGCTAGCACCCATTGCTATTGGGTGCTAGACCACCCATGGAAACACATTGGGTACTTCCCTTAATCCAGATCTACTAGATCTAAATCTTCTTAGATCCGGATTAAAGGAGTGTGGTGGAAAAACACCCATTCTCTTACATATATTCAACTATCCAATACTATCTCATTATGCCATTCTCCACACCCAACATCTTCCTTTTCCAAGCCAGTCATCTGTGTGTGTGTGTGTGTGTGTGTGTGTGTGTGTGTTTCCAGTTTTAAGATGCCCTTCATTTGAGTCCCAGCCATACACACAGTGTTTTCCCACTTCTGGGAATTAGGTTTCCATTCTGCTTTATTGACTGACCCAATTCAGCCCCCAGAAATGCAGAATATGGAGACCTGGACATACAAAGATCCACACGATGCCAACCGAGTTATGCATATCTAGGTTTATTTCGGCAAGGGTTTGAAGCAAAGCACATTTTTGTTGGTCAGAATGGGGGCGCGATCTTCTCGCCTCTTTTCATGACCACCGCTAGGAATAGCCAGTCCGGGGAAATTAGAGGCACCAAAAGAAAAGAGAGAGGAATAGGAGAAGAGAGAATGTGAGCATCCGTATCAGAGGCAGGTATCAATGTTCTCCTCCAGACAAGAGGCCTTCAAAAGAGATGTAGAAGACTTGTGGTTCTGGCCATCAGACATTCCTGTTGCTCTGGGAGGAATCTTCGCCACGTCTTCAAGAGCAACCACAGCAGCCAGAGTTGCTTTTATTGCAAATGTAGTAGATCTTTGGACAACAGCCGCCGCCGCCGCCGCAACCACAGCCGCAGCCGCAGCAGCCGCAGCAACCCTGGCAGCATCCACCCCCACAAGAAGGGACACAGCAGATGATCAGATTCTTCCCCGAAGAAGAGCCACAGCAGTTACAATTGCACATGCCCATGCCCATAATTGTGGATTGAAGACAGACCTGGAAGAGAGGAGAGAAGCATTGAATAGGTGTAGCTATTCTCCCATCTCTTAACCACATTTGATATTAAATGTATCATCTCATCTCACTGCACTAATAGCATTTCCCCGCCCCTCCTTTATAGCAGCATGTTGTTTGCATGCGCCAGCCGTTCGCTCTCAGCAGTCTGGGAACTTTGGGGCGTTTTTTGAGTTTGGATAGGCACTGCCAACAATGTGTCGTTTTTTTGAGTTTGGATAGACACTGGTTCCTTTTCTAGGTGAAGACATAGAAGAGTAGTCCCTCTGGAAACTTGAGGCAGAGAAAATACATGAGGAGTTGGGTCCCATCAGAAGACAATAGACAATACCAGATTGTGCAATTCGACCACCCAGTAGAAGAGAACATAGATAAGAGGCAGAACAGCCTGCATTGCTTACCTTGAAAGGGCAGAAAGTTTCTAGGCTGAGCCGATTGAATGGAGAGATCTGAGCTGTGTGCCTTTTATACAGGTTCTCACATAGTTTCTGGAGGAAATGAGGCATTGATCCAAGAATGATAAAACCCTTATTAGCCTCCAAATAATTCTGCTTTTCCTGGTATTCTATCTACTTCCCCGTGGCCGTTGACTTGGGTAATACTTAACCATATCCACTCCATATCTAAAATGCGTCATTAAACCTAATAATAGTGTGTTCTTGCATATGACCAGAGGGTGCTTAGAGAATTAGGAAGAAGAATGCTCCTCTTTATCATTGAATTTGTGGGAATTGTTTTCTTTGCAATCAGGCACGTTCCACAAAAAAAGATCTCTAATGTATCATTCTTTCCTTGGTCAACATGAATTTCCTTATATTATGTTTTTAGTATACGCACCTTTGAGTCTGCTTGTAGAGGATTATTTCTAAATTCAGCAGCAGGACCTCTTTTTTCCCAAATATAAATAATCCACATTTCAGGACCTTTAATCCTCAGAAACTGAGGATTCTTCTAAACTTTGGGAACGGTGAGCACTCAGAACAATTTCAAAGCTGTTCAAATCTTGAATGGGAACATATCTTAGAAGTCTAGCCTGCTAAAAGTGACCTATTTTCTGTTCTCTTAGGGTACTAGACAGGGAAGATACTCTACAATTTGGGGTGCCCAGTAGGGATGTGCATGGATTTTTTATTTTTTTGGTATTCGATTAGTCTCAAATTGAATGCAACATTTAAATATTTGTTCAAATAGATCAGTGGTTCTCAACCTTCCTAATGCTGCGGCCCTTTAATGCAGTTCCTCGTGTTGTGGTGACCCCCAACCACGGGGGCAGGGCAGCTGGGAGGGAGGAGGGAGGGGCAGGGGGAGACTCATCGCAACCCCTCTGAAAGGGTAGTTCAACACCCCCCCCCCAAAGGGGTCGTGACCCACAGGTTGAGAACCACTGGAATAGATCCTCTTTGAATGTGGTAGGATTTGAATTCGGTACACATGTTCAATATGAATTCACATACAAATCACATATGAATCTGTAATGAAGCTTCATACGAATGTATTGAAATATTCAGTTCGAATTGAATGTCAAGTCTTTGAATTTGCCAACGTTTTATTCAAATTTGAATGTCTGAATTCAGCTGAATTCGTATGAGTTTTGAATGTTATTAATATTTGTGCTCATCCCTGGTACCCAGAAAAGGATGTTCACAGATGATGTGGCTTCTCTTGACCCATCGGACGTTGTCCGATTGTCCTATTTGCCTCCTTCCTTCTCTTTCTTTTTCTTTGGACAGACAGGTCATTTTTCTTCTCTTTTCTTCTGTTTTGATTGGTTTTTAAAAGAGCATCTTCATTTGAGGCCCACCCTCCCTCCCATCTCTTTCCCACTTCTGGGAAGTAGGTTTCCATTCTAGCCCATTGGCTGGTCCAACTTAGCCCCCAGACACATAAAAACATAAGGGGGCTTCCTCACTGACTTCCGAAATCTATTTAGATCTGGATTTCAGAAACCATGGTAAGTAGATCCATATCCGTATCATGGTGGGCCGGGGGAGAGCCCAGTTAGGGACACTTTCACAGTGCAGACACATCCAAAACGGATGTGTCTTAACTGCAGAAGTACACATCTAAGTACCCTTTAAGACTACCTTCGATGTAGTCTTCCGGTAATCCGGATTAAGGGGCACTTAGCACACCTTAGTGACACATCTCGCGGGAGTCAGTGTGGAAGCGTATTCCCTGATGTGTCTCTAATGGGTGCTGCAGCGCAGGCGCGGTTTTAGAAAACGGTCCTTAATGGGTCCTTAATGGGTACTTAGTGTCCAATGTGGAAACACCCTAAGAGAGTGCTGAGCTCTGGACACACAAACATCTACAAGACACCAACCTAGTGATGAGTATTAAGATTTATTTCAGCAAAGCTTGAAGCATGATGCAGTTGGGACAGAAGCCCGATCTTCTTCCCTCCTTTCATTAGCACTGCTTGGGGTAACTGATCTTAAGAAAATGGGTGGAAGGAAATAAAAGAGAGAAGAGAGAGGAATGGGAGGAGAGAACATAGAGAGAACTGGCCCATCCAAACCCAGGCAAGAGGCCTTCAAAAGAGATGTGGAGAACTTCTGGTCCTGATAGCTGAGCCTTCCCCTTGCTCTGAGACCATGTCCTCAATGGCCTCAGGAGCCACCACAGCCACAGCAGCCAGAATTCCTTTTATTGGAGATGCAGTAGATCTGGGGATTGCAGCTGCCACCACCGCAACCGCAACCACAACCACAACCGCAGCAGCAAGGGCGGCAGCAGCATCCACAGCAGCAAGGGCAACAGCAGCAAGGGCAACAGCAGCAAGGGCGACAGCAACATCCACAGCCCCCACAGCCCCCACAGGAAGTAGGGATGCAGCAGATAATTGTGTTTTTACTTGAGGAATCACCACAGCAGTTACACATGCCCATCTTTGAGAACTGGAGGGAAACCTGGAAGAGAGGAGAGAAGCATTAGATAGGCGCAGCTACGCTTCTTTTTCTTTGGGGAAGGGGTTAATTTTTGATATTTGTTTTATGGGATGTGTGTGACCTGAAATTTAGTGGTTCAGCTTGAATCAAACAAACTATCCTTTTGTTTTGAACCTTTTTTTTCCCAAACTACTGGTTGGTTTAGTTTGCATGCAATCCAAGCCAACCACACTTGGTTCCCTATGGTTTGCTTAGTTCCTTAGAACACCCTCCAATTCACTTTCAATTCAACTACAGCGCAGTTTAGTTTGCATGCTAACCACCCAGTTCACGGAGAACTGTGAACTAACTGAACCAATCCATACATCTCTACCTGGATGCGAAGACAGTGAGGAAGTTTAGATATCTAGTTCTAATTTTCATTGACTGGGGGTGGAGGTTACATTTCATACTTATCAGGGAGGGTATAGCAGCCATCTTGACTTCCCAAAACAGTGTCATGTTGCTCAAGGTTGTTACGTAAACAGAAATACAGTCAGACCCCCGTATTCACTGGGGATACATTCTGGCTCCTACCATGGGTACCTGAAACCATGGATAATAGCGAACTAGGCCTTCCAGTTCTGGGGTCATGCAACCCCAGAACCGGAAGTGCTTTTCTGGCTTCTGGAAGGTCTGCTTCAGCCTCCAGATAGCATTGGAATAGGGGTGTGATGCCACCACACACCTCCCACACACTCCTTTACATTTTGGGACAGGTTCCAGTGGTATCATGAGCATATCCCAACACTCTATGGAGGCCAAAGTAGGCCTTCTGGAGGCCGAAATAGGCCTTCCAGTTCTGGGTGCTTTTGTGTTATGGTGCCCACAGGGGTTGGGGGTGCTGGTCCAATAACCATTGTTAACTGAAGCCATGGTTACCGAATCAGTGGATACGGGGGTCCGGCTGTAAAAGAAAAACAGGTAAGTATCCATCCATCTAGAAATTCCCCACAAGAGAAAAACGTAATCTCAAGTCACCCCAAAGTAGCAATCACAAAATCCATACAAAAAATATTAAATTTTTTGAATATTTTAAAAAATATTATTGATTCTCTAAATTGTATCCTAAATATTTTTATGAAAAATCTCAAAGAAAGCGGAAAAAAGAAAAGGCCTCAGTTACTATAAACTCCATAAGCAGGATCCATGTGGAAGACTGATTATGACTCTATAAGGGCTATTTGCCTCACTTCTCTCCACTAGCATCTAAACATTCATTCCTAGCTTCAAAGTTTCTGACTGGGGCCATTTACCAAAGCACTGGAAATGGTTGTGGAAGTCGGCCGTTTTCTGTGCTAAACTAAAGAGCTGATGACAGAGAATGGCAGGCAGAGTTCACTATAAGCACTGATATCTGTCCACATGGCTATGACAATGTGGGAAGGCGCAGAGGGTTCCTTCAGGTTACTTTTTTCGCCCTCTGTTCATAAAGTACCACTGGTTGTCCTTTCTGCCCCTCTACAGTGGCATGGTGGCCTGATGGGTGAAGATAGAACAATGCCTACATCCTTCAGCACTGTGATGCTGTTCAGATCCTCCAGTAGCGAGGAAATACCTTGGCTCTACAAAATGTTACAACATATTGGTGAAGTTTTAAATATATGTACAAGGCTGCACACACATCCACATACGAACTGAAAAGCAGCTTAGTGGTTGTCACTGCCACACAATAGTGTTACCATCCCAAGTCTAATCTGCATTAAACCACATAATGTACAAATTCGGTCCTTGACCATGGATCAGAGGTGGGATGGTAGCTCAAGGTGATTTACCATACCACCGCGGTCTCTTTCTCTTAGCAAGCATCTAAGACCCCTTCTGTGCTTGGCCTTATTCTGAATTATATCTGCATGCTAGATATAATCCAGAATAAGGTCAATAAAGAAAGGGCTTAAAAGAATTCTCAAGAAGGACACAAGTGTCCTTTGTAGCAACCACACGCTGTGAGGCTGGTGAGGCTGTGAGAGATCAGAAACAGAGCTGTGACTAGCCCATGGTCACCCAGTTGGCTTTGTGGAGGAGTGTGGAATCGAACTGGGTGACCAACAGGCAAGAGTTTGACACTCTTACCACAAGACTATGCTGGCACAGATGCCGTAAACAGTAGAACAGTTGGTATTGCTTACCTTGCTTGGCTGAGGAAGCAAAAATCTGACGGTCTGAGTTGACTAAATGAAGATCTCTGGGGTGGTAGGACCTTTATATAGGTCCCTGCATCGTTACCATAGGAAATAAGAACGGTAAAGTCTTCATTAGGCCTCTAATGATCCCTCCTCATTTGGATGACGCACCATTTTCTTCCACGTGGGACATTTACTTCCACTCTGTTTCCTAAAAATCATGATTAAACCTAATAACAATGTGATCAGCACATCTGTCCAGAGGACATTTAGAGAATTACGAAGGAGAAACCCTCTATCCACAGCTGGCCATTGTGAATTCATTTAACTTGAGGGCATGCTTGTTAATCAAAAGCTGCCCAACGAGTCAATGTTTCCTCGGTCAACGTTCTCCAGTCCTGTACAAAAATATATAATACAGATTCTAGTATAATAATTTGCATCCAAACCCCGACATACACAGGTGAGTAAGTACATTATTTACATCACTACATAGAAAGTATTACTACCTAGGGTCACTTTGAGAAATACCTGCATGTACCACATAGGGATTATTTCAGGCCCACCAAGTTTCAGTGGCTGTATCCACACATGATGAAGGCTTGAGGGGTGTGGTGTCTTCATATCAGTGGCACTCCCAGGTACACAGTAGACCTTGGAGGACCGGGAAGCATTCTCAGAAGTGTTGATTCCATGAAGAAGAAGAAGAAGAAGAAGAAGAAGAAGAAGAAGAAGAAGAAGAAGAAGAAGAAGAAGAAGAAGAAGAAGAAGAAGAAGAAGAAGAAGAAGAAGAAGAAGAAGAAGAGTTGGCTTTTCCACCCCACTTTTCTCACCCATTTAAGGGGACTCAAAGCCACTGACAAAGCTTTCTATTTTTCTCCCCACAACAGAACACCCTGTGAAGTCAGTGGGGCTGTGAGAGCTCAGAAATGAGTTGTGACTTGCCCAAGGTCACCCAGCTGGCTTCATGGAGAAGTGAGGAATCAAACCCAGTATTCCCAGATAAAGAGTCCTGCTCCCTAGCCACAAGACCATACTGGCTCACACGAGATCAAAAGCGGGGATAACATCTGGGTGGTGACCATTCTAGGACACTCATGCCATGGCTCTTGAGAGGAACATACTTGTCTTGGCCATATATTGAGATGTGTCCACAATGGTTGACTTCTAGGCCAATTCCAGTATGTCTCACAATAAGGCTGTGCTGTCACTTCAAAGCAGCAGAACGTTGTTTCTCCTGCTCTGAAGTTAACAAGGGGTTGGTGAACATGACCACAAGATACCACATACCCTGCAGGGACTGTAGTCGCCCAGGTTCCAGACCCTGGCAGATGTGCCATGGCCACGACTGGATACAGCCTTAATCTTAGAAGGATATAAAAAGCAGAATCGTTTAAGATAGTCCTGTGTTTCATAATCATGATAATATTTGGAGCATGTTGACTCCTTGGTCAGGCACACCAGCACTCTTCTTGGAATGCAAGTTTTAAGTGCATCCTGGAGTTATGAGTGAATTATAGTGCTCTTTGAAGCAAGTAGCCTCTAGTCATCCAAGGCTAGAAAATATTGTGTGTTGTTGACAAGGGCAGAGACGTCATTACGAGAGGTAGCCTTTTAGGAAACTAATAAGGAAAGGTCCATTGTTCACCCATGCCTCACATCCTTTAGAGAAGGAGGAAGACCAGGAAGAAGAGAATGAGGACAGTGAATTGGTGGGGGGGACCTAGGGTGTTTTTCCACTGCGCCCCTTTAATCCGGATCTAAGGAATCCGCCACTTCTGGGGCGAGGGCGAGCTGCGGCGGTGGGGTCCCCTGGCTCGCCAGGCTTGGCTCTGGGTAGCCAATCGTGGCGGGCCGGGGGAGGGCCCGGGCTAGTTACACTTGCGCCGTGCAGACGCATTCTAAGTGGATGCGTTTTCACGGCGCAAGATCACTTGAAATGTGGTGTGTTAGTAACACCCATTAGTCACACATGAAGTCCGGATAGATGTGGACGCACCCACCGGATGTGTGCTTCTTTGCCCCCGCTAATGCGGACACTCCAGCGGCAAACCAGTTTTGCCGCCGGAATCTGCATTAAAAACGGGCTCGCTGTGCGGACACCCATCACCGGAAGTGTCCTAATCAGCGACCTGTGTGCGGAGGCGCACATTGGAATGTGTGACTAATGGGTGTTAAAGGGCCTGCATGGAAGCACCCGAAGTGTACAGTAGTTTGTGGGGGGAGGGGGGACGGATACCAGGTTAATTGGCATGTGTGTAAATTTGTTCAGACAATTTTGATGAGACCCGTTGAATTGCTTTTGATTTCCTTCAGTGGGAATAGACAACCATATCTATCTATCTATCTATCTATCTATCTATCTATCTATCTATCTATCTATCTATCTATCTATCTATCTATCTATCTATCTATCTAGCTATCTAGCTAGCTAGCTAGCTAGCTAGCTAGCTAGCTAGCTTCCTTCCTTCCTTCCTTCCTTCCTTCCTTCCTTCCTTCCTTCCTTCCTTCCTTCCTTCCTTCCTTCCTTCCTTCCTTCCTTCCTTCCTTTATATCCTGCCCTTCACTGAATGGTCCCAGGGGACAGCTTATAATGAAATTAAAACATACCAAATAGTAAAACATAATTTAAAATATAACC